>CM053413.1:38951838-38973777 GCA_028644305.1 Xerus rutilus
GGATCTGGGCCCTCTGCGGCTCCTGCCAGTGCACCGGAGCTCTGGAGCGGAAGTGCGGCGGGCTGTCTCCGCTGGGGTCTCTGGAGCGACTCTTGCCCTGAATATGGGCTCCTCAGTGGCTAGCGACTGAGGCTGTGTGCCCACAGGAGCAGCTGCTAGGGGTTCTGCGTGGTTGGGTGGGCGCTGGAGCCAGAAACCCTGTATAGAAGCAGGCCGCGCCCGGGGCGGGCCCTGGGCTGCGGCTCTAAGCCGCCGCGGCTGAGCTCCACCGCTGCTTGCTGCCGAAGACGCGCTGCTTGTGGTAGTGGCTGCTGCCTGGTGGCCCTGCTTTCACGCGCAAGTGAAATTCCTGCCGGGGCAGCTGTAGGATGATGTCCAGAAGCTGGCTGGGAGATGGTATTTCCCTAGTTTTTGGGGTTTTTTAAATAATTTTTTTAGTTGTAGATGGACACAATGTCTTTATTTCTTTGTATGTGGTGCTGAGGATTGAACCCAGGGCCTCACGCATGCGAGGCAAGCGCTCTACCGCTGAGCTACCATCCCAGCCACCTATCTATTCAGTTTTAATGTTGCTTCTTTTCAGGCATTGTCTTTTATTTTTATTATCTCCTAACATTGTACATAGGCATACATGTATGTCTTTCATAAATGTTTATTGAATAAATAAATGATTGAATGGCTATAAGAGACTTCATTTTTGTTATCTTTAGAACATTGTTTATTCTCTTACAGAAACTAGTTTGCATTTGTCACAGGATTTAGAATATGTTCTATATAAATTTTTGGTTATAATATGCCAAGCTAAAATATTCAAGAAACGGTTTTTATCAGCCTAAAATTTAAATTCTTTAAGTTTAAATGTTTTAAAATTCATATTTATGAATACCATGTATGTTATCAGTTTTTAAAAATGAAATATTTATCTTCTTTTATTCTCCAAATAAGCTGAAAGTTATGAATAATAGCTCATTCTTTTCAATTTGCAGGAACTGATTCGTACTAGTAATAGCAATGTGGTTGTCTCTCTCACACGCCTCTTTGAAGTACTACTCTGTAATGTGGTAGAAAATGATCCTACTAGCAAGCACATTCGTGTTTGGATTATGGTTGGTTTTATACTTTATGTGGTTTTAAATTACAGAATAAAATATGCTTCTGGCAATTGATATTTGTATTGAGAAAGACATTTATAAGATTCAGAACTGTTTTCTGATGATCACTGAAAGACTATTGAAGACACTAAAGTTACCCTGACCTGGCATTCTGATACTAAAAAACACTTTGGAGAAAATAAAATATGTCAGAATGAACCAAAATTGCCCTATATTTTATGAAAGATCATAATTTGACAAACACTTGATAAAGTGATTTAATATTAAGCCCATTGAGACTTTAGATAAATGGATTTTGTCTTAATAATAAGCCAGCATTAAGCAGCATACAAACTAGCTATGAAAGACTAAAGGAGCATGACAGGCAGAATCCCTGGAGGATTTAGGTAGAGAGAAGCCAGTGGAAGTGGTTAGCTAGTGTCTGGAGTTCAGAAAAGACCAGAGACTATGGTAATAGCAGAAATTATCAAAGGGAAACAAAGGAAAGGTTTTGTTCTTTTTCCTTGTCTAGACCTCTTTCCCATCTGTCGCTGCATTCTTTTTTTTTCCTTTTTAAATTTTTAAAAAACTTCTTATTTGTTCTTTTTAGATATACATGACAGTAGAGTATATTTTGACATATTATACATACATGGAGTAAAACTTCCCATTGTTGTGGTTGTATATGATGTGGAGTTACACTGGTTGTGTATTCATATATTAGCATAGGAAAGTTATGTCCAATTCATTCTACTATCTTTCCTATTCCCATCTCCCCATCCCTTCTCTTCATTCCCTTGTCTAATCCAATGAACTTCTATTCTCCCTTAGCCCTTATTGTATGTTGGCATTCTCATATCAGAAAGAACATTCAGGCTTTGGTTTTGGGGGATTGGCTTATTTCACTTAGCATAATAGTTTCCAGTTCCATACATTCACTGGAAAATTTCATAATTTCATTCTTTTTTATAGCTGAGTAGTATTCCATTGTGTATATATACCATGTTTTCTTTACCCTTTCATCTGTTGAAGGGCACATAAGTTGGATCCCTAGGCTTCAGTTGTGAATTGAACTGCTGTATACATTGATGTGGCCAATATCACTTTAAAATGCTGATTTTAAATTTTTTGGGTATATGCTGAGCAGTGGGATAACGGGTCAAATGGTAGTTCCATTCCAAGTTTTCTAAGGAAATCTCCATACTGCTTTCCAGAGTGGTTGCACCAATTTGCAGTTCTACCAACAATGTATGAGAGAACATTTCTCCCCACATCCTCTCTAACATTTGTTGTTACTTGTATTCTTGATAATTGCCATTTGACTGGAGTGAGATGGGATCTCAGTGTAGTTTTAATTTGCATTTCTCTAATTGCTAGAGATATTATACATTTTTTCATATATTTGTTGACCATTCATATTTCTTCTTCTGTGAAATGCCTGTTCAGTTCCTTTGCCCATTTATTGATTGGATTATTCATTTTTCTGTTAGTAAGTTTTTTGAGGTCTTTGTATGTCCTGGAAATTAATGTCTTATCTGAGGTACTGGTAGTGAAAATTTTCTCCTAATCTGTAGGAGCTCTGTACACTTTTTTTTTTTTTTTTTGGTACGGGGAATTGAACTCAGGGATACTCAGCCACTGAGCTGGGGATGTCCCCAGCCCTATTTTGTGTTTTATGCAGAGACAGGGTCTCACTGAGTTGCTTAGTGCCTCACCCTTGCTGAGGCTGGCTTTGAACTCGTGTTTCTCCTGTCTTAGCCTCCCAAAGTGCAGGGATTATAGGCATGTGCCACCGCGCCTGGCTTCTGTACACATTCTTACTTGTTTATTTTGCTGTGAAGAAGCTTTTCAGCTTGATACCATCTCATATTTTGATTCTTGATTTTACTTCTTGTGCTTTAGGAATTGTTAAGGAATTCGGTTCCCAAACTGACATATTGGAGCATTGGGCCTACTTTTTTGTCTAGTTCTTTTAACTTTTGTCTAGTTCTTTTATCATGGAAGGTTTTAATTTTGTCATCAATTCTGAAGCTTAATTTTGCTAGGCATAGTATTCTTGGCTGGCATCTATTTTTCTTTCAGAGCCTGGTATATTATATTAGTCCAAGACCGCCTAACAGGATTGAGAAGTTCTGGATTAAGAAGTCAGCTGAGATCCAGATTAGTTTTGCTCTAAATGTGATGTGTAGTTTTTCTCTGGGAGCCTTTAAAATTCTTTCCTTATTCTATATGTTATTTATTATCATAATTGCAAAAATATGGAACACTTCAAGAATTTGCATATCATCTTTGTGCAGGGGCCATGCTAATCTTCTCTATTGTTCCAGTTTTAGTGTATGTGCTGCCAAAATGAGCACTGCCCCCGTGTTCATTTTTTTTTTAATTTTTTTTTTTTTGGTAGTCGAGGGTGGAGAACGTGTGTTTATTTGTTTATTTTTATGCAGTACTAAGGATTGAACCCAGTGCTTCGCATTCGCACATGCTAGGCAATTGATCTGCCACTGAGCTACAGCCCCTGCCCCTGCCCTCGCATTTTTAATGCCTTGAGGTTTTCTGCTCTTCTTTTACTCTATGGTTATAGCAGTTCCCTTCTGTTGTTTTCCATTCACCTTGTTGTCACAGAAAATATTCTACCTTAGATATTTCACATTCCAAGATTTCCTGATAACTATTGCTTCTTCCTTTCCACCTCACTTTTTACTGTTACATGCCTCCACTTTAGAAAAAAATTGAACAGATATCTTTTAAGTATAATTTATCTATCCCTTCTCCTGTCTCCAGATTTGGAACTGTCTTTCACAAGACTAGTTTCTTTTTTTTTTAATATTATTTTTTTAGTTGTTGATGGACCTTTATTTCTTATTTATTTATATGTGGTGCTGAGGATCAAACCCAGTGCCTCACACATGCTAGGCAAGCGCTCTACCACTGAGCCACCACCCCGGCCCCCACAAGAATAGTTTCTAACATTTTTCCATACCCATCAATATTACCTTATATAAAATAAAAGTATCTCACAAATAGTTCGCTTACATATAATCTTCAGGACATGTATTTCCTGAAAAAATTCATTCTCTGGGTAAACTGAAATTTTCAACTTTTTCAAATAATTCAGAATCACTTATAAAGAGTTATATAGGTTGATACCTGCTTGTAAATCTTCTCTTAAAATATATTTTTCTCATTTATTTTTAGCAGGCAAGGCATGTATACATAGAGTAAAATTCAAAAGGTAAAAAGTAGGTTTTCTATCTATATCAGTACCTTAGCCACACTCAAGGCAACTATTACAGTTACCAGAAGGAATAACTCTTTATTTATTACTTGTCACTTCACTAAAAACTCAGAGATACATTTATAGGGAAATTGGTTTATTCAAAGCCAGCTTTGAAGAAGATGGAGGAGACCTTTCAGACTCAAATCTCCATCTCTGGGGAGTTCAGAAATGCAAAAAGTTTTTATAAGAGAAGGCAGAGAAGGACAAAAACTAGAAAATATACATATGTAGATTTAGCTAGGTTGTGTTCATCAAAAACATGCCAGTCTCAGGTTTCCTGGCTCACATCAGGTTGAGGTGGTGGAATGAGGGGTGGAGGAGGCTGCTCTTCAGCCTGTACTCTCAGTTGAGGAAGTACAGGATGCTGTAAAAACAGTTATCAGGAAGTTGCCCTAATTTCAAAGATTCTGTCTTATTGCAAGTGTCCTGTGTAGCCTAATAGAGATATTTTATGCACATACTTCTCTTGTACTATCAAAGTGTGTCTTGGAGTTTGTTCCATAATGGTACTTTTAGAGTTACTTTTTTTTAAACAGATACATATATGTCAGTATGTGTAGCATATTCTAATTAAGCATAACCCCTGTTGAAGAGCATTTGGGTTGCTTCTGATCTTTTGTTATTTACAAATAGTGCTGTAGTGACTCTTCTTGTGCATATATCATTTTCACAGGGAGGAATATATTTGATGATAAACTAAAAGTAAAATTCTTAGGTAATTTAGTATAGGCATTTAAATTTTTGATAAATATTGCCAGAGAAATGACTCTTTTTTTTTTAAATATTTTTTCTTAGTTGTAGATGGACACAATGTCTTTATTTTATTGCTTTGTATGTGGTGCTGAGGATCGAACCCAGGGCCTCACGCATGCGAGGCAAGCGCTCTACCACTGAGCTACAATCCCAGCCCGAGAAATGACTCTTCATACAGCTTATCTGTGCTCCATTCTATTTTATTCATGTCTGTGACCAACAAATTTGAGCAAGTCCTAGTATATTAATTTCAGTTAATTTTTTCTTTAAATTTCTTTTAACTTTTTCATCAACAGGCTTGCTTTATATTCTCTTTGATATGGTCTATTGGAGGAGGTTGTGATACAGATAGTCGTCTTCATTTTGATTCTTTCATAAGATTACTCATAACGGGCAAAAGTGAAAAACACCCAGTGCCAGATGGTGTGGGTAAATGGGAATGCCAATTTGATGAAAAAGGCCTGGTCTATGACTACATGTATGAGGTATGACATAAAATGCTTATAATGATAAGATAAAGTATAGTGTCCTGAATCAGTAGACAAAGCTCCTGAGTTTTTATCCCAGAATGATTTTGATTCTTGAGGTGAGCTTTTCATCCCTTCTCTTTAGTTCTTGGCCTGTAACTTGTTGGTAGTATAAACTTGCTTTAATAATATCATATAATTTCATGTTTAATTTACTTTTCCACTTTATATAAAAAGAACACACAAAAGGATTCTTTTAAACGGTAAGCATTTAAACAACATTTTATTCATACAAATTTTATTTCACAATTCAGAAGATCTTGATAAAACCTTAATTCTAATTTTATCTGAATTATAGAAACTCTGAAAGGTAAGTGGCTATCAAAGTCAGAACTTGAACCCAGTTCTGCAGACCAATAATGTAGGACGCCTTCCCTCAAAACATGCTAATACAGAAAGTTAAAAATATGACCAGAAAGAGTTTCAATCTCAGTAGTCATAGTGAGAAGTCAATGAAGTAGTCACTAAAAGTGAAAAATCAAGAGGTAGTAATGCCAGCATGTTCTTTGAGAATTGAAGGTAAATACCAAAATGGCTGGATTAAAGAGGTAAAGGTAGTTGCCACTGAAGAAGGGAAAATAGGAGGAGGGAACTACTGTTTTTCTTAATCTTGTAAATCTTTTGTCTCTAAAATATGTGTGTATATAACTTTGATGAAAATAAAAGCTAAAACTTAAAATAATGAATTACTAAAGAAATGTGTACCGACTTGAAAAATTACCACCAGATAAAAATGTGTCATAGACAACATATAAATGACTAGAAAATGGGAAAAGATTCTTAGAGCCAGCTATAGCACTGGAGCAAGGTCCTAGACTTCTGCTACTTTGCCAGGTATTAGTCCTTTTATTATTACTTGATGATGAGAAGCCTGGTGATCTCCAGGGAGAGAGAAGAACAGCATAGAGAAGAAAATAATGTTTGGAAACGGTGCAGATTGAAAAGCACACAGTTGTGTCAGTACAATAACTCATTCAGCTAGTGGTTCAGAAGAATTTCAGTATTTTAACAATTAGTTCCACCATGCTGGTATGTCCTGTTTAGACTATCAGTGTATATAAAAATGCCAGGGGCTGGGATTATAGCGCAGTGGTAGCGTGCTCGCCTAGCACGCATAAGGCACTGGGTTCGATCCTCAGCACCACATAAAAATAAAAATAAAGATATTCTGTCACCTACAACTAAAAAATAAACATTTAAAAAAAAAAAGAGTATATTGTTGCTTGTTGACTGACCACAGGCAGTCAACAAGCAGCAATATTAAAAAAAAAAATGCCAAAGAGAATAATTTTGGAGAAACAAATATAGAGAATTCATGTGATGTTTTTAGATTACTGCTTGTTTACTCAAAATGTGAAAAATATGAAGTCAAAATGCAGGAAATTGTAAGGTACTTTGAAGAGGCTTTCAGATAAATATGTGGCATTTAAGTACAAATGGATATCTTAAAGGAATTTTGAGGAGATTAGAGTGTTTAAGAGAACATAAAGGCAAACATATTTGAAATTCTAGATATCTTGAAATGATAATAAAATATCATTACATTTTTTCAGATTATCATTTAAAGAGGGAAATCTAAAGAAAAATATATTTCTTAAATTGGGTGGTAGATTCATGGATATTTATATTATTAGTCTACTTTATGACATGTTCTTTATATAGATCTAATATTTCCATAAAAAGAGGAAAATATTAGAGGTTTTTTGTTTTATTTTGTTTTTGATTTTTGTGGTACTGAAAATAGAATGCAGGGTACCACTTAGCTATATCCCAGCCCTTTCTATTTTATTTTTGAGATAAGATCTTGCTAAGTTGCCTAGGCTATCCCTGAACTTGGACTTTCCCTGCCTTAGCTTCTGAAGTAGCTGGGATCACAGGTGTGTTTTACTTTGTGCATATAAGACTAAAAATTTGAACAGTAAACAGTGTAAGTGT
Source organism: Xerus rutilus (assembly GCA_028644305.1). Lineage (NCBI taxonomy): Eukaryota > Metazoa > Chordata > Mammalia > Rodentia > Sciuridae > Xerus > Xerus rutilus. Next base: position 38,959,422 of record CM053413.1, read on the forward strand.
TAAAAAGAGCCTTTCAGGTATAGCAGTTGCATGGCTATAATTTTTATTTTATTTTTTTCTGGTGCTGGGGATTGAACCCAGGGCCTTGTGCATGCGAGGCAGGCACTCTACCAACTGAGCCCATCCCTGGTTATAATATCTTGAAACATATTCTCTTGTAGTTGAAAAACCGAGGTCGCTGGCTCCATTGGAATGAATTAATTAAAAGTACTGATTTAGAAGATAAACGTATCAAGATTCAAGATATCATAGTCCCTACGATGGACACAATTAGATATACATTTCTAATGGATTTGAGTATTACCTATGCAAAGTAAGGAACTCTACTATATACATGAGTTTTAAATGTAACAGTGTCATTCTAATAGGATTACAGCAATTTTTGAACTAAACTTTGAGGTTGTACAGTTTCAGATAACTGATATCCTGGGGGACTAATTGTATGCCTAACGTGATATCTGTGCTATTGACAAACCTAGAATTCAGGTTTCCCGTTGTGTACTTCAACATCTCTGCCATCATAATTTGTTATCTTCTAAGTCATCTTGTGTTTCTCTTATTCGTAACAACAGACTAAAAGCCAGTTGCAGTGTTATGCATTATACTTAAAGGTTCAGTGTACTTCTAAGATCTCAAACCAATGATGATCCACATTCATTACACTTAGTATTTTTCTAATATGTCCTATGCTAGTTCTGATTCCATAGCTTAAGATGAATATTACAAACTCAGATTTTAATCAGAATAATACACCAAAAAGCAGTAAATAAAACTGATCAGGAACCTGGACATTCACTGTAGCCGTATCTATAGCAAATTTTTTTTTTTTCAATACCAGGGGTTGAACCCAGGGGTACTCCACTACTGAGCTGCATCCCAGCCCTTTTCCTTTTTTATTTTGAGACAGAGCTTCTTAAGTTGCCAAGAATGGCCTTGAACTTGAGATTCTCCTGCCTCAGCCTCTCAAGTAGTTAGAATTAGATATATAATACCATGTCTGGCACAATGCCAACTTTTAAAATAACATTTTTCAATTTCTTTTAAAACATTAAACTTAATTTATCATCAATAATACTTAGACAAGTTTACTTAATATTTATAAATGTCATGTTGTTTTAAATAAAGAACTTGCATCTGAGTGCATTTTGTAGCACTTTCATGTTGGTTTTTAAAAAACAGGAAAAATAGCTATGGGGAAAATTATTTTATCCTTGTTTTGTATCTCTAGTTGCATTTTTTTTTAACTTTAGGGGCTAAGAGTCAAAACTTTGTAGTTAGGCATGGTGGTGCATGTCTGTAATCACAGGTCTTGGGGGGCTAGCCTGGGCATCATAGTGAGACAACACCTTAAAACAACAACAACAAGATAAATATTTTAAATTAATAAGTATATAATTACAAAGGAAACCACATATGAAAATAAATATATTAAAATACTGAGTATATTTGAGTTATAGTAGTCATGTTTCTGCTTCTTTATTAACATTCTAGTAAGATATAGCAGTGGATTTGATGACTATAGTAGTTTTTTTGGCTTGTTTTTTGTTTATTAAATTAATTAATTAATTTTTATTTGTTATAATTAGTCATACATGATAAAATGAATTTCAATTCATTGTACACAAATGGAGCACAACTTCATTTCTCTGGTTGTGCATGATGTAGTTGCATCATATGTGTAGTCATACATGTACCTAGGGTAATGATGTTCATCTCATCCCATCTCTTTCCTGCACCCATGCTCCCTCCCCTTCCTATAGTAGTTTTAGTAGGCATGAGAGATATTTTTGAGATAGTATAGCAATTGTGATGTTTAGGATAGCATCTATGATTCCTATTGATGACAAAGACACAGGAACTGTGGATATGATTGCTACATTTTAGCTAGAGGGTATTAAAGATAAAATCTTTTTGTCATGCAAGTTCACAGATATCCTGAATTCTAAGAATTTCTTCAGTTGGTTTTAAGAAGTTAAGAACAATATTGTATTTATTGATGTTACTTTAACAGATAGCTTTCTATAAAGTGAGTGTTACTTAGACTGAAACATGTAGATGAATTGTCAGGGATTTCTCTAGTTCTAAAAGAACTTTAACTTGGTGTTCCTACTTCAGCAATTTAAAATTTTCATATTAGCATAATTTGACTCACTTAGACCTCTTACAACCGAATACTGCTGTTTCAGTGCCAGCCTTTGCATTTTTAAGTATTATGTGATAACAAATTCATCAAAGTGAAAATATTTCATTTACTGCAACATTTCTCAAACTTGGATTCCCTAGTTTTGTGAACATAAACTCATATGATTGTTTTCCCTTGCAAGTTAGTAAATTTTATTCAAGAATGAGAAATCCTGATTGAGGTCCCACTGAAGGTGGAATTTCCTAGAGTTTGCTTTTAGACAAATATTTTCAGTTAGTAATTGAACTGATTTAAAAATGCTCTTAACAGGTATATATAATTGTTAGCTTTAGAATTTACTGTTATTTCATTTTCACAAAAATTTTATGCTTTTGACTTTTAAAATCCTAAACCTATATCATTATCTTCACTTTATTATTCTGCCAACCCCATGTCTGTACCCCTAACTTAAAGTACAAATACATCATGTTTCTGGAGAGACAAACTTTGACTTTCTTTTTTGAAGTTAAACATGTCATTACTTGTTTTATGGGTGTTTCATTTTTTTGGTTTTTATGAAATGGGGTCTCACTAGATTGCCCAGGCTGGCCTATAACTTGAAATTCTCCCATCTCAGCCTTTCAAATAGCTGGGCTTATAGACATGTACCACTATGCTTGGATTTATGGGTATTTTTGTTTATACCAACGTTAATCTGTTCAAAGAATAATTTGTTACTATTAAACTCTCTGCAGCATTATGCAAAAATGTATGCCAATTGTTAATTTTAGTAGTCTTTTATAAAATAATTATAGATAAAAGTGTAAATTTTTGCATAAAGAATGATTTATTATTTGTTTTCAACTAACTCCAGCTTCTTTCATTGAAAATGTATTCCAACTTTCTTCCATTTTGAATGACATATTCATTGTTTTCATAAAGGCCACTGCTTTTTGTGGGTCCAACAGGCACTGGAAAATCAGTGTATGTGAAAGATAAGCTAATGAATCACTTGGAAAAGGACCAGTACTTTCCTTTTTATGTTAATTTCTCAGCACGGACCAGTGCCAATCAAGTGCAGGTTAGTTTAAAACCAGAAACATGGGTCTATAATTACGAATTTTTTGCCTTATCTGATAAATGTTTTATATTGCATGTCAAATGAACAACTGAATAAATCTCCTATAAAATTAAAATGAACAATTTTGCATTAATAATGTATTATTTAGTTTTGTCACTTTTTTTTTCCTAAGAAGAAGCGCAGATTGATTTATTAACTAGAGAAGGGAATATAAGAGAAAGAGAAACCTAACACACACCAAGCAGTAGTGGGTAGTTATAAGAGAATTTTCAGTTGTTCTTTCTAGACTCCCCTGTGTGGTCTTAGGGGCATATGCTGCTCACTGGATCTTTTAAAACATGGACTATCATGTGACCTTGTGTAACAAGAGTATGTAGTTGTGTATCCTCCATCCTTAGCCCCTAAATATGACAAGATGAAACTACTTCATGAAACATTTTCAATTGACACTTTTAACATCCATTCTTAAATCTATGCCTATCCATTCTTCCCTGACTCCATTTCTGTTGTTTCAAGCTTATAACATTCCCTTAACTGCAAAAATCTTACAAATATAAGGCTACTTTACTATGGAGCTTTATTTGGATTAAAATAATAAGTTCAGCATTCATTTTTACAATGGACAAGAGAGTAACAAAATTATGAAATACAAGAAAACATTCAGCTATAAAAAGTTTATAAAAAAAGCTATGAAAAGTTTATAAAGGTTGTAAAGATAAGTGCTTTTGGATATTAAGTTAATTTAGGGATATAAAGTGAGGAAAATAGTATAGAAATATATGCATGTACAATATAAGCATAATATATAAATATCTATTTAACAATTCTCAATGTGAAAGAAAGGTTTCAATAAATAATCTTTGAATGATATTATGAAGTTTAGTGTCACCTTGAATTTGAATAAATATGAATAAACACATACATAATGATGGATGACATTATTTCCTTACAAAAACTGTTAAACTCTTTTTTTTCCAGTGTTAAATAAGGATTTTATGTTAAGTTAGTCTTTGATAAGTTGAACAAATGGTAACTACTACTACTAATAAAAATCCCATGGATACTGGCAGCATAGGCCTGTCTTGATACTGATTTAACATATGTAATAATAATAATGACAAATATGTAATATGATTATAGGTTAATATATCACTCTTTCTTTTAAAAAATTTAGAATATTATTATGGCTAGGTTGGATAAGAGACGCAAAGGAGTTTTTGGACCACCTATGGGAAAGAAATGTATAATTTTCATAGATGATATGAATATGCCTGCATTGGAGAAATATGGAGCTCAACCTCCTATTGAATTATTACGACAGTTTTTTGACTGTGGAAATTGGTAAATATTTAACTGGCACCTTAATAAGTAAGCTATGCTAAAGTAGTTTCTCATTTTGATATTTTAGTTTTTCAAAGCGAAATAGTACATTTTCTGTTATTTAAGGAAAAAGATCATTGCTGAGATTTTCCTATACAGAAGTTTTGGAAGGATTTTCTACATCTTTTGTTTGTTTTGTTTCATTTTTTTGAGATGGGGTCTCTCTGTGCTGTTTAGACTGGCCTTAAACTCAGGTGCTCAAGTGATCTTCTCACCTAACTTCCAAATAGCTGGGACTATAGGTGTGTGCCATCATGCCCAGCTGTATATCTTTTTTAAAAACTATTTTTAGAGGAGTTTTAGGCTTATAATGAAATAAGAAGAATATATAGAGATTGTCCATATATTTTCTGTTCCCAAATATGCATAGCCTTCCCACTATCAACATTTTCCACTGGAGTGGTACATTTGTTTCTGTTGATAAGCTTATATTGACAAATCATAATCACACAAAGTCTATAGTTTACATTAGGGTTTGTTCTTCATGTTGTACATTCAAGAGTTGAGTTTGAAAACTATAATTTCATGTATATATCAGTATAATATCATACAGATTATTTTCACTGACTTAAAAATCTTCTGTGCAGTTTTTCAGCACCTCCTACCTGGCAATCACTGATCTTTTTATTATCTCCATAGTTTATTCTTTTCCACTTAGCTTTTTGTTGCTTTAACAATAAATGAAATAATCAATTTATAAAGAAAAAGGATTTTTTTCTCAATAGTTTTAGACCAAGTTGGTTAACTATGTTGCTTTCAGTCTTGCATAGACAACACATCATAGCAGAGAGTGTGTAGGGAGTAAAACCACTCAATTTATGGCTAGGAAGCAAAAAAGAGGTAAAGACCAGAGTCCCATAATCCTCTTTGAGGGCATGTCCCCAATGACTTGAAAACCTCTCACTAGACCCCACTTCTTAAAGTTTCCACCACCTTCCAATGGTGCCAAGATGGTGACCAAGTTTTTAGCACATAGACCTGTGTGGAATATTCCAAATCCAAACTATAGCAGTCATATAGTTGGAATTATACAGTATGTAGTCTTTCCAGATTGCTATCTTGACCTTAGTAATGCGCATTTAAGTTTCCTCTTTGTCTTCTTTTGGCTCATTTCTTTCTAGCTCTGAATAATATGCCATTGTTTTAGATGTACCATAGCTTATTATTTCATTCACCTGCTGAAGGACATCTTGGTTCTAAGTTTTGGCATTTACGAATAAAGCTTCTGTAAACATCTATGTACAGGTATTGTGTGTCATAAATTGTAAACTCTTCTTGGCAAATACAGATGAGCACAATTGCTATGTCATATGGTAAGAATATGTTTAATATTGTTAAGAAACCACCAAACTGTTCCCCAAAATAGCTGTATCATTTTACATTCTCGTCAGAAATGAGTGAAAGTTAGTATTGCTTCACATCCTTTCTAGCATTTGGTGTTGTCAGTGTTCCAGATTTTGCTCATTCTTACATGTATATAGTGGTATCTCATTGTTATTTTAATTTGCATTTATTTGATAATATGCTATGGTGCATCTTTTTTACATGTTTATTGCTATCTGTGTATCTTTGGTAGGGTGTCTATTGTGATCTTTGGACTATTTTTTAAAAACAGATTGTTTCCTTTTTTACTGTTGAGTTTTAAGAGTTCTGTGTATTTTTGCATGATAGCCCTTTATCATATAGATCTTTTACAAATGTTTCTGCCCATTCTGTGGCTTGTCTTCTCATTCTCTTGACATTGTCTTTCACAGAGCAGAAGCTTTAATTTTAATGAAGCCCAGCTTCTTGATTCTTTCATAGATCATGCCTTTTGTATTGAATCATAGAAAATCATCATCATACCCAAAATGATCTAGATTTTCTCCTATGTTATTTCCTAGGAGTTTTATCGTTTTGTATTTAATATTTAGTTCTGTAATGTATTTTGAGTTGATTTTTGTAAAGGGTGTAAAGTCTATATCTAGATTAATTTTTGCATGTGGATGTCCTGTTATTCTAGTACTATTTGTTGAAAAGGCTATCTTTGCTAAGCGTTTGTGCCCATCCTCCTGCCCCATGCACTTTGGTGAAATAAGTATCAAAGAATTTAATGGTTACTGAAAATAGTTACTCTAATTCTGGTATTTATTTATGTACTTATTTGGTACTGGGGATTGAATTTAGGGGCTCTTTACTACTGAACTACATCCTACATCCCCATTTTTTTTTTTAATTTTGAGATAGGATCTTGCTAAGTTGCTGAGGCTGGCCTCAAACTTGTGATCCTTCTGCATTGGGTTCTTGAGTTACTGGGACACAGGTATGCACCACTGTGCCTGGCTAAACTGTATCAAACCTTTCTGCATCAAATTTCTGTGAATTATTCCATAATGGGTCCCTTTCTACATAACAGAATACATATAGGTACTATTTAGACAACCTTATATATTCTGAAGATAAGGTTTGATAAGAGAAAAAGAAAATCAGGACATCACCATAACTAGGACAATTGTATAATTCATGGTTCAAACTGGAACATTTCTGAAAATAAAAGGAGGTTGTTATTAATATTCACTGTAGGGCAACCAACATAAACCAAATTTGGCCTAGGTAAAATGGGACATAAGCCATCCTACCTATAACTAGCTACAAGTAGGTTGTAGGAGCTTTCATCCATGCTTCTGGATTTGGAAAAAGAAAAGAAAAAATGGAGAATCAAATTGAAATGAAAAGTAGGAGGAAAGAAAAGGACAGATAGGATGAAGGACAGATAGGATTCTAGACGCATAGAATATGGGTAATAGAATCAGTGTCATTGAAGGCAGAAATAGAATTCTACTTCAAATAAAAAATTATCTACTACTTAAAGCATTATGTAAAGTTATTCCTTTTAAATAAGCTAAAGTCAGATTAAATTTCTAGGGATATCTATACTTAATTCCATCTTATTTTCTTCATAACAGATTGTTTAAATTTTTTGTGTTTACAGGTATGATCTTAAGGACACAAGTAAAATCACACTGGTTGATATAGAGCTCATTGCTGCCATGGGTCCTCCAGGTGGTGGAAGAAATCCAGTCACTCCCCGTTTTCTTCGACATTTCAACATCTGCAGTATTAATTCTTTTAGTGATGAAACTATGGTCCGAATCTTCTCAACAATCGTGGCATTCTACCTTAGGACTCGTGAATTTCCTGCAGAGTATTTTATAACTGGGAACCAAATAGTCAGTGGGACTATGGAGGTGAGAAAGTAATGCAGTAAAAATGTTTTGGTGTTATATATTTCTTTCATTTGGCCCTTTTTTTGTATTTTCTTGATGCTTCATGATTAAACATAGTAGTTGGATTTGTTGTTACATTCTCATACATGCACACAATATAACAATATAATTGGGTCATTTCATTCAGTAGTACTTCCCTTTTCCCTCTCTTCCTCCCTTCCATGGTTCCCTTTCTCTACTCTACTGGTATCCCCTTGATTTTCATGAGTTCCACCTCCCCTTTTCCTTTTTTTCTCTCTAGCTTCCACATATGAGAGAAAACATATGACCCTTGACTTACTGAGTCTGGCTTATTTTGCTTAACGTAATGCTCTCAACTTCTATCCATTTTCCTGCAATTGACATAGTTTCTTTCTTCTTTATGGCTGACTCCATGGAGTATATATACCACATTTGCTTTATCCATTTATCTGTTGATGGACACTAGGCTGCTTCCATAATTTGTGCATATCTATATATTATGCTGATTTTAATATTTTAGGATAAATACTGAGAAGTGATGCCATCCCATTTATTAGTTCTTTGTATAGCTGGGTTATATGGTGGTTCTATTTCTAGTATTTTGAGGAGCCTGTATATTGTTTTCCATAGAGATTATACTAATTTACAATTCTACCAACAGTATAAAAGTGTTCCTTTCCCCCACATCCTCTTCAGCATTAATTATTATTTGTATTCGTGATGGCTGCCATTCTAACTGAAGTGAGATGAAATTTCAGTATAGTTTGGATTTGCGTTTTCCTGATTTCTAAAGATGTTGAACATTTTTCATGTATTTGTTGGTCATTTGTATTTCTTCTTTTGAAGTGTGTCTTCTAGTTCATTTGCCCACTTATTAATTGGATTATTTGTTTTTTTGGTGTTGAGTTTTTTGAGTTCTTTGTATACTCTGGATATTAATCTTCTGTTGGAACAGTAAATTGCAAAGATTTTTCTCCCATTCTGTAGGCTCTCTCTACATATTCTTTTTTTTGGGGGGGGGGGTACTGGTGATTAAACTCAGGAGGACTTGACCACTGAGCCACATCCCCAGTCCTATTTTGTATTATATTTAGAAACAGGGTCTCAGTGAGTTGCTTAGTGCCTTGCTTTTGCTGAGGCTGGCTTTGAATTCTCAATCTTCCTGCCTGAGCCTCCCAAGCCACTGGGATGCACCACCATACCCAGCGGATTCTCTTCACATTCTTGTTCCCCTGCTGTGCAGCAGCTTTCTGATTTGATGCCCTCCTACTTATTAATTCTTGGTATTATTTCCTGAGCTTTAGGAGTCCCATAAAGGAAGCTGTTGTCTGTGCCTCTATGTTGGAGTGTTGACCTTACATATTCTTTTAGCAGTTGCAGAGTTTCTGGTCTCATTTCTAGGACTTGATCGATTTTGAGTTGACTTTTGTGCAGGGTGAAAGATAGAGATCTAGTATCATTCTTCTACATATGGGTATCCAGTTTTGCCAGCACCATTTGTTTAAAAGCCTGTCTTTTCTCCAACGTGTTTATGGCACCTTTATAAAGGATCAGATGACTATATATGTGTGGGTTTGTCTCTGTGTCTTCTATTTGGTTGCATTGGTTTATGTATCTCTTTTAATGCCAGTGCTATGTAATTTTTGTTATTATGCTCTGTACTATAATTAGAAGTCAGGAATCTGCATGCCTAGCATTGCTTTTTTTTTTTTTTTTTGCTTAGAATTGCTCTGACTATTCTGGGTCTTTTATTCTTCGTTAGGACTATTTTTCTAGTTCTGTGAAGAATGTTGTTGTTATTTTGATGGGGATTATATTGAATCTATAGATCCCTTTTGGTAATATGTTGGCCCTTTTAAAACCATTTTTCCTTAGCCATCTACTTTGGTCTTTGTTATCAGAGAAGATTCAAGAACACCAAACAAAATCACAGGCTTTGAAATTAGAGGATCTAAATAGGGTTAAGCTTTGACTTCTGTTTCATGGCTATGTGACCTTGAGCAAGTAATTTGACCTTTCAGAAGCTCAGTTTTTTAATCACTAAAATGCGATGTAATATCTATTTCACAAAGTTTCTATAAGAACTTCATCCAGAACCAATATCTGCCATATCATAGGTATTTCCCCAGTTGTTAGGTTTCCACTGTGGTATTTGTTAATTTTTTCCTTTCTCCTCTCCCATTCTTCATGTTTGTCTTGAAAGGAAGGAAAGAAGGAAGGAAAGGAGGGAGGGAGGGAGAAAACAAGGAAGGGAGGGAGGGAGGGAGGAAGGGAGAAAGAAAGAGACAAACTTAAGCAGCTTATGAATACAAAACAGAAGTAGTGGTACAAAAAATAATAGATAAATAAAAGCACTGGAGTAGAAAACAAGACTTCCTTTATGACCAAGGAACAGCCCTGAACTTGTTCAGGGAGTGTAACCTGACCCTGCTCAGAGGCCAGAGCCAGCCTCATATCTAATGGTAAAAAGAAAAAAGTAAAGGTAAATCAGTGGTAATCTCATCAAACTAAGCCTTCTGGAAGCTTGATAAAGTGGAGTTCATTTTAGGATGACTGCATCAGGAGGCAAAAAGTTCCCTAGCATCATTCTATCAGTTTCTGAGAATATTATATCTAAGATTCTTTTTTCCTTGTTTCAGTGGAAAATTTTTGCTGTTAAAGTAGAGAAACTATGAGCAAAGGAGTAGTACATTTATTCTGATATGGAAAAGTGCTTCTATTTATCAAATATAATATTTATATTTCAGGCTTCTCTTAGAAATATCGGGAGGTTGGATACAAAAGAGATTCCTTTTTATTTTATTTTATTTTATTTTATTTTATTCTGTCTTTGAATCATTATAAACCTACCAATGTGTGGAAGTTAGGACAAGGGGATGAACCACTGAACACATACAAATTAAAAATACTTTTCTTTGATTTTCTATATTATAGAAGATTTAAATTACCTTCCTTAACAGAATATTGATAGCAAATATATACTTCATTTCCATAGTCTACCAATAAAAAATAAAGGGAAGAATAGAAGGACAGTAAAAGAAGGAAAGGGAAGGGAGAGAATCAGTCCATGGGAAATTATTTCATACTCTTTATTTACAATGTTTCAGAATAAATTATCTGATTTCACTTTCTACTAAATTTTTAACTGTTAAACCCCAGGTCACTCATCTTTAAATGGCACAACTGTAATAACTGGGAAATAAAAATAGACTTAGAATCAGAAGTTCCTGTAACTTTATAATGCCTGGTTGAGTGCTACAGAACAAAAGAAACATAGTATGCTAGGCTTAGTACCAGACATTTTTTCAAGATGATATAATCTGATGGAATAAACTATTTCTTGTATTATCCATTATGCTTTCACTGATTATAAGCCTTTTATTTTTGCTTTGTTGTGTTTTTCACATACAGATATATAAGCGATCCATGGAAAATCTTTTGCCCACTCCTGCAAAATCTCATTATACTTTCAACTTGCGTGATTTTTCACGTGTAATCCGGGGCTGCTTACTCATTGAAAGAGATGCTGTAGAGAGCAAGCACACTATGATCCGCCTGTTTGTGCATGAGGTTCTCCGAGTGTTTTATGATCGCCTCATTAATGACGATGATAGAAACTGGCTGTTTAAATTAATCAAAACAGTTATAAAGGACAATTTTAAAGAATCATTTGATGGTGTTTTTTCACATTTGAGAAAAGAGAATGCACCAGTGAGTATATTCAGTGGTTAAAAAATATGTCAAGTTAAAGCAGTACAGTTGTATGAATTGTTTTAATCAATTAACATATCTTTTTAAAATATTGTGGAGTTTTTTGTTTGTTTTTGTTTTTGTTTTTTGCAGTATTGAACCCAGGGGCAACTCTACCAGTGAGCCACATCCCTTACCCTTTTTGAAAATTTATTTATTTATTTATTTTTATTTTGGCACTGCAGAGTAAACCTAGGGGTGCTTAACCACTGAGCCACATCTACAGCCCCTTTTTTAATTTTTATTTTGAGACAGGGTCTTGATGAGTTACTAAGGGCCTTGCTAAGTTGCTGAGGCTGGCTTTGAACTCGTAATCTCCTGCCTCAGCCTCTGAGCTGCTGGGATTACAGGTGTGTGCCACCATGCCTGGATTTTATTTTTTACTTTAAGACAGAATCTCGCTAAATTGCCAATGCTGGCTTTAGAGTTGTAGTCTTCCTGCCTCAGCCTCCCGAGTCACTGTGTGTGCCATCACACTCACCCAGCAAAATGTTGCTTTTTAATGATCATATTCTTACACCTTTTCTTATGAATAGGTGTTTGTTTTGAGAAAATTAATCTTCAGAGAAATGAATGTAACAAAATTTATTTAAAGGATCAAACCTTGTATGGTAATAGTTGAATGATATAATAAAGTATGTAACATAGTACTATCCCCTAGTAACTACTCAGTAATTGGGAGTCATCCAAGATGATCCTCCAGACTAGAAAAAACAAAACAAACTTATTATTTACTAGGAATATAGTTTTAGGCATTAATTTTACAAGTATATGGTTCCCTAACTAATGTTTAAAAGTTTTCAAATTTATAATTATTCCATAACATACATAAAACCAAGTTTTGTATAATTTCTTAAATATATTTTAAGAAAATTTTCAAGTTTTGTGATTTGTTGATTTCTGTTCTGTAGGTGACTGAAGAAGACTTAAGAAATCTCATGTTTGGTGATTATATGAATCCTGACCTTGAAGGAGATGATAGAGTTTATATTGAAATTCCAAATATTCACCATTTTAGTGACATTGTAGACCAATGCTTAGATGAATATAATCAAACTCACAAAACGAGAATGAATCTTGTTGTGTTTAGGTAACTACATTTGATATTGATGCTTGAAATTGGTATTTGTAAAATTTTATTATGAAATATTTTATTTTATTTATTTTTTTAAACATTTATTTTTTAGTTGTAGGTGGACAGAATATCTTTATTTTATTTTTTTATGTGGTGCTGAGGATCAAACTCAATTCCTCTCATGTGCTAGGCAAGCACACTACCATTGTGTCATAACCTCAGCCCTGAAATATTTTAAATGTACAAAAATATATAAAGACAAATATATTGAATACACATTACACATATATAATATGAGCAATTTATTTGAAATCTCCTGTTGTAATCTACCCTTCCTCACTGTGTCTCCCATCATAATCTATACTAAGAGAAACTCATGTGTTTCTTTGGACTTTTACTACACCTGTATATTTTCTTACATATATATGCAAAGTCTTATTTTGCATATTTTTATTTTTAAAATAAATTTAATTGTGCACATATACAGTCTAATATGATTGTTATAAACATGAAATAAAATGGTAAGTATATATACACATGTATTGTGATACATAATAAGATTTTTTTTTGGTAGATATGTTTTGGAACATTTATCAAGAATATGTCGAAATCTAAAGCAGTCTGGTGGAAATGCTTTGCTTGTTGGGCTTGGAGGAAGTGGTCGTCAGTCTTTAACTCGTCTGGCTACATCCATGGCGAAAATGCAGATTTTCCAACCAGAAATTTCTAAGAGCTATGGTATGAATGAATGGAGAGATGATTTGAAGGTAAAATTATGAAGAAATCTAGCATCTAAAATGAAAATAATATGTAGTTTTACCCATAAAAGGAGAAATATCCTGTGTAGATGTATATTGAATACATGAGTGATGATGATAATACTGTCCATTGATCATCTGCTATATGTGCTAAACACTGTCCTGAAAGTTTTACCCATATGATCTCATTTTATAGGCGCAATAGTGGTCATCTCTGTGTTTTACTAATGAGCACACTGAAGCAGAGGAAAGGGATGCACAGTAGAACAAGGCTTATTCACTACTCAAGTCTTATTCACTATACCATTACAACTGCTGCTGCTGATTCTATTGTTATTCTAGTTCTGGGAGGACTTATTTTATATAAATACATGACTTCCAGTAGACAGTATGAGCAACAAGTGCTGGGGTTTTAGTTCAGTGGCAGAGTGCATGATTAGCATATATGATGGTTTGGGTTCAATTCTCAGATCCTCAAAAAAAAAATGAACCTCGTAATGATGATAATTATGTCATTAGCATTATCTTAGTAGTTTCTTCATAGCTGTGTTGCTGTCCTAGCAATCAAGAGAATAGTGCAGTGCATACTTAGACATACTTAGAGCTTCATCCTTAATTTACATAGGGATCTATAGTCTTTTATAGAGACTCCAGTAGAGAGATGACCCAAAATGACAAAAAAGAAAGAACGGAAAAAAAACAGAAGGAGGAAGGAGATATTGCGGACTTATTTCACTTTCACTGGACCATATCCATTAAATATTTTTAAAAAATATTTTTTAGTTATTGATGGATCTTTATTTTTTTATTTTTTATTGTTTTTTATTTGTTTTATTTAGGCTTACATGTTAACAGTGCAAATTGATTCATTGTACATAGATAGAGGATAACATATCAATTCTCTAGTTGTAAGTTGTATAGAATCACAACATATATGCAGTCATACATAAAGTTAGGGTTATT
>CM053413.1:38974277-38993552 GCA_028644305.1 Xerus rutilus
TCTAGTGTTTTGAGCATAAAAGGGTGTTGTATTTTGTCAAATGCCTTCTCTGCATCGATTGATAAAATCATATGATTCTTATCTTTAAGTCTATTGATGTAATGTATTACATTGATTGATTTCCATATGTTGAACCAACCTTGCATCCCTGGGATGAACCCCACTTGATCATGGTGCACTAGTTTTTTGATATGTTTTTGTATGCGATTTGCCAGATTTTATTGAGAATTTTTGCATCTATGTTTATCAGGGATATTGGTCTGAAATTTTCTTTCTTTGATGTGTCTCTGTCTGGTTTTGGAATCAGGGTGATACTTGCCTCATAGGATGAGTTTGGAAGGGTTCCCTCCTTTTCTATTTCATGAAATAGTTTGAGGAGAATTGGTATTAGTTCTTCTTTGAAAGTCTTGTAGAACTCAGCTGAGAATCCATCTGGATCTGGGGTTTTCTTGGTTAGAAGATGCTCTTGATGGTGTCTTCTATTTCCTTGCTTGAAATTGATCTGTTGAAGTTGTGTATGTCCTCTTGGTTCAGTTTGGGTAGGTCATATGCCTCTAGAAATTTGTCAGTGTCATCAGGGTTTTCTATTTTACTGGAGTATAAATTTTCAAAATAGTTTCTAATTATCCTCTGTATTGGATCTTTATTTTATTTATTTATTTATATGTGGTGCTGAGAATTGAACCCAATGCCTTACACATGCTAGGCAAGCACTCTACCACTGAGCCACAACCCCAGCCCATACCCCTTAAATCTTTACATCTGAAAAATTAGCATTGAGAATTACTTTTTTCTTGGCTAGTTGCAGGTGGAAATGGTAGAATTGAAGGTAATATCAAAGAGTTCCACATAGATATGAAAGGAAAAAGGATATATTTATATCATTTCTTCTTTGTTTTTGTTTATGTTTTGTTTTGTTTTAAAGGAAAATTTTTGATGTGTTTACTGCCTAATAAACTAGTAGACTTAGAAAGCAGCGTACTTCATGTATTGACTACTTCAGAATAGCAAAAACATTGAACCTTGAAGTTAGACATACTCAATTTTAATTTCTGCTTTGCATGATTTGTTAACTGTGTTGTCTTGGGCATAGTACTAAATCTTTCTGTACTATAGTTTCTATAAACTTATCCATTTCTTCTGGATTATTCAGTTTGTTGGTGCTCAGTTGTTTATAGAATTCTTCTGTAATCTTTTTTATTTTGTAGCATCGGTTGTGGTGACCTCTTTTATTTCTTGGTATATATTTTACTTTTTTATTTGTTGTCTTTAGATATACATGGCAGTACGGTATATTTTGACATATTATATATGCATGGGGTGCAACCCATTATAATTTTGATCCCATTCTTGTGGTTGAACATGATGTGGAGTTACACTGGTCATGTATTCATATACAAGCATAGGAAAGTGATGTCTGATTCATTCTGTTGTCTTTCCTATTACCACCTCTCCTTCTTTCCCTTCATTCCCCTTTGTCTAATCCAATGAATTTCTGTATTTCCCCTTCTTGCCCTCCCTTGTTATGGATTAGCATCCACATATCAGAGAGAACATTCAACCTTTGGATTTTTGGAACTGGCCCATTTTACTTACCATGATAGTCTCCAGTTCCACCATTTACTGGTAAATGCCATAATTTCATTCTTCTTTATAGCTGAGTAATATTCCATTGTGTATATATACCACATTTTCTTTATCCATTCATCTGTTGAAGGGCACCTGGGTTGGATCCTAGGTTGCTATTGTGAATTGAGCTACCATATACATTGATGTGGCCATGTCACTTTTAAAAAATGCTCACTTTAAGTCTTTTGGATATATGCCAAGGAGTTGGATCACTGGGTCAAATGGTGGTTCCATTCCTAGTTTTTTGGGGAATCTCCATACTGCTTTCCAGAGTGATTGTACCAATTTGCAGTCCCACCAACAATATATGAGAGAACCTTTCTCCCCACAACATCCCCAACATTTATTGTTACTTGTATTCTTAATAATTGCCATTCTGACTGGAGTGAGATGGAGTCTCAGTGTAGTTTTAATTTGTGTTTCTGTAATTGTTAGAGATTTTGAACATTTTCATATATTTGTTGACCAGTCATATTTCTTCTTCTATGAAGTGCCTGTTCAGCTCCTTTGCCCATTTACTAATTGTGTTCTTTGTTTATGATGAATCAGCTTAAAGAGAAATCAGGAAAACCATTCCATTCACAATAGCCTCAAAGAAATAAAATACTTGGGAATTGTTATGGTTTGGATGTGAGATGTCCCCCAAAATCTCACATGTGAGACAATGCAAGAAGGTTCAGAGGAGAAATGATTGGGTTATAGGAGTCTTAACCAATCAGTGAATTAATCCTCTGATAGGGATTAACTGAGTGGTAATTGAAGTGGCTGGAGGAGGTGGGAATTGGGGCATGGCTTTGGGGTATATATTTATATCTGGCAAGTGGAGACCTCTCTCTCTGCTTGCTGATCACCATGTAAGCTGCTTCCCTCTGCCACACTCTTCCGCCATGATGTCCTGCCTCACCTTCAGCTCTGAGGAATGGAGTTGGCTTTCCATAGATTTAGATCTCTGAAACCATGAACCCCCAAATAAACCTTTCCTCCTCTATATTTGTACTGGTTCAGTCTTTTTGTTGTAGTGAAAATTCTGACTGAAACAGGAATCAATCTAACAAAAGAAGTGAAAGATCTCTACAATGAAAAGTACAGAACACTAAAGAAAGAAATCAAAGAAGACCTTAGAAAGGAAAGACTTCCCATGTTCTTGCATAGGCAGAATTAATATTGTCAGAATGGCCATACTGCTGGCTGGGATTGTGGCTCAATGGTAGATCGCTTGCCTAGCACATGTGAGGCACTGGGTTAGAGCCTCAGCATCACATAAAAATAAATAAAAGTATTGTGTTCATCTACAACTAAAAATATTTTTTAAAAATGGCTATACTACCGAAAATGCTATACAGATTTAATGCAATGCCCATTAAAATTCCAGTGATGTTCTTCATAGAAATAGAAAAAGCATTCATGAAATTCATTTGGAAAAATAAGAGGCCCAGAATAGCCAAAGCAATTCCTAGTGAGAAAAGTAATGCTGGAGGCATCAAAATACCAGACCTTAAATTATACTACAGAGCTGTAGTAATAAAAACAGCATGATATTGGCACAAAAATAGATTTGAAGACCAATGGAACAGAATAGAAGACACAGAGACATACATAAATACAGTTGTCTCATACTAGAGGCTCCAAAAACATATGTTGGAGAAAAGATAGCCTATTCAACAAATGGTGCTGGGAAAACTGGAAATCCATATGTGGTAGATTGAAATTAAACCCCTATATCTCACCATGCACAAAATTCAACTCAAAGTGGATCCAAGACCTTGGCATTAGACCAGAAATCCTGTGTATACCAGAAGAAAAAGTAAGCCCAACTCTCCATCATATCAGCTCAGGAACAGACTTCCTCAATAAGATTCCTAAAGCACAAGAAGTAAAATAAAAAATGGGATGGCATCAAATAAAAAGCTTCTTCACAGCAAAGGAAAAAATCAAGAATATGAACAGAGTCTACAGAATGGGACTTAACTTCCTGCACCTCAGATAAAGTATTAATCTCCAGGATTTACAAAGAACTGTATTTTTCTTTTAGTTACCATTAATGTCATATGAAACAATTTAAAGTTCTAACAATCTATTTAAAACTGATAAACTCAACTGAATACAAAAATTTTACTCAGCTCCACACTTTTCCACTTTGTTATTGGTATCGCAAGAGTATATGTTCATAAATTGTGTGCCCATTAACATACATTAATGGGTTGTTTGTCTTTTTATACTGTTTTAATTTTAGAATTAAAAGATTTATGCACCAAAATTACAGTAATGAGGATTATCTGTTTACTTTTACTGGGAAACTTGATACTTTTGTATGGCTTTAGGTTGCTGTCTAGGTCTTTTAATTTCAACTTAAAGAACTCCTTTTAGTATTTCTTTTGGGGCAGACCTAGTGGTAATGAACTTGTTCATTTGGAAAGGCCTAAATTACCAGTTTATTTCTGAAGGACAAGTTTATTTCTGAAGGACAAGTTTACCAGTATTGGTTGACACATATTTCTTCTTGTAGCACTTTGAATATATCACCCCACTTCCTTCTGGTATATAGGTTTCTGCTGAAAAATTCACTGGTGATCTTGTGGAAACTCTTTTATACATAAGTTGCATATTCTTACTGCTTTCAAGATCTTTGTCTCTGACTTTTGAAAGTTTGATTATAATGATTCTCAGTATAGTACCTTTTAACTTATCCTAATTACTATTCATTGAGTTTCTTGAATTTGTATGTCCATTTCTTTCTCAAATTTGGAAAGTTTGGGACCATTATTTCTTCAGATTATCTCTCTGCCCCTTTATCTCCCTCATCTCCTTCTGGGGTTTCCATAATGTATATGTTGGTCCACTTGATAACTTGTTTTCAAGTGAGCTAACTCTTTATTCTGTCTGATAGGTTTAATGTTGAAACCTTCTAATGAATTTTTCATTCAGATATTGTACATTTTTAGCTCACTAGTTTCTATTTGATTAAGTTTTTAGTTTCTATCTCTGTTGCTATTATCATTTTGTCTTTCTGGTTTAGTTTAGTTGTCTGTATTCTCTTTTAGTTCATTGAAGTAGTTATTTTAGATTCTTTAATAGGCCTTTTGTAGATCTGTATTTCCTTATGGTTGGTTTCTGAAGCTTTATTTTATTTCTTTGAGGGCCATGTTTCCCTGTATCTTTGCATCCTTTGGATCCTTTGGATCTTCTATTATTGAGATTTGGGCATTTGAAAACACAAGCTGCTTCTCCCAGTCTTTATGACTGACTGCAGGCAGGGAAAGACCATTACCAACCAACCTGGATCTCTAGTCCAAGACCTTTCAGACTTTTTCTTAGAATGTGTCTTTTTGGGTGTTGTGTGTGTATGTGCGCACATGCATGTGCTTTTTTTCTAGTGTATGAAAGAGTTTTTTTGACTGTCTTAATTTCCTATCCTGAGGACCATTTTTTTTCTGTTATGTACCTTTGTTATGGAACTGCAAAGTCTTTGCTGTTCTCACCACCAAGATACACACCTGTTTTCTGTGGTGTGGTGAGATTGGGAGAATACTTCCCAAATCCTGCCCCCACAAATCACTTAAGTTCAGTATTCTGACTTGTCTGAGGGTGTCTCACCTGGCTTGGGGTTCTGATAGGAATAATACCATAGGTAGAATATCAGCTTGGAGAGGCTCCTAAGAGGGTCTGAAGCTTCCTAGCCTGTCTTCTTGCTGCTGACACTTGCTATAGTCTTTCTTTGTAAAATTTGAATGATAGTATCTGTTCTGTAGATTATCATGGTTAAATTATATAAAGTATTCTTTGTAATATGCCTGGCATATAATTATATGTAATATGCCTGGCATACTTTGAAAATGTTAATTCTCTTTTTATTTGGAGATAGTTTCACACACATGTTTGAATATGACTTTAACAAATAGTCATGATCATGGCAATAATTTAAAACTAATTATGTTGTATTTTTCTACTTGTTTAGATATATTAATAAATATAAAACTGATGTGATTAGATATAATACTTCTTTTTAAAAAATAGTTGCTCTGGGCTGGGGCTGTAGCTCAGTGGTAGAGCGCTTGCCTAACATGCGTGAGGCACTGGGTTCAATCCTCAGGACCACATATAAATAATAAATGAATAAAATAAAGATCCATCAACAAAAAATTTTTTAAAAAATGGTTGCTCTAGTTTTGGTGATAGAAAATTATTTTCAGGAACAAATCAGCCTACATATTAGAGGATGGCTTTACTAGGAAAAGGCAATTTTATACAATAAGAAAATACTGAATATTTTTGGGGGAGTACTGGGGATTGAACTCAGGAGGACTTGAACACTGAGCCACATCCCCAGCCCTATTTTGTATTTTTATTTAGAGACAGGGTCTCACTGAGTTGCTTAGCACCTTACTTTTGCTGAGGCTGGCTTTGAACTCGCAATCCTCCTGACTCAGCTTCCGGGGCCACTGGGATTATGGGCATGCGCCACTGTGCCCGGCATATAATTTAATTTTTAATCCTGACTAATTAACAAACTTCTCAGAAATTTCTGAAGTTTTAACAGTCAGTTCTAACAAGCCTATATAATCAGTTCCAGCACGCTACTGAGTCCATATCTTTTTATTAATTGGAAATTTTGGTTGTAGTTGATAACCAAACAAAAATAGCTTAAAGTAGTTCAAGCTGTAGAGGAATTTAATGACTTGCAAGATTCAAGGTAATCTGTAGGTAGATTGTCTTTTGACATGGCTGAATTTAGGGCCTCAGATTACATCCTCAGAAGTTACTCTTTTCTGGTACAGCTCTTGTTCTTTTGTGTTCCTTCTCCAGCAGGCTTAATCCATGAGGCAGGTACAGTTGGCTTCACGAATTATTGGCCTGTATATCCTCCATCTCAGAACAGAATTCTTTTTGTTTCAACTCCATCTCAGGCCCTGAAGCAACGCTATGATAAGGTTCTGCTTAAATCATGTGCCTTCTTTTGAATCAATGTCTATGACTAGGGGATTGAGGAAACTGACTAGTTTGGATATCCCACCTAGGGAATGAGAAATGGAGACCTGATTGATAGCCCCATCAGAAATGGGGAGACTTATTATCCTTTAAAATGTTGTCAAAAGAAGGAGAAAGGAAGGGAAGGTAAACCAACAGAAGTCTATCACATTCTACTAATAAATGCATTTTACATTTAAGGGTCTGTTGAAAAATGTGGGCATGAGAGGCCAGAAGACAGTCTTTCTAATCACAGACACTCAGATTAAAGAGGAAGCTTTTCTAGAAGATATTGACAGCGTACTTAATACTGGAGAAGTACCTAACATTTTTGCTGCAGATGAAAAACAAGAAGTAATGGAGGTAAAAGCTTTTGGGGAGGTGCTGCTCTTAGCATAGCAGTTTTCTCATCTCACCTTTCCTCTGTTCTTCAGCATAAATATAGTTTGCACAATTAAAAATGTAAAGTATATTAGTTTAATGCATTACTTTGGTGAGTTTTGAATTGTATCTGTGATGGTTACAAGGCAGAATTTTTATAATCCTTATCTTTATAATAATTGCAGTTTACCTGTTTGATATTATTTTAGCATGTGTTATAAATGATTAAGAAGTTTAAAATCATCTCTTAAATTGATAAAAGTAAACATAATTTTAATGCTATTTGATTAGCCTCGTAGCTTAACTCCGGTTAGTAAAAGTTCCTAAAGTCTCAAATTACTGTCCTATAGTTCTGATATATCTGAAAGTCAAGCTTTATGATCTAATTGATGAAAAGTACAATTATGAAGCACCTACTACTCTCAGATGTCACATACTTTGATCCCAATATCTGAGACTTTCTCACTAAGATCTCTGATAGTGACTTTCCCCTTCTTCATTACTATAACTGTTCTTATCTACAGAATTTGTCACTCAAGCCTGAATGTTTTATTCTCAGCCTCTAGTGATAGAATCTGGAGTGGAATGAACTCACCCTGGTAGTTTGGGCACTCTGCTTTTGCCTCCTTTGTAATGGGAGCACAGCTAATAGTTCCTTCTACATAGAATTGTGAGGTCTGAGAATCAAACAAAATGAAATGTATGTAATGTTAGACACTTAGAAAGCCTTACTAGTTTATGGCTTAGGTTGAAGAAGAAGAAAATAAAAGGGAAAAAACCCAAGTTATTTGCTTTTACCGAGGAGATATCAGGAATGTGGAGAAGGTTGCTGATGAAGAGTGATTCTCACAGGAGAAATTCACCCTTCTTACCCACACTCGAAGGATAGTCACCTTTGAAGAGTGGGATTCCCTAAGCTTTTCCAGGCTTTCCTGGTCACTTTAACAGTTTTCTCTTTTCTTCCTATCATTTTGATACTAAACCTTTCCATTCCTTCACTATTTCTCATATATTTGCATATTTTATATATGGTGTATATATTTGTATATATGTAAACACACATACATAAATATAAATATATATACATATGTATATATATGTTTGTTTTGTATATTTGTTTGTTATGTTGCCCAGGCTGGTCTCAAACTCTGGTGCTCAAGTGATCCTTCTTCCTGAGCATCTCAAGTAGCTGGAACTACCAGTACACACCACCATGCCTGGCTTATATCTGTGTATTTTTTCGAATTTAACAAAAAGGGTCATGTTTTACATACCATTGTGTAATTTGCTTTTTGTTTCATTTATTTTGTTGATCTTCCTTTAGAACATATATGCATATGCCTTATTTTTTTATTTGTTCTAATTAGTTATACATTACAGCAGAATGCATTTCAATTCATTATATACAAATGGAGCACAACTTCATTTCCCTGGTGTTACACAATGTAGAGTTAACTCTACAATGTAGAGTTACATTCGTGCAATCATACATGTATCTAGGGTAATGATGTCCATCTCATCCCCCATCTCTCCTATCCCCATGCCCTCTCCTCTTACTGCCCCCATTGCCCAATCCAAAGTTTCTCCATTCTTCCTATGCCCCACCCCCAATTATGCATCAGCATCCATTTATCAGAGAAAAAATTCGGCCTTTGGCTTTTTGGGATTGGCTTACTTCACTTAGCATGATATTCTCCAACTTCATTCTTTTACTCTCAAATGCCATAATTTTATTCTCTTTTTATGCTGAGTAACATTCTATTGTGTATATATACCACAGTTCTTTATCCATCCATTGACAGGCATCTAGATTGGTTCCACAGTTTAGCTATTGTGAATTGAGCTGCTGTAAACATTGATGTGGCTGCATCACTATAGTATGCTGATTTTAAGTCCTTTGGGTATAGACTGAGGAATGGGATAGCTGGGTTAAATAGTGGTTCCATTCCAGGTTTTCTAAGGAATTTCCATACTGCTTCCTAGAGTTGTTATACCAATTTGCAATCCCATCAGCAATGGCATATACCTGATTTCTAAAAGTTGTGTGAAATTCCAATATATGAATGTTTGATGTTTTTAACCAGTTTCTTACTGATTGACTCTTCAGCTGTTTCTGTTGTTTTCTTTTTTCCTCTTACAATGTTGAATTATAGCTCTTATTCTACATTTTGGTGAATGTTTGAGATTATCTTTTGAGATAACTTCTTGGAAAATATTTGTTTTTATTTATTTTTTAATTCATTTTAGTTATACATATAGTAGAATCTATTTTGATATATTTATACAAGAATGGAATAGATCTTATTCTAATTAGGATCCAGTCTTGTGGATGTACATCATGGAGAGTTTCGCTGTGGTGTATTCATATATATACATAAGAAAGTTATGTCAGATTTTCCACTCCCTTTCCTATACCTATCTCCCCTCCCTTCCTCCTTCATTGACCTTTGTATAATCCAATGAACTTCTATTCTTCCCCTCCCCCACTCATTATTGTGGGTTAGCATTCACATATCAGTGAAAACATTTAAACTTTGGCTATTGGGGATTGGCTTACTTCACTTAGCATAATAATCTCCAGATTCATCTATTTACCAGCAAACATCATAAAGTCATTCTTTATGACTGAGTAATAATACTCCATTGTGTGTATATACCACAATTTCTTTATTCATTCATCTGTTGAAGGACACCTCATTTGGTTCCATAGCTTACCTATTGTGAATTGTGCTGCTATAAACATTGATGTGGCTGTGTCACTGTAGTATGCTAATTTTAACTCTTTTGGATATATACCAAGGAATGGGATAACTGGGTCAAATGGAGGTTCTGTTTCTAGTTTTTTGAGGAATCTCCATACTGCTTTCCAGAGTGCTTGAACTAATTTGCAGTCCATGTGTGAGTGTACCTTTTTCCCCACATCCTCACCAACATTTATTGTCACTTGTATTCTTGATAATTGCCATTTTTGTTGGAGTGAGATGAAATCTCAGTGTAGTTTTAATTTGCATTTCTCTAATTGCTACAGATGCTGAACATAGATATTTATTTTTAAATTATAGAACTTGGAGTTGGAAGAGATTTTGTGAGTATAAATTATGCCAAAGCCATTCTATTGATATAAAAACAAAATTTTAAACATATTTATTGGAAGTAATAAAACTTTTTCATGTTCTAATATCCATTAATCTTATTATCATTAAATCTATTATTATTTACAAGTTTTTATTTTCTTATATTCTTTAGGGTGTTCGTCCAGTAGCTCAGGCTGGCAATAAACATCAAGAACTCAGTCCCTTAGCCCTGTTTGCTTTCTTTGTGAATCGCTGCAAAGATAATCTTCATATTGTAGTGGCCTTTAGCCCTATTGGAGATGCTTTTCGAAATCGCTTGAGACAGTTCCCATCCCTCATCAATTGCTGTACCATTGACTGGTTTCAGGTTTGTAATTTTGGTGATGGAGCGGATGGCTAACTCTTAGAATTTTACTAAAGTCTTAGTTAAGCTCAATTGATATATATTCTGTAAGTGTTTTTTGATAAACTACTATAATAACAAGCATAATGCTCAGCACTAGTACATGTTCCCCACAAGGAGCTCATATTCTTAACTAGAAGATATGAAAGACAATAAGCAATCAAAATGTAAAAGCCATAATGTTGGGATATAAAAGATATACCTATAAAGACAGTGAATTTCTGAAGTGTGAATTGCATACAGTGTTATGTTAGGAACCAATAGGAGATTATAAAAATGATTAATAAAATATATAATTACATACATGATTAATAAAATTAATTTCTGGTATTAATCTATTTTATTACCTTTGACTTTATTATCAATTTTATGTTTTAAAACTAATACTTCTCTTTTGAAGTTTATGTGTGTGTGTGTGTGTGTGTGTGTGTGTGTTTTGCCTCAAAAGGACAGAATTAGTTTATATTCCAATATATTGGTTTATATATGCATATATATAACACATATACATGTATATTAGTTCATATGTATTCTAATATATTAGTAATATTTAATATGTTCTAATATATTATATAAGTTTTATAATATATATTCTAATATTAGGTAATATGTAATATTAGAATATATATATTTTATAAATATATATGTATCAATACATATATGTATATATGGAGAGAGGGGGGAGATTAATTGATTGATTGATTATGAGAAATTGGCTCACATGATCATAGGGGCTGACAAATCCTAAGATCTGCAGTCTGCAAAACTAGAGTCCCAGGAGGGTCAGTTGTGTGTTTCCATTCTGAAGGGCATTAGTGTCAAGATCCAGGAAGAGCTATTATTTTACTTCAAGTCTGAAGTCAGCAGTAAAACCAATATCCCAGATTGAAGTCAGTTAGAAAGGAGGATTTCCCCTTAGTTGAGAGAAACTCAATATATTTGTTCCATTCCAGCCTTCAGCTGATTGGATAGGGCCCACTCATCTCAGGGAAGACAACTTGCTTTATTAGTCTACTAATTTAAATGATAGATTCAGGGGCTGGGATTGTAGCTTAGTGGTAGAGTTCTCGCCTTCCATGTGTGAGGCACTGAGTTCGATCCTCAGCACCACATAAAAATAAATAAAAATATTGTTTCCATCTACAACCAAAAAAATTTTTTTTTAAATTTTAAAAAATAAATGTTAGATTCATGTAAAAACACCTAGAATAATGTTTGAACAAATTTATGGATACTTCATTGCCCTGTCAAGTTGATACATAAAATTAATTATCATGAGACGATAGCATGTGCAGAGGCAGAAGGATGGAGAGAAAATGGCTCATTTGGGCAACTTCAACTAGTTTAGTAAAGCTGACTAGTAATGAAGGCGTAAGAGTTAAGTTGGAGTTTTGGGTGCATGCCAGGTTATAAGGGAATTTGGTTTTATAACAAAGATGTCACAGTAGCATTAATATATTTTTAGCTAATCTTTATTTTAGGGGAAACAAAACACTTGGAGGTTGTGTGGTAGAAGAATTGGATTTGAGCAAAACAAGAGACAAAAAGATCAGTTGAGCAGCAATTTTAGTAATGCTGGCAGCAAATGGTGCCACACTTAAGACATTGTCGTTGCCTGTCTAGGAGCACTAAATGTTGATAATATTGAAAACAGTAGCTCATGGTACCTTCTATATAATTATTTTATGCCCAAGAGAATATGGACTATTCATTGACCCTGGATAATTTCTTTTAAAAGTTAATTTCTAGAACTAATTTATCATGAATTTTATGTTTAAAATCTAATTCTTCCCTTTTGAGGATTACATGTATGTTTCAGCTAGTGGATGTTCTAGTGTTCATACCATAACAAAAGCTATGTGAAACAATTTTGATTTATGTAAGCTATATCTTAATATTACTTCTATTAAGTAGACAAAATCTAAAACCATACAAACATAATCTGTTCAACCATATTCTTCTTTTATAAAATCTTACAAATACAGTTTTGTAACTTCTGGGTGTTTTTTTCATAACCATGATACTTTCAATTCTATTATAAGTGATTCATACCTGTTAGGAAAGTTAGAAGAAAAGGAATCTTGAAAATAAAGGATATTAAGTGGGCAACAGAGAGGAATAAAGACTTTACAGTTAAGAACTAGGGAGAAAGAGCCTGTGTCAATGCAGCTGATGGCATTATTTGGGACTTGGATTTGTGAAACTCGAGAAGTGAGTGTAAACCACTACATGTCATGCCTTCCCAATCCTGTGGCTGGGTGGGTTTTTTTTGTTTGTTTGTTTTTGTTTTTTTGTGGTGCTGGGGATTGAACCCAAGGCTGGGTGGTTCATTTTCAATCATCTTGTTAATTACGCAGGTTTAATACTATCTATAGCAGTTAAAAAAATTTTTGTAGTTATAGATGGACAGCATGCCTTTATTTTATTTGTTTATTTTTTGTATGCAATGATAAGGAATGGACCCAGTGCATCACACATGCTAGGCAGGCACTCTGTCACTGAGCCCCAGGCCCAGCCCCCAGCCCAGCATTTAGAATATTTATGTTTAAAGGAAAACTAATAATGTTATTATGTCTTCCCAAAAAGGAGATGTATCATCTTATATAGAAAGAAGTCAAAGGTATATCCAGTTTTACTTAATTTACAAGCTCAACCATGTTGAGGATCCAGGTTCTTTCCATGTTTTTGCTCTACCATTCTCAGTGCACTTGTTTCATTTATTATGGTGACAAAATGACTGCTGTAGCTATGGGGATCACACCCTCAAGAGACAGGTTTGAGAAACCTGAAAGCCCTTTTCCTACTGTGTAATTATATACATGAACCACCCAGCCATGGTGTTTGTGGGGGGTGACACACACCTGTAATCCCAGAGGCTTAGGAGGCTGAGGAAGGAGGATCGCGAGTTCAAAGCCAGCCTCAGCAACTTAGCAAGGCTCTAAGTAACTCAGTGAGACCCTGTCTCTAAATAAAATATTTAAAAAGGGCTGGAGATGTAGTTCAGTGGATAAGTGCCCCTGGATTCAGTCCCCAGTACCAAAAAGAAAAAGAAAGAAAAAGGAAGAAAAGAAGCACTCAGAATACAAAGATGAGCATCTTAGGTTTTTAATGATATGACATTTAATCTTTATTTTACAAAATTTCTTCATTCTTAATATAATAAATCTTAGAAGCCTCTTTTAGGTTCAAAAATCAATCAGAACAATGTCACATGAATGTAAGCTATTAATAAAAAACTATATAATGGGGCCAGAAGTGGTGGTGAATGCGTATAATCCCAGCGGCTTGGGAGGCTGAGGCAAGAGGATCAAGAGTTCAAAGCCAGGGGCTGGGGTTATGGCTCAGCAGTTGAGCGCTTGCCTCGCATACATGAGGCACTGGGTTCGATCCTCAGCACCACATAAAATAAATAAAGATATTGTGTTCATCTACAACTAAGCAAAATATTAAAAAAAAAAAAAAAAAGAGTTCAAAGCCAGCCTTAGCAAAAGCAAGGCACTAAGCAATCCAGTGAGACTCTGTCTCTAAATAAAATATAAAAAAGGGCTGGGGATGTGGTTCAGTGGCCGCAACTGCCCCTGAGTTTAATCCCTGGTACAACCCCTCCCCACAAAAAAGTATATAATGACAGTATGTGCTTAAAACTTTTTTACTAACAGGTTGTTTCATCAAAAAGATTGAATTTGGGGGCTGGGATTGTGGCTCAGTGTTAGAGCGCTCGCCTAGCACGGGTGAGGCACTGGGTTCAATCCTCAGCACCACATAAAAATAATAAATCAATAAAAACAAAGTATTGTGTCTGCCTACAACTAAAAAATATTTTTAAAAAAAGATTGAATTTGGGACTGGGGATGTAGCTCAGTAATAGAATATGTTCTCATTATGCTTGAGGCCCTGGGTTCAGTCCCCAGCACTGCAAAAAGAAAAAAAGAAAAATAAAAAATTTGAATTTTACTAGGATAGAAGACTGCACGTCAAAAATAAATTTTTTTTGGTGTTAAAATGCATAGTTTTCTCCAAAAGAAAAAAATTACAAGCCTTTTACTGAATTGAATCTAAATGAAAGGAAATCTGAAAAGTATTCTAATGAGAAAATTAAATTTATTCATTAACATGTAATTAAATATTTCAAATATTTATTGCAAAGTACTATTTTAGGCACTGAAGGTACAGGACTGAGAAAAAGCCCTTGCTTTAATGGATTTTACAATTTAGTCCAGGGTTGAGGGATAGACCAACAATAAACAGATGAATAAATGATATGCAAGGTATTTTTAAGTGCTAAGAAGAAAACTGATTACAAGGTTCAGAATAATAACAGAAGGAATGCTGTTTTGGAAAGAGTTCTCTGGGGGCAGTGGGTGTAGCTCATAGGTAGCACATGTTCAGCATGTGTGAGGCCCTGGGTTTGATCCCCACTACCACAAAACAAAAAATAGAAAACAAAACAGCTGAAGGTAAGCAAAGTGGTTGGTGTTTTGTTTTGTTTTTAAATATTTTTTAGTTGTGGGTGAACACAATACCTTTATTTTATTTATTTTTATGTGGTGCCGAGGATCAAACCCAGTGCCTCACACATACTAGGCAAGCACTCTACCACTGAGCCACAACCTCAGCCCCAGTAGTTGGTATTTTTGTGGCTTTTAAAATAAAGTCATCAGTATCCCAAGTTCTTTCTGCTTTATTATCGTTAACATGGGATTTTTATTCTCAAGGTCAATTTATAGTCTCTAAGATGATTGGTAGATCTCTAGTTTTCATAACTGTAGTCTAGACAAGTAATAGAAGAATAAAAATAGAGCAAAAAGTATGCAGGCCAATTCTGTGTAACCCTCTAAAGAGCTTTCTCTGAAGTCCTACCCAACACCTGCTTATATGTCATGGCTCTTCTGAGTTACAAGGGAATCTAGCAAATGTAGTCTTTTAGCTAAGCATATTGCTATCCAGAATAAAACTGGAGTCCTAGGAAGAAGGGGCTGATAGATACTGGGTGCATAACTAGAATTTTCTGCCATTGGCATGCTAAATTTGGGATGCCTAGTAGATACTCAAGTGGAAGAGTTGGAAAAGCAGTATAATATGTCTTTGATATGTAGAATATCATTGACCCTTCATTTATATTGTGTTATCCTTATTTTTAAATTAATATATAATATACTTATTAAATCTTTTATAAACCTAATACATATTATGATCTCAGTCCCCTGTATTCTATTTTCCTCATTAAAGTCTTAATTTTCTCAATCCCAAATTCTTTTTCTATAGGAAGTCACTTAATTTACATAGTTGGATTAGGACTACTCACCTTTAATTTCATAACTTTTTTCCTCTATTTTTAGCCGTGGCCTGAAGATGCTCTTGAACTTGTAGCTGTGAAATTCTTAGAAACACTGGAGCTTACTGAAGTGGAACGACAAGAGATAGTTCCAGTCTGTAAACACTTTCATACCTCCATTATGGACCTTTCAGAGAGGTCAATAGTAATAAATTTTAAAATTACATTATTAATACCTTATATTTTAAAGCATTTCTTTCTGCTAAAGTCCGAATTTTTAACATGCTTTCTATTTCTTTTCATTCTTTCTGATCATTTAATTAGCTAAAACCCTCAGCCTGCAAATAATAGAAAACTACTTGGTCTAGCTTTAACAAAAGGGGGAATTTTATTATAAAGATCCAGGGGTGCGGCCGGGCGCGATGGCACATGCCTGTAATCCCAGCACTTTGGGAGGCTGAGACAGGAGAATTGCGAGTTTTGAGCCAGCCTCAGCAATGGTGAGGCAAGGCACTGAGCAACTCAGTGAGACCCTGTCTCTACATAAAACAAAAAATAGGGCTGGGATGTGGTTCAGTGGTCCAGTACTCCTGAGTTCAATCACTGGTACCAAAAAAAAAAAGATCCAGGGGTGTTTCACAAAGCTTAAGGGGAAGAATACAGCTAAATCTCAGAAGTAACTGGAAAAGCTGAGTGCAGTAGTGCATGCCTGTAATCCCAGTGGCTCAGGAGGCTAAGGCAAGAGGATTGTGAGTTCAAAGCCAGCCTCAGCAACTTAGGTTCTGAGCAACTTATTGAGACTCTTTCTCTAAATAAAACATAAGAAGAACTAGGTAGGGATGTGGTTCAGTGGTTAAGCACCCCTGGGTTCAATCCCTGGTATCAAAAAAAAAAGTAATTGGGAAAGCAGGTGTTAAAAAGCCATCAGGACCCCAGAATGTTTTTCTTTTTTCCTTTTACTTATCTACTGTATTTCTTCCTTTGTTGTTGTTTTGTTTTCCTTTTTCTCATCACTGCTTCTCTCTGGGCATCTACTTTCTTGTCTGTCTCCGTAGACTGCCTATAATACTTCCCAGTATATTTGGAAGAAGCTGGCTGCCTATCAGCTCTCAAGTTTACTTCTTGAAGTTACAGTTATAAAGACAGACTAGCTCCTTATTCCAAATTTATTCTAAAATGTGATTAGTCTTGTTTGTGTCCAGTGCCCAACCCTGGCCTAATCAGCTGTGGTTAGAGTAGCAGATTTTGTAGATCAAACATTGTTGCCCAGGCACCAGGTAGTAGTTCTCAGAAAGCGGGGGCTAGTTGGGTTGTAGATACTTCAAAAGTGTCCTTTCTAACTCTGTTCATCTTGGATGTACTCATCTCAAAGATGTGTAATCCTAAATTCCCATGTTGTATTGCCTATCCAGAATCAGATAACCAGCACAGTTGGCTTAGATAGTGGCATCAAGTAGTATGCTGTAGTTTATATACTTACCATTAAATATCATTGTTTCCATGTGTCTGTGTAATGGTCTTATAATTTTGGCTTTATACCATTCAAGCATTGGGTAACATACTTGTGCCATGGAATGATGATTCATGCTTGCTATCCTTTCTATTGGAAAGTTCCTTTTTCCAATTCTACTTGCCTACCTTACACAATATTTAGAGTCTCTCATAAGTTTAGATCTCAGTGTATGAAATGTTAGGGGAAAAAAAGCCTGTACTGTTGTGTACAATAGTTCACTTTTTGCAGACGTCTTCATTGGTTTGTGTTTTTAAAATATGTTATTGCTATTTAATATTTTGCAGACAAGAAATCAGGATACAGTTATGTGCAGAATTCTAGAGTCTTACAAAGTTCAAGTATTTAGCACTTCTATATAAAATTTGACTTTTATTCTTAAATGTTTGTCGTTAAGGCTCTGTTGAATTTGCCTCTTTATAAATCCATTACTTATGGGAACATGTATTACCTGTCTCTCTTTTAGGTTCTTGCATGAGTTAGGAAGACATAACTATGTTACTGCTACTTCTTATCTTGAACTTATTGGTTCATTTCGACAGCTTTTGACTAAGAAGCGACAAGCTATCATGGAAGCAAAACAACGATATGTAAATGGTCTTGACAAATTAGCTTTTGCTGAGTCTCAGGTAAATTTGATGAGTTGCTCAAAATGGTAATATATACTAAGAAATACAAGAAATAATAACAAGCTACAATTGATTGGGAATTTGTTATGTGCATGCTTTCACTATTATGATTCTCATTTAACAGATGAAAATTTAGAGATATTCATTAAGTTGCCCAGACCACACAGACTTAAATACATTCTGTTTTATTTTTAGTCAATTTTTTGGCATTTGAGAGAATATAAAAAATCTGTGTTGACTTTTTATTAAATATAAGATTTGAGTTTTTTTAAAATCAGTCGAGTGCTGGTAATACTTATTAGTGTTAGTTCAATATAAGTAATAGAGGTTTTTGTTGGTTTATCCTTGCACTGTATATCATGCACATGGTGTAATAGGGATACTCGAGCTGCTGACTTCTTTTCTGTCTACATTTCTTCCATGGTAACTGCATTCTCCCACTAGCCTGTCATGTACTCAAGAATGAGAAAATGTTTTGTGAGAAAAACTGGCTACATTCTCGTGGTTTTGTTTATTATACAAAGAACTGGAAACATGTTAATATTTTCTGTCCCAATACTTTAGGATATGTTTAAATTTGTATTTTGTGTGTTTGATTTCAGTAGCTATGATAGCAATGGAAACTTAATGACAAACTGTCTATTTAGGTTGGTGAAATGAAATTGGAGCTTGTTCAGTTACAGCCCAAGTTGGAGGAAGCTAAAATTGAAAATGCACGTATGATGCAGGTAGAGTATCCTGAATGTTTTTATTACTATCAAAGGACAGTTGAAATACGTTAAATTTGTCTTGAAGATAAGCCCCTCTCCCCTTTTTTTAGTCACTATATTCTAGGGACTTAACCATCTTCTGTCTCACTGGGTCCCATGTGATTTTTTTTTTTGTTTTTTGGTTTGTTTTTTAGTTGTAGGTGGTCACAATACCTTTATTTTATTTATTCTTTTGTTTTGTAATTTTTATTTTAATTTATTTTTAAAACAAAATAATGCATTTCAAGTCATAGTACACATATGGAGCACAATTTTCCATTTCTCTGGTTGTAAACAAGATAGAGTCACACCATTTGTATCTTTATACATGTACCTAGGGTAGTGATGCCCATCTCATTCCACCATTTTTGCTACCCCCATGTTCCCTTCCCTCCCCTACCTCCCCTTTGCCCTATCCAAAGTTCATTTTATGTGGTGTTGAAGATCAAACCCAGTGCTCACACGTGCTAGCCAAGCTACAACCCCAGGCCAGTTTGTTTGTTTTTGAAGAAGTGGAAAGCCCATTTCCAAATTAGATGACATATATTTACATTTCTCATTTTACCTTAGACCCTTCTATCCTTCAAAATAATGTGTTGGATTACTTAATTTTCACATATTCTTTTGTCTCTAAGATTGAGGTAATTGGTTTTTTTTTTT
>CM053413.1:38994052-39032223 GCA_028644305.1 Xerus rutilus
TATTCTATACCATTGGTCTATCTGCCTATTTTGGTGCCAGTACCATGCCGTTTTTGTTACTACTGCTTTGTAGTAAAGTTTAAGGTCTGGTATTGTAATGCCTCCTGCTTCACTCTTCTTGCTCAGAATCGCTTTGGCTATTCTCGGTCAGATTGAGGTAATTGGATGCTTCCAGATTTTTCTTTATTTTTTTCTTTAGGTAATTGAGATAGAATCTGCAGAAGTGGAAGCAAAGAAAAAGTTCGTGAAATTAGATGAAGAGATAGCCAGTGGAAAGGCTGAAGAAGCCCAAGCTCTAAAAAATGAGTGTGAAAGTGACCTAGCTGAAGCAATTCCAGCCTTGGAAGCAGCTCTGTCTGCACTGGATACACTTAAGGCAAGTATTTGAATTAGTCACCTTGTGTTTCCTCAACAAAGTGAAACTATACAAGTCTTTGGTTAGTTATACATGGTTCTATTCTTTGGGTGGTATTGTTTTGGCGTAGTCAAGTGAAACTTGCCTCTTGGCAGTTCTTTGATATATTGTTATATGTTTGCTTTTCATTTTTTCTAATTTTCAATCAGAATATTCCATTGAGAATAGGATGAGCAGTCTCTCAGAGGCCAAAGTGATTCTGTACATGGACCAGGAAGTACATGTTAAAAAGAGTATGGTTATTCAGACTCTGGGTTCAATTCCCAGTACTGGGGGTGGGGGGGAGAATCTGAAGTTATTTCTTCAATCTCCTGGACATGTATGCACAGAAAAACTCAAAAGTCATTTCCAGTGCACCTGTCTATATCACAGTGTGTCATTTGGCAGTTTTTACAGAATCTTTAAGCAAAACCAGAACCACCTCACCAAACAGAGCTGGAGAGAGAGCATCTGTTGACTAGGGAAGCCCAGTATAGAGAGAGCATCTGTTGACTAGGGAAGCCCAGTGTAACATACAGGCTCAGGATATTCTGACCCCATATTTTCCTTCCTTCCTTCCTTCCTTCCTTCCTTCCTTCCTTCCTCCCTTCCTCCCTTCCTCCCTTCCTCCCTTCCTCTCTTCCTCTTTCTTTTTTTCCTTCTTTCCTAATCAGTGCCCTAACATTTATGTAATAGACCTGACCTGAAAGACTGAACTCAAGCATCTCAAATTCAGTATCTCAAAGGATTAAGCTATGACTTGAAGTTACATCAGCATGTTAGTAGTTATAAGACAAGAGATTATTTTAGAGCATTTATAGAAACATCCTAGTGTTCTGTGTCATGAACCAGGAATTTAAAACTGAGTTGGTTATTTTCTTTCTTTATGCTTTCTGGCACATTTAAAAGCAATTTGCTACTCTATGGTCTTTCTTCATTCTTTCCTTAGAGATTCATCACAGCAGCCACTCATTTTGACAAAGCCTTGTTTTTAATAGGCACTCCATTCTAGACATCCAAGACCATTAATTTAAGGAACTGTTTTATCACTATGTTCCATGAACTTTTAGCACTCCCTCTTCTGATACAGGATTCTTGATGCCTTCAAACCCTCCCAGTTCAGTTCATTAATCTTAGGCTCATCTTTCCTTAAGAGTGTATTGCTTATACCCTTTCTGGTATGCAATACTATATTATATGAGTTAGAATTCAGTTGCAGGGAAGAGTTGACTCTATTTAGTACAAATAAATGAGGTTTTTTAAAGGGAATTTTATAAATGGATTGCAGAATTTTCGGAAGAGCTAAAGAAACCGATCCTAGATTAAGCCATTAGAAATGATCACAAAGCCAAATTGTGGATATTGTGTACTAGAGGAATTATTCCTCTGAAAATGTAGCCAACAGAGCCTTTCTACAGAGCAATACTGCCTCCACTATAATCCATATCAAAGAAAATGGATACCTCACACTACCACTCTCCCTATTTATTGTCTGAATTCTAGTTTCACTCAAGTGATCTGATTGTGGAAACTAATTCCCACCCAGAGCACTAGTTGCATATAAAACTAAGATATGTAGTTGTTAATTTTTCAGCATTTGTACCATTGCAAGAAATGTTGGAAAGATATGGAATGGGTAATAAATAAGTGAATCTCTAGTGTGTGTCATAACAATAAATGCCTTTTTAGAAATTAAGTTTAGAAGTGGGACCTATTTCATTTTTGTCAATAAAACTAATGTATATGTAATACAGAAATAAATGTAATACAGAAATAAATCTTCATCTAAATGAGGGTTCTTAACCTGAGTTTTAGGTAATAGTCTTGTTATGTGATTGTTCATGTGCAAAAATACATTTTCTGGAGGGTTCAGAGCTGTCATCCGAATAAGAATCTACAAGCCCCAAACATTAGAGAACTATTAGTCTTAACCTGTGCTAAATACTGTTTTGCTAATTATTTCATGACCAAACAAAGCAAAATAAAATTACAATTTGAATGAAAGGGGATACTTCATTATTCCCCAATATTTCTTTAACAACTGTCCTTATTTGGAAATGAACTATTTTGAAGATTTTTTTTTTTTTTAGCCAAGTGATATTACAATTGTGAAATCAATGAAGAATCCTCCATCTGGTGTTAAACTAGTTATGGCTGCTATTTGTGTGATGAAAGATATAAAACCAGAAAAAATTTCAGATCCTTCAGGAACTGGAGGCAAGGTAATAACTGGACACAGATTCAAATCATATTCATGAATATATACAACTTGTTTGTAATATCAATATCAAATTAAATATCAATAGTACCAAATCCAGGAAAAAAATGCTGTTTTCCATATTGAATAGATGGAGAATTATCTGCAGAAAACACTATATGTATTCTAGGTAGTATAGTGTCTGAAAAATGTGATTCCAATTGCCTCTGTCTCCTTTTCTATGCAGGACTCCCTGCTATCTTGGGTTAGAATTGAATGATCACTGAGATACTTGTACATTTGTAGCTATTTGTGAGTGTGATACATATATAGGTGATATTTCTGAGCATTCAAAAATTCTGCTTAGTTAAATAAGCAGTATAGTGAAGTTGTTAAAAAAGCATGTGTCCTGACCAGAATGTCTATACCCAGAAATCTGGAACCTCCTAGCTGTGTAACCTTATACAAGGTGTTTAACCTCTGTGGAATTCTGTGAAAAGAGGATAATCATAGTACTTACACCTCAGTGCTAATGTGAGCATTAGAGTAGTTAATATATATGAAGCTCTTATGTATAAAGCCTTTTAAACAATAAATAATTACAATAAATGTTAGCTGATATTATAATTATTATTCAAGACTATATTCCTTAAGAATATCCATCCATATTATAGACTGATTTTCTTTTCAGTGCTTCATAATGCCTGGTTTGAATTCCTGAATTGAATTTTTTAAAATTTTCCTTTTTTAGTTGTAGATGCACACAGTATCTTTATTTTTATTTATTTTTATGTGGTGCTGAGGATCGAACCCAATGAGAGGCAAGCGCTCTACCACTGAGCCACAATCCCAGCCCCCCTGAATTGAATTTTTTTCTTTTCTTTCCTCTTTTCTTACTCCCTTTCTTTTCATTTCATTCTTTTCTTTTTTTGCCATTCTATCCTTCATTGAGATAATAAAGACAATAAATAGGCTCTTGTCAAGTTATTCTCATTTACACGTACCCCCAGCTCCAGTCAGGCTTCTGAAAGTAGAAAAAGAATGGTGAGCTAGTTATTCAACATCTTTAACTAGCTTTACCCTGTGACTGACAGAGCAAGGTATATAATCTTTGGCTTTCCATTTTCTCTTCTTTTTATTTCATTTAGAGAGCCTAGATAGGTGAGGAAATTACCATTAAGAAGATGGCACACACCTATAATCCCAGTGGCTCTGAGGCTAAGGCAGGAGGACTGCAAGTTCAAAGCTAGCCTCAGCAACTTAGCAAGGCCCTGAGCAACTCAGTGAGACTCAGTCTTTAAATAAAATACAAACATACAAAAAGGCTGGAGATGTGGCTTAGTGGTTAAGCACCCCAGAGTTAATCCCTGGTATCAGGAAAAAGAAAATGCTTGTTGTTTGAAAGAATCAGAGAATAAAGTAACATAAAAGTTGAAGTAATAAAAATGTACTTTCTTTTTTAAACTTTTTTTAAAATGTTTTTTAGTTGTTGATGGACCTTTATTTTATTCATTTATTTATATGTGGTGCTGAGGAGACCCTAGGGCCTCACACATGCAAGGCAAGTGCTCTGCCTCTGAGCCACAACCCCAGCCCCAAAATGTACTTTCTTATGTGAAGTTGTGATGTCTATGCTAGCCTCAGGTTTTCAAAAGAAATGATCACACATTTTCCTTTCAGTGTTTAAGTTTTTGATAAAAATTTAATCTATAAGTTCATTTCAAATATTGCAAATATTTAACATGTTCTCAGAGAGGAATCTTAGTTTTCAAGGAGATGTAAGTTGATATTTCGAAGGCATATGAACAGCTTTTCTGGATAATTGTCTTAATCTTTAAGAAAAATTTTATATTGAGCATTTTTAATTGCACATTTAGTAAGTTTCTATAAATTTTATCTTTAGATATTTGATTACTGGGGACCTAGCAAAAAACTTCTGGGAGATATGAATTTTT
Source organism: Xerus rutilus (assembly GCA_028644305.1). NCBI lineage: Eukaryota > Metazoa > Chordata > Mammalia > Rodentia > Sciuridae > Xerus > Xerus rutilus. Next base: position 38,998,599 of record CM053413.1, read on the forward strand.
TAAGAGATTTGAGAGAATACGACAAGGACAACATCCCAGTGAGTTATATTGGATATTTTTTCTCTAAATGTGACTTTGCCAAGATGTATAAGATCTTTAAAAATTATGTAATGCTTTATAAAACATAAGGAGGGAGTCCTTTTTTAGAATTAAGGTAATTAATAAAAGGATATTACATTTACTAATGCTGGTATTACGAGTTGTCATAAGGCATTAAAACATCACTTTCAGATGACTGGAAATGTCTTCTTACAACAAATAGCTTATTAGGAGATTATACATATATTTACTTAAGATAAAGTATCATCTTTTCCATTCAAATTGTTAATTTATTAATGTTTAATTGTTCTTTTTCTTTGTTTTCATTTTTTTCTATCAACCCACAAGAGTCTTTTAATGTTTTTGGAAAAAATATCTTGCTTCAGTATCTATTATAAATTTGCATATTTTCTCATAAATATTACTTGTGATTCTACTATAGTTATGCTTGTTTCTAAATTATCTCAAAATATTGATTTCGGGTTTTTAAAGACAACATAACTTCTTTGTTCAAATGTTTTTATTACATATGCTTTCTTAATGACTATGATATATGTTGAAATTTTCAAATATAATCTTGGTTGTATAGGTGACTGTTATGCAGAAGATCCGTGGTGAATATTTGACAAACCCTGAATTTGACCCCCCTAAGGTTGCTAAAGCTTCTTCTGCAGCCGAGGGTCTGTGTAAGTGGATCATGGCTATGGAAGTGTATGACAGAGTTGCAAAGGTATTTTGAGCATTTGCACATCCATTTTCTACTAAAATAGTCCCAGAAACTTAAGCCTATGCATATATTTACTATTTAAAAAGTTTTTCAAAGTGATTCTAGGGAGAATTTGTCCTGTTGCAGTATAATTATCAGATGTTGATTGTATACCTAGAAGACAGAATATTCCTGCTTGGACCTGGTACTGGTGGTAATGCTGCAGGAGCATGTATGAGCAGTAGAATTGTCCATACCTGTAGCTTTAAGGCCCTGAGGCAAAGGGGAATTTGGATTTGATGAAGGGAGAACAGAAAAAGAAAAATCCAAAATATGAAGGGCAAAGCAGCAGATCAAAAAGTCAGTTTGGGGGACTGTGGTTGTGGCTCAGTGGTAGAGCATTTGCCTAGCATGTGTGAGGCACTGGGTTCAATTCTCAGCACTGCATATAAATAAATGAATAAAATAAAGGTTCATTAACATCTGAAAAATATTTTTTAAAAATAAAAGAACAAAGTCAATTTGGCTTTTTTGATTCTATATTTGTGTAAAAGCATGTGGTATTTGTCTTTCTGTGCCTGGGTTATTTTACTTAATATAACATCTTTCAGGTTCATCTGTGTTGTTGGAAATGAGAGAATTTCCTTCTTTTTATGGATGAATAATATTCTGTTGTGCATAGGTACCACAACTCCAAACCATCCATTGATGGACACTTACACTGATATGTCTTTTTTTTTTTTTCAAATATTTATTTTTTAGTTGTAGGTGGACAGAATATCTCTATCTTTTTATTTTTATGTGGTGCTGAGGATCGAACCCAGTGCCTCACGCGTGCTAGGCGAGCACGCTACCACTGCGCCATAATCCCAGCTCCCACTGATATGTCTTGGTGGGAGTGCATATATCTTTTCAATATACTGAGTTTATTTTCTTTGGATATATAAGGTAGTTACTAGAGGCTTGGGTAATTAGGAGGGAGAGGAGATGGAGAAATCTTGGTCAAAGGATATATAATTAGAGTTAGATAGAAATAAAGAATGTTCAGAATAGGGAAATATACAGAGACAGAAAGTAGCTAAGTGATTGCCTAGGGACAAGAGAATAGGGGAAAAGATGATGGGAGAGGGTTAAAGTGGGAATAATAGTGAGTTACTTTTTGGAGTAATGAAAATATACTAAAATTGCGATGATGATTACACAATGAACATACTAAAAACCACTGAATTATACACTTTTAATGGGCAAATTGTATGATATATAAATTATATCTAATAAAACATTTTTTTGGTGGTGCTGGGGATTGAACCCAGGGCTTTGTGCATGTGAGGCAAGCATTCCACCCACTAGTCCCCAGCCTAGGTTTTCATTTTTTTTAAGTTGACTGAAAAGATCAGAAGATCCAGTAGAGTTAGGAGATTATGGAAAGATCCCCTGAAACAATGGCAGGCACTGATCAGCAACATTTTATTTTTCATTTTTTATCACTATTATTATTTTATTTATTCTTCTTAGGTATACATGATAGCAGAATGCATTTTTGATTTTTACACAGATGGAGCATAACTTTTCATTTCTCTGGTTGTATGTGATGTAGAATCACATCATATATGCAGTCATACATGAAGCTAGGACTATAATGTCCATCTTAAGGAAGCTTTTATAAAGTACACATTGGGGTCAAGTTCCTGGGAGAGCAGAGAATGATTAAAAGCATTTTGTAAATTTGTCTAGTAAAGGACTAGAGAAACACAAACTTTACCCCCTAAAAGGCACAATTCTACCCAGGGAAGCAGGAAATGTAAATTAAAAAGAAGATGGAAATACATAGTAGCATGTATTTAGAATAAACTCAGAGAAGAGAGTGAGTGATCAGACTATAACAATTTGAAAGATATTACTTAATGAGATATAACATCTGCTTGTAGAAAGGTAGGGGCTTTGATTGTTAGTTTCAGAGGAATATGAATAAAATAAAACTAATTTCATCTGGGATGTCCTTCCATTGAACATCTAGTCTATCCACATAGTAATCTCATGGAAGGCTGCTACCTCTCAAGTTGGCTAATTTCCACATGTCCCACAGGACATATAGTTCCTTTCTACAAAGCAGAGAAGCCAAAGTATTCAGGCTCTTTCCTGTCTTCCCACTCTATACATCCACACTGCCATTTTATTCTGATACAGCTGCCCCATGTTGATGCAGGAGTGTGGAAGGGAGATCACTAGCAATGTTCTCTCTGAAATCCAAAGTAGAAAAGGGAGCCTCCATCCTCTGTTTGCTTTTTCAACATGCTGTTCCTTCAGGATTTCAGAGGAAAGAAAGCAGGACAATGGTGACTGGTAACCATACTTTCATTTCCCTCTTTGTCTTCTTCATTCATGTTGATGAACCAGAACTGTCAGGACTACCTTTTTTCTAACTGGCACAGACTCTCTGGTCATCTTCTGAATTCTTTGTACTAGTGATCAAGTTGGCTAAACCTCATTCTTGACATGCTAATAAGTACAAAAAAATAACAACTTTAGAAAATCCTTTTTTTTTTCAACAAAGTGGCTTTTCAATATTTGTTGAGGAAAAATTAATTTTGCAAAACTAAATAACAAGGCTCTTCTTTGTATTTCCATTTTCATAGTTCTAATCACTCCAAGGTATGTGCGTACCTCGGGGTGACTAGGAGGAAGATCACAGATTTGGAAAGGAAATAAAAAACACCTGTCAGGAGTGGCACAATTAATAATTACTTGGAGACGGATTGTCTTTAAATGCAAGCTTATATTCAATCACACCAATCATCAAATATAAACAATGCAAAAAATGTTGGGTGTGCTGAAGCACCCCAACTAGCATTCAGTGCACACTAATTAAACACTATAAGCAAGTCATGCTCTCCTAGGGCAACTAAACACTACAAGCAATTCACACAATCAATCCTAGGGCGACCACGATCTCCCAAATACCTCCAGTGCCATGTGACTTCTCTTAGCCAAAGAGCAGACATTGTCTTTGTCTGGTGGTTCTCTTCAGGCAATGGCTGTACATCAGGGAATGGTGGAGTTGATCCAGGGACAGACAAAGCGGCCAGTCTCACTGATGTTCTTGAAGCAAAAACTCCCAATGTGGCAGGACAAGCAGTTTATATACAGATCCAAGTTGATGGTGTAAGCTGGTGATTGGTTACACCCAATGAAAGTCAATGTCCATTGGTTATGTCCAGTGAGATAATGTAACTGCAACTGGGCATATTCTTTGCGCATGTCAGTCATTGCTAAGCATGCTTATGGCTAGTGCCCCCTTACAGCTCCTTATCAATTGTAAGCAGGCATGACTAAGCATGTCAGTGGCTGCTGTTCCTTATGACCAGCAACTTAGTGAATCCCAGCATGTCCAGGCGTATCTATGGCATATGCTCCTTACGACACCAAAACCAAAACACATTCATGTATTTTATTTTATTTCTAAATTATTATTATTATTATTTTTTAGTTGTTGATGGATCTTTATTTATTTATGTGGTGCTGAGAATCGAACCCAGTGCCTCACACATGCTAAGCAAGCACTCTGCCACTGAGCCACAATCCCAGCCCACATTCATGTATTTTTTTAAAAATATTTTTTAGTTGTAGGTGGACACAATATCTTTATTGATTTATTTTTATGTGGTGCTGAGGATCGAACCCAGTGCCTCACGCATGCGAGGCAAGCGCTCCACCACTAAGCCACAATCCCAGCCCACATTCACGTATTTTAAATACTGGTTATTTCCATTAAAAACTTTCTCTGTTCCTCACTTGACTGGCAGTTTCTTACTTTGTCAATCCAAAATAATATATATATATTTTAAATATTTTTTTTAGTTTAGATGGACACAATATCTTTATTTATTTATTTTTATGTGGTGCTGAGGATCGAACCCAGTGCCTCACGCATGCAAGGCAAGTGCTCTATCCCTGAGCCACAATCCCAGCCCCCAAAATAATATATTTTGTAGGTGACATTTTGCTAGTCCAGATGAAATATTTTATGAAATATTTAAATACCTTTTACTTTTATGTAATTTATTATTATAATGCATTTGTAATTTATAACACCTATAAAGGAATTATATAATGTAAAGTTTTACATAGTACATATCACATCTGTAATATATTATTTCCAAATAGGTCGTGGCTCCTAAGAAAGCTCGCTTAGCAGAAGCTCAGAAATCCTTAGCTGAGACAATGAGACTTTTGAATCAGAAGAGAGCAGAACTGGCGGAAGTAGAACACCATTTGGAAAATTTACAAAAGACATTTCTTGAGAAAACTGAGGAAAAGGCTGCTTTAGAAGATCAGGTGGAACTTTGTGCTAAGAAACTTGAAAGAGCCTCAAAGCTAATCGGGGGACTGGGTGGAGAAAAAACAAGGTCAGATTTCTACTCATTTTAACAATATTTAAGAATGTCAGACTTGACTGTGACCACCTGTGGGTATTTTTTTATGATTACTACCAGTTTTATAATGGCTAGTTGAGAATATGGGACATTCTGTAAGACACTTGGCCAGACCTCTCCAAAGATGAATATCAGTGTTGAGCATGGTGTTTGTAACTTGCTTTTAAATAGTTTTTAAAAGGCAGTTACTTACTGTTTTTTAAAAATATTTTTACGGACACAATACCTTTATTTTATTTATTTATTTTTATGTAGTGCTGAGGATCAAACCCAGTACCTCATACATGCTAGACAAGTTCTCTACCACTGAGCTACAACCCTAGCCCCAAACTGTTTTTAATCTGATAAGTGGTTGTTAGTTATATAATTCTTTCCAATTTTGTGTATGTTCAAAATTTTTGTAATAAAATGGTTAAAATTATTTCAAAGAAGGTAAAACTGACTTGATTTAATAAAGCCAGTTAGCTTTCTTCTAATCTACTTACCTGGACTGGACAGCCAGATATTTCATTTATTAATTATATTTGTTCAGTGAATAGCATGATAAAGTAATATGTCTTTGAGAGTGTTTTGTAGTGCATATTAGATAGTTTTGGAATATAATTTTTTACTGTGAGGGTTCCATTAAATGATAAAAGTATCAATTTTAGTATGTCAACTTCTATGCAACTTAAATACAATTTTTATAATGCATTGCAAATGTTTCCTGTTAACGGTCTAACAATGAATACTGAAACAAATAGTAGGGGCATTAGACTCAATAATCCTAGAGAAAATTATTAGGCAAAATGCTCATGTTTTGTTTTTGCTTGTTCTGAAGGGCTAGATCCTGTAAGAAATATCTAATATTCTAATAATGAAAGGCAGATTGACAATCAAATAACATAGATAGATAGATATAATTAATAACATATTAGAGCTAGAAGGGGTCCAGTTCCCTTATTATATAGATAAATACCCAGTGTTTCATAACTTTTTGTTATAGAATTTGTTTTGGAAGCTCCTTGCCCTTTTACTTACTGTCTTCTGTTGTTCCCTATTGTATGTCTTTTTTGCCTTTGACTAACCACATAGATGGGCTCAAGCTGCAGATGACCTTCAGATAACGTATGAAAATTTAACTGGTGATGTCTTAGTATCAGCAGGAGTAATAGCTTACCTTGGTGCTTTCACTTCTGGCTTTAGACAAACATGTACAGAAGATTGGAGTATGTTGTGCAAGGTACTAATTTTATATTTAGTAAGTTTTGTTTAGAACATTCAAAGTATATTTTGAAGTATTTGGGGAGAAAGTAAAAATACAGGGTCTTTCTTGTTTTTGTTTGCTGCTGCTTTGATCAGTGAAATAATTTTATAGTTGAGCTTTTAATTCAGATTTTCCCTCCCTGGTCCTTAGAGTTGTTACATAATACTTAATGATAATTAAATCAATTTTTCCTTAGAGTTGTTGCATGATACCTAATGATAATTAGATCAATTTTTTATTTTAAAAATATTCCAATTAGCAAGATAAAAGAAAACATCAGATATTTGTTTATTTCTTACAGGAGAAAAAAATCCCATGTTCAGAGGAATTCTCACTAAGTAAGACCCTGGGTGATCCAGTAAAAATTAGAGCTTGGAATATTGCTGGACTACCAACAGATACATTCTCCATAGATAATGGAGTGATTGTTAATAACTCTAGGCGTTGGTAAGGAACATAAAGTGTTAATTTTTTCCATTTTATTTTAAAGCTTTCAATGTGTAAAATTTGAAAGAATTTTACAATAATCACCAGTATCACTACCACCTCCTAGATTCTATAATCAATTATTATATTTGCTACTTAAGTATACATGTCTATCCATCCTTGTACCAATCTATCAACACATTTTTAAAAATATATTTTAGTGTAAGTTACAGACATAGATATATTCCCCTCAGAAACTTCAGCATGCATATCCTTAAGTTCAATATTCATTTTTTTTCTTTTGAGGTAAAATTTATAATGAAATACACAAAACAGTATATCATTTGGTGAGTTCCAATGAAAATATATACCTGTGAAACACAAATCACTATCAAGATACATAACATGACTACTACTTGGGAAATTTCTTTATCATCCCTTTCCAATAAATCCTTGGCCTCATTGTACCTCAGAAATCATTTTTTGATTATTTTCCATCATAGATTAGTTATGCCTATTCTAGAATTTCATTTAAATGGAATCATGCAGTATGTGTTCTGGTGTGTAAGGCTTCTTCTATTCAGTGTAAATTTTGGAGATTCATCCATGATACTGCATATATTGGTATTTTCTATGTTTTTTTTTTGTTGTTGTTGCTGAGTAGTATTCTATTACAGGAACACTGTTTATGAATCTTCCTGCTAATGCATATCTGGGCTATTTCTGATTTGGAGCTATATAACATATCTATTTTTACTGGTCTTTCTAACTCATGTAATTTCTTGGATATCTTTTTAATTTCTATGGTTGATAGTCTGATTACAAGAACTTTCCTAATGGTTTTATTGTTATTCTTTTATCCATATCACATTGAAAAACTTGGAAAATTACTTTCCTCTGAGAAGTAATTTTCCATAATGGTTATTTAGTCATGTTGTAATCTAATTTAAAAAATTTTTATGGGACCATTTGTTAAACACATTATGACAAATAATATTGAGTTCTTATATTCATCAGATACTATTCTAAGTGCCCTATATCCTCACATCCTGAGTTAGGATTATTTTTATTCCATTTTATAGATGAGGAATTGGAAATTTAGTAAGATAACTGAGCTAATAGCAGAGTCAGAATTTGGACCCAGGCAATCTAACTACCAAGTCCCTGCTCTTTATAACTATGCTAGAGTGAAATGTAATTAATCCATGTAGATTCATGAAATGAAATTCATCTATATATTTTCACCTCATTGTCCTCAAAACTATAAATGACTTTTTTTTTCAAATTTTTTTAGTTGTAGATGGACACAATATCTTTATTTTTATGTGGTGCCGAGGATCAAACCCAGTGTTTCATGCTTGCAAGGCAAGCGCTCTACCACTGAGCTATAATCCTAGCCCTTATAACTGAAATTTTAGTCTTCTTTTCCTATATGAGATAAACTAAAGTTATAAGGAAATATTGGCATAGTGATGTAACTCAGTGGTAGAGTATGTGGTTATGTATGTGTGAGGCCCTGGGTTCAATCCCCAGCACTACACAAAAAAAGGAAATCTTACATCCTGATAATTTGAGTTATTGTTTGTTTACATTCTTTGGAAACTTTATTAGAAACTGCAAAATGTTCAGCTGGACACTATGGCACATACCTATAATCCCAGCAACTTGGGAGCCTGAAGCAAGCAGGAGGATCACAAGTTCAAAGCCATCCTCTGTAACTTGGCGAGGCTGAGTAACTCAGCAAGGCCCTGTCTCTAAATAAAATATTAAAAAAGGGCTGGGGATGTTGCCCAGTGGTTAAGTACCTCTGCGTTCAATCCTCAGTACAAAAAAAAAAAAAGAAAAGAAACTGAAAAACATTTAAGTATCCTTTATATTTATTGTATTATATAGTCATATTTTGAGTGTTTATTTGCTCAAAATTTTACTTGAAAGTGAACATCCTTAGGTTGTAATTTCTAAGAAATGAATAAAATTTAACATACTCAGGGAAAATATATTTTAACTCCTCAAAAATTATGTTGTAGAGCAGAGATTATTCTACCCTAATAATTCATTATATTAGAGCCTTAAGTATTCATTCTATTTTAGACTTCATTTCCATGCATTTGATGGCCATTCAGATTTTTAAAAATTTCCAAATCATGAGTTATTTAATCTTCAAATTTTAGTAAAATAAATTATGATAAAATAAAGGTCTCATTTATTTATTTAATTGATATATAATTACATATTTATGGGGTGTAATGTGAGAATTCCATATGTATGTATACAAATACATACACAAACATACAAAGTACAATGATCAGTTAGGGCAGTTAAGATTTCTAGCTTCTTAAACATGTATCATTTCTTTTTTTAATTTATTCTAATTAGTTATACATGATAGTAGAATACACTGATACATAATACATAAATGAAGTATAATTTCTCATTGTTCTGGTTGTACATAATGTAGAACCATACTCCTTGTCACTAATATAAGCTTAGTTTCCTCTCTGTACATGTTGACAGCAAAGCCTAATAATATAGCTAATGCTTACTCTTTGGGTACTCATTTTAAACTATCTTCAGGGTATCTCAGAGAAAAGACAGGCCACCAGGCCTCTAGATGCTGAAAATGGCAACTATTAGTAACTAAGGAAGCTATTTTCTGTGTCTGTGCCTCTGTATTTGTGTCTCATCTTCTGTATAATTATTCTCTGTGCAGCTGCTTAATTAGCCTATCTTTAAAGATACACTGGGTCTAGTCTACTGTACACACAGCCAAGGAAGCTTTGGTTCCTGAGTTCATAAATCTTGAGTTGAATAATATAGATGAAGTGAAATCATAGAATCCAAATTCTAAATCCTGTGAAGAGAACCTCATTGTTCTAGCTTGTTCCACCCTAGGTCTGGTGACCTGTGACTCAGGGCTGTGCCTTTATAGTAATAAACATGGGTACTGGACATCGGGAGAGTAGCTCTCAGAAAGAGTTATGAGCTGGGAAAGTAGTATACTTTTTCACAGTTAGGACTCTGGTACTTGCTTCTGTTTGCGTTTTTTGGGCATGATGAAATGTAAGAGTATAATTTTACTTACTGTATGATGACATTTTTACTCCAGCATTGTTTTAAATTATCCAGACTTTCTTTACTAATTTGCAGTGCTAACTTTGTCCTTTTAGTTTCTTTTAGTGAGGGTTTGTGAATTAGTTTGAAAAATGACTTTTTCTCCCCACTTTAAATCACAGTATTTGGATAATTTACATTGAATGGAATTATTGATACAGCTAGATTTTCACCTGTCATCTTGATAGTTCTTTTCTATCTCATCTGTTCTTTGTTGTTTTTAATCTTCCTATTCTACTAGGATTTAAATTAATTTAATATTTTTATGATTTTATTTTATCTCCAGTATTGACTCACTGGTTATTTACTCTGTTTTTAGTGTTTGTTTGTTTGTTCTAGGGTTTAAAATATCCATATTTAATTTATTACTGAACACATCCAAATAATTTCATAGTACTATACATATATAGGCTGGAGATATAGCTCAGTAGTAGAACACTTGCCTAGCATGAACAAGGCCATGGGTTCAATTCCCAGCACTGCAAAATCAAACCAACCAAACAAACCCTCCTATACATATGCTATAAGAATCTTTCAACAGTATAGTTCCACTAATTCCTTCATATCTATTGTGCTATTGTATATTTTACTTTTTCATATGCCATAAATACCCAAACACATTGTTACTGTCTTTGACTGAGATAGTAATTTATTTTTGAGTGATAAAATGTAAGAAAAAGTTTTTCTTACATTTTCCCCCATTTTCCCATCATCTTTGGACTTTTTCATTTCTTTGTTTCTATCTCATTTTATATTTCTTCTGCCTAAAGGATGTCCTTTAATACTTCCTAAGTATAAATCTACTGGTAATGAATTCATTCAGCATTTAAAAAAATTTTTTTTCATCTTTATTTTTAAAGATTTTTTTGCAGGGTTTAGAATGCTGGGTTGACGGGTTTTTGTTGTTGTTTTGTTTTCTAACTTTTGTTCCCTTTAAAATGTTACTCCACTGCCTCTGTCTTATATAGTCTGATGAGAAGTCTAGTACTCTCTTATTTAGTTCCTCTTATGTAAAGTGTCTTTTTTTCTTCTAGCCACCTTCATATTTTTCTTTATCTTAATTATCAGCAGTTTGATGTGTTCAGGTGTATATGCACATTTTTGTGTGTGTTTTCATTTTGGTGTTTATCCCAACTGAGGTTCTCCGAGCTTCTTAGATCCACCTCATTTTCTCCCTTTTCTCTTCCTGGGATCCATTGTCACATTTGTAAGTCTATATAATCCTATAGCTATTGGAAGTTATGTTCTGCTTTTTACCACTCACCACTATTTTTCCTTTTTGAGTTCAGTCTAGGTAATTTCTACTAACCTATCTTCAACTAATTATATTAACTGATTCTCTCCCCAGTTCTGTTAAGTCTGCACGCAGTCCATGAAAGGAATTCTTTATATTTGACCTTATATTTTTATTTCTATTATTTTCATTTAATCTTTGTTTATGGTTTCCAATTTTTGTACTAAAGATCATCTCTTCAGGCATGTTGTTCATTGTTTCCATTAACTCTTTTAACATTTTAGTCATAGTTATTTTTTAAATTCCTGTCAGATATTTCCAATATTTGTGTCTTCTGAGAGTCTGTTTCCATCAATTTGTCTCTTAAGAATGTGTTAGGATTCCTTCTTGCTTATTGAAGTTTCTCTTAATGTTTGATTAAATGCGAGATATTGTGGGTCTAACAATAGAGACTGAGTTTAATGGCACTTACTTCTGGAAATAGGCATGCCTCTTTTATCATATCAGTGCAGAGATTTGTCAGTCTAATTAGAAGTAGAGCTGGGTTTGGATTTTGCTGTGGTAACATTTAATAGGCCAGACGTTTCAAATTAGTCTAGTTATGGATCCAAACTTAGAATAGGGGCTGGGATTCTGGAGTATTTTTCTCAATATTGGAGAATTATCTCTTGCTTTTGATCATTCCTGATTACCCTTGCCACAAAGAGGAGGGTCTGTGTCTGTGTGTCTGTCTCCCCCTGCCTTCTCTCCCTCTTTCCCCATAGATCTCCATTTATTAAAGGTTGGTAAAGACATAATATTTAGGCCCAGACATTTTCCTGCCTCTACCCCAGGGATTGAGTTTTGTGTGTGTGTGTTTTGCTTCTGGGATCTCCAGGAGTATTGTTGGCCCAATATATATTAATTTTCCAGTTTAGAGTTTTCTCCATCTTATAAGTAACATAAATTTGTACCCTAAACCTGTATGAATAGACAGATGCACAGCTACAGATTCTCAGAGGACACTATTTACCAGCCAGACCCAGGGAAACAAGATTCAAACATTTCCTTGTTATCTCTTTACTCATAGGTTTAGAATTTTTCTATTCATGATTTTAAAAAGCCTCTTTGTGGGTTTCAGCTTAATAAAGGGATCTCAATTCTAGCCTTCTTCCACATATGGACCCAGTGAGCCCCTAGATTATCAGACTGGCACTCTACCCTAGTCAACTGTCAGTTCAGCTCACATACTTAATGGATTTCAGTTTTGTCTGTTTCCACAATGTGTTTTTCTATATGCATGTGTTATGTCAGTCTTCTATATCTTTCAAATGAATACCTCAATTCACCTAAAATAATGTCATATTTTACCCACCAGTGCTAGGTGGAAGAAGGATTTGTAGATAAGTCAGCTAGCCATGCTGTTGGGACAACCATTTATAAATAATCATTTTACTTGCTTCTCAAATTTTCTCAGAGTTTATTTGTTGTTGGGCACGGTGGCGCAAGCCTGTAATCCCAGCACTTAAGGAGGCTGAGACAGGAGAATCAAGAGTTCAAAGCCAGCCTCAGCAAAGGCGAGGTGCTAAGCAACTCAGTGAGACCCTGTCTCTACATAAAACACAAAATAGGTCTGGGGATGTGGCTCAGTGGTCGAGTGCTCCTGAGTTCAATCTCCAGTACCAAAAAAAAAAAAAAGTTTATTTGTTTATAATATTGTATAGTGATTCAGAGCAATGCAGACTGGTGTCAGGATATTTATGTTTAAATTTTTCTCTATCACTTTCTGGCTTGAGATTTTGGTAACTTACTTCACCACTTGTGGCCTCCATAGCCACATATATAAATGGAGATAAAATCTCCTACCTAATGGAAATGTTATGGGAAAGTACTTAGCACATGATAAGTGCTCAATAAATGTCAGTTTTTAATAATTATCTTCAAATAATTTATGTTTGTATCTTAAATTCTGATTTTACTTATGTTTTAGCCATGATGAAAATACTGAGCTCCATTTTCAGTGTTTATTAATACATCAGTTTGACTAACGACAAGCTTTATTTTTCCCCAAATTACTGCTTCTGTCATAAATAGAGAAATTATACTGCTTTCTTCATATTTTCCAAAGATCTCAACTATAGACTAGTATTATTTTCGTATTAAAGTAGGGTATACTTAGAGTACAAATGCAGTGTTGTGGCTTTATTTCTATGAGGGACACAATAACCCCATTTTCCAATATTCACATAATTCTACTAAATAGAATTAGACTTATTTTAGACTAAACAAAAATACCAAATTATTGTATTACCAAGAACATTGATTCAGGCATTACCATGAGCATGGATTAACTTAGAGTGTTAATTTATAGGTATTGTTAGTTTGTACAATAGAATGAACAAATACTGTTTTTGTTTTTGTTTTTACTTATAAGGACATATGAGGAAGAAAATTCCCCTTAAACAGGGACTTCAAAGGTACTAAAAACATCAAGTCTAAATACAGGGAAACTTGTTAACAGTTGTATGCAAAATATCTGTATTGTTTGTAGAACACTTCTACTTTGTTTGCTGTGGTAGAAAAAGTAAATTTTAACTAGTTTCTGGACTTTTTTATTCTTTCCTAGAATTTCAATAGCATTTGAACCAAAAAAGAAAACAACCACATAGCTAGTTTGGTCTTTTGGGAACAAAGGAGAAAAGATCACAGTTATCTGGGAGGAGCTGATTAAAGAGCTTATTTGTGGGCAAAGGGAAAGGGGATTTTAGCCCTAGAAGCTGTTGAAATAGGAGGAGGATATCTGGGAAAGCTGAATTCATATGGGACAAAACTCTCATTTTTTGCCATTCATAAGAAATTCAGCTAGGCAAGGTAACACACACCTATAATCCCATCAGCTCAGGAGACTGAGATAGGAAGATCTCAGGTTCAAAGCCAGCCTCAGCAAACGTAAGGCACTAAGCAGCTCAATGAGACCCTGTCTCTAAATAAAATATGAAATAGAGCTGGGATGTGGCTCAGTGGCTCAGTGTCCCTGAGTTCAATCCCCAGTGCCAAAAAAAAAAGAAAGAAATTTAATCAAAACACTCATTTTGTCACTATAATGTTTAAAGAATATTGGAATACTGCTGAATACAGGGAGCAACTAAGAAGTCAGCATCATCACTAAGAAAGAGGAAACCATTTCATTTTAAATATCTGAAACTGACTCATTTTTTAATTAAAAAATTATTCACGTAGTTGTATGTATTTATGGGGTACAGTGTCACATTTCAATATATTTATATAGTATATAATGGTTAGATTAGGGTAGTTGGTGTATCTAAACTGCAAACATTTACCATTTCTTTGTGTTGGGAACACTCCAAATCTTCTTGGCTTGCTATTTAGAAGTATTGAATTAATTGTTGTCAACCATAGTCTTCCTACTATGCTACAGAAACTTAGAAGTTATCCCTCCTATCCAGGTGCACCCCTGTACTAACAACTGTCCTCTCTAGATCTTCCCTCCACAAAACTTTCCTGAGCTCTAGTAACCACTGTTCTACTCTCTCCTTCTAATGAATTGTATATTCTTCAACACTATCTCAGGAAACAAAAATCCTAAATAGATCTCAAATATATACCACACTTAAAACTTCACTCAATTTGTACTTTGTGGTTCTACTCATAGATTTAGAAAATCCTTTATAAGCTAGTGAATCCCTGTTTTTACATTTTTAGCAAATAGTGTGTAGTATTACTTTTCATTTTATGTTAATCAATATCACACATTAAAATTTCCATTAAGTCAGTGTGTTGCATTGGAAAGAGCACTCAGCTCACAGGTTTACACGGTCCAATTCTTCTAACACTAAACTAGCTTTGGAATCTTGAAATCTTGAAGAAAGTACTTCCTGAGACTAAATTTCTTCATTTGAAAAATAAATAAGAATAAAACTACTTTTCCATTTTTTCTCAAAGGACTTTTGTAAAAATTAATCCTGATAATATCACTCTGTATTTATATAGATTGATGGTGATATTTTTTTAACTACATAAGGAAATCCCAACATTTATGTGTTCCTCTCACAATTTTTCTTCTTATATTTCTAGGCCTTTAATGATTGATCCCCAGGGTCAAGCCAATAAATGGATCAAAAACTCTGAGAAAGAAAATCAGCTCAGTGTTATTAAGCTATCAGATTCAGACTATATAAGGACATTGGAAAACTGTATACAGTTTGGAAATCCACTTCTATTAGAAAATGTTGGCGAAGAACTGGATCCATCTTTGGAGCCTTTACTACTTAGACAAACTTTTAAACAAGGTATAAGGCATTTGGTAGAACTTAGAGATGATTAGCTTATCTTTGAGGCATGAAAGAAAACTGAGTTCATAAATTTAATAATAATGTTAATAACTCAACTTCATCATTGTTATGAGTGTAAAGACATTTGAAACCAGATATCAAGAATGAACCTTGGTTGGATATTCCAAGATAAATATGTTGCCTTCTCTTCTTTGTCTTAACCACTATTATCTAGACTCTTGTTCTATAGAGAACAGAAAGAAGTTGAAGCCAGCCTGAAATTTCTTTATCTTGTGACCATTGACTATACAAAATCCATTATTATGAACAGTGATGGTAAATGTGGACTAGAGTTGAGTTTAGGTAAACATTGCCCATCTTATATCTTTCTGCTTATGAAAAATTTGTCTCTGCTAAGTTCTAGTACCTTTAAGAGCTGTAGTCATATATAGATATTTTGAAATCATGATTGAAATTTGATGGAGGAAGGAAACTCAAAATAAATTTTGATTTACAAAGTTCCATGACAACTAGAGAAAATATCCTGTACTACTCCAAAATGAGTACTACTACAGAATAGGATGTTTAATTGCTTTCTTGCCTCTGTGTCTATGACTTTTGTCACACAGCTTTCTATTTCAAATTATTTAGGGCTCTATTTGTAACCTAGGCAAAGCCTTAAAAGAGTATAGGGGAAGGGGCTATGTAATTTTGGCTCTTTTTTTGTGTGTGGTGCTGGGGATTGAACCCAGGGCCCCCTGCATGCAAGGCAAGCACTCTACCAGCTGAGCTATATCCCCAGCCCTTGACTCATTTATAATGCATTTGTTTTCTGAAATATAGGTGGCCTTGATTGCATCCGACTTGGTGAAGTCATTATTGAGTATTCTTTGGACTTCAAATTTTATATCACCACAAAACTGAGAAATCCACACTACATGCCAGAGCTAGCTACAAAAGTGTCTTTGCTCAATTTCATGATAACTCCAGAAGGACTTGAAGATCAATTACTAGGCATTGTTGTTGCAAAGGAGAGGTATGTCATTTCTTAGAAGCTTCCATATAATCTAGAGAGGAATATTTGTAGACCATTATATTTTTCTTTTGGGATTATACTGAAACTTTTTATATTATATTATTATAAATTTAATAATTATATAATCCTTTAAAATACCCACTGATAAGTAACCCAACCAGGTTATGTTGGATTTTTAGTATGGGTAGTGTGATTCATGTTACATGTCATGACTTCTGACTTATATCTCGTTGAGCCAAAATTTTCATCCTAAGAATCAATGCCATAGAGGTAATCAGAAATGCATTCAAAGGCTTATATAAAAAAATAAAAGACTTGTTATCACTTTAAGAGGGGGGGCACATGGGTCCACTCGACAAGTTGGGATCCAGAGAGATGGAGAAAAAAGGGGTCTCTGGGAAGATGATATGGGGTCTCTCTGGATGGTGGCGATCCATGGGGTCACTCACCCAGACCCTGGGGTGTAGGCAAAAATCTGCTCTGCCCCAGTGAGACGCAAAAACACCCGGAGCGAGAAGCAGGAACACTGGAACGAGATGCAGAAAACACCGTTTATTCCAGAAAGTACAGAAGCTTAAATACACTCTTGGACCAATCAGGTCCAAAGGTCACAAACAAAGGGGTGCTCTCTGTCAAGAGCACAGTCTATTAGCATAGAATGGGGAAAGATAGAAGGGAGAGGTTGAAAGTATTGGAGAGTGCTCCTATAACTTGTATACAAAATGTACATGAAGTTATAAAATGTTTGAGATATGAAGGAAAAACCCAGACACAAAACCATGAACATATAGTATAGGTAACATTTTATTTAAAAAAGTAATTGGTGGATGGATATCTATATATGCAAAAAGAAAAAAAAGGACTGGAAAGTAGTATACCTGAATGCTAATAGTGATCATTAATGGTGCTATAAGATTATGGATTCTTTTACTGTTTTCTTTATGCTTAGATATTTTGTCATTTCTAATATATGTTATTTTGAAAATGAGAAAAAATATAAAACCCAAAGAGGCTACAGCAAAGAATTGCTTCTGGAAGGAATTCTTTGATTTCTCTTGAAGTTTAGTGGTCTATTACATGAAGTCAAATTAAAAGTAAAACTGTAAGGTGGTTTTGTTATTTCCAATATTGAAATTCCACTTATGTCTAGGAGTGAGTTTTGTCATAGCATATTTTATAACATGGCAAATTGTGTTATTTGAAGTTTAATCCTATCTTTTTTATTAAGACATATCTTACTAATATTGTTTAATACTTAATAATAGTGTTAGATTTACTGTGGCACATGTTATTGTCATATTTGATACATACAAACAATATTCTCTTTGCTTGAATTTAAGTTGTTCTTTGCATGAAAGTATTTTCCCTTAAGTTACCAATCACTTTAGTTTGTTAGATGTATATAAAATTATTTAAATGTATACAAAATTTTGATATATAATATTCAGATATAAACTAGAAAAATTTAGACTAAATGTTTCTATCTTTTTAGACCAGAATTAGAAGAGGAACGAAATGCTCTTATTCTTCAGTCTGCAGCTAATAAGAAGCAACTAAATGATATAGAGACAAAAATTTTAGAAACACTATCATCTTCAGAAGGAAATATTTTAGAAGATGAAAGCGCAATTAAAGTCTTAGACTCTGCCAAAATTATGTCCAATGAGATAACAAAGAAACAACAGGTGAAAAAAGAATCTTAGAGGTGTTTTGATTCTTAAGATTTTAATTTGTTTCCAGTCCCTGAGGAAAATAATGTAGTAGCCTTCCTGGAAAAAACAAAGAATTGATAAAATATGAAAACATAGAAACTAATTTTAAACTCGTAGCAGAATATATTGCTGTTGAATTATTGAAAAATTGATCAGAATTTGAAGAAGAACAAAATGCTGTTATTCTCTAGTCTGCAGTGAATAATGAACAACTAAAAGATATTGAGAAAAACTGAGAAACATTACTGTAAAGACTAGATGACCAGAAGGAGATGAATTAAAGCCGCTTGGCAAGGCTTTATTGAAAATACACACTCCCGGGCCGAATCCTCCTGTCCATCAGAGTGCTTCTGGGAGGAATGGCGCTGGGGCTCTGGTGTAGGGAGAATTCGAAAGGCCCGGTCAGGAAGGAGAGGGTTTGGGGGCAGGAAGAGAAGGCCAGAGTCCTTCCTGGATAGGTCAGGAAAACCTGCTGATTGACAGGAGGCGTGTCTACTGGTGACTCAGCGTCTGGCTAGCCGCTCCTTTTCGCAGCTGCTGACTGCAACTGCCCTGACCGGTCCCTTTAATTGGACATCTTGGACCTTGATCCGACCTAACAATTACCATCTTTAGAAGAGAGCATTTTAGAAGATGAAAGTGCAATAAAAGCCTTAAACTCTTGCTATATGATATCTTTACACAGAATAAATTAATTTACAATGAAAGTTTTTAAAATGTATTGAGGTTATTATTGGTTAGGAAAGGCAGACTTGTCAGGTTTGCTGAAGTTTTAGT
The DNA here is from genome assembly GCA_028644305.1 of Xerus rutilus. Lineage (NCBI taxonomy): Eukaryota > Metazoa > Chordata > Mammalia > Rodentia > Sciuridae > Xerus > Xerus rutilus. Next base: position 39,017,590 of record CM053413.1, read on the forward strand.
TGACTCTTCACTTAAAAAGTTGAATTTGAGAATTTGTCTTACATCTGTTAGTGGTTGAAGGTGGCGCTATATGGAGGTAGTTGACTGGATAATAAATTGTTCAAGGAACACTCCAGTAGGGATGTTTTTGACATTACCTTGTCATATGTTTATCAGAGAGAAATATAAGAAGTGAGAGTTGCAGGTAGAGGCAGGGAGGCAAGTAGTCTACAGCCACTAACTGTATTGCAGATTCATCTAACAGCCAAATGCTCTTCTTACATTATTTTTATTTATAGAATCATAGTGTTATGGGTAGAAGAGATCTTAGCTAGCAGTTCTCTTTTGCACTTCATAATTGAGAAAACCAGGGCCCACAAAAGTTGAGGCTCATGTTTACACAATTAAATAGCATTGCAGAATGACTCCTACATGCTAACTTTGTAAGTTTTCAGAACTTTCAGCCCTCCTTAGTCCCACCCAATGAATTAGGTATTCCTTCACTTTGGGATAATTAAAAAATAAAAAATCAGAACAGGTGCTGCACTAATCTTTTAGTAATTCTCCACTGTTCTCCATTCCACTTCACTTTTTAATTCAAGTCCATTTGAATTATGAATCCATCATCCACTGATGAGATAAGAACCCTCAGGATCCAATCATTTTCTAAAAGCCCTACCTCTGAACATTCCTGCACTGGGAACCAAAACTTTAACACATGAGCCTTTGGGGGACATTCTAAATGCAAACCATGACAGAACATTTTATTTTACTAACTATAGGAAGTATCCAGATCTGAAGATCAGTGGAAAACATTTAATCTCTTTCTCTTTCTCTTTCCCTCCTCCTCCCCATTTCCCTGTCTCCTCTCTCTATCTGCGACTGTGTTGTCATCCTGGACTTCACTGTACTCTGAGGACAAATTTCTTCTGTAAAATTTTTTATCTGTTTCTGCATATACTTATCTAGCACATAGAAACCAACATGTAGAAAAATTACCATTAACTTTTAGCCCTAATGCCCAATTCCACCTGACTTCAGTTTGTGAGACTCAAGTTCTGATTCTCTAGGGAAATTTTTATTAGTATCTTCAGTTTAGGTCTGTCCCTGTCACCTGACCCAATCAATGACAAGTAAGGCCATTTAATATAAACATGACTGCATAGTAAATCCTCATTCAGCAGAGTTGGTAGATAACAATACCAAAGAAGAAAATGGGTAGAACAGTGCTCTGAACTCTCTTTTTCTATGAAATATCAAGCTATCAGATTGAGCTGTCAAGTGAAGAGTTATTATCTTAGAGAAAATTTTCCTTCTAGGTTGACTATCTTCAGCTCTACTAAGTCCAGAACAGTTAAACATATGAGAAAGTAGTTGAAAAGAAGGTGTTCTTAATGTATAAAACCATCAACGAGACTTTGTACTGGGTTCTAGTATGCATTAACATCCTAAACATACACACATGCACATACATGTGTCTTCCTGCTCCATCTGTCTTTGAGCTATTAAACAAAAGGGGGTAATTACTAGACACATGTCAGAGTCAAGTAGAGAATAATCAAAGATTGATAGCTCTGGTATTCCTCAAATAAAAAAGAAATTGTGGGTAATCATGCTTTTAATCTGTTAAATTTAAAATTAAAATCTTTATTGTTTTCCTCTCTTCTTTACTCCTTAGTTCTTCTTCTCTTTTTAGATTTTAGCATGATAGAACCCTTTTTTATAAACTGTTCTTAAGTTAAATTTATGTGATTATTCATTGAGTTAGGGGCTATTTTCTTAAAATATAAACGTGGTGATATGAAAATTACATAATTAAAATACCTTGCTTACTTTTTAATCTCAATTTTTCTCTTCTAGATTGCAGAAAAAACGGAACTTAAAATAGCAGAGTCTCGAGAAGGCTACAGACCCATAGCTAAACATTCATCAGTGTTATTTTTTAGCATTGCAGACCTGGCTAACATTGATCCCATGTACCAGTACTCTCTCATCTGGTTTGTGAATCTTTATATCAACTCTATTCATGACAGGTAAACTTTCTCTAGCTTCATCCAGCCTGCCTAGATTGAATTTTCACTATCCATTCCGTTTAAAAAATATAACTTTTAACTAGATACAGAAGCATATACTAGTAATCCTACCAACTGGGGAGGCTGAGGCAAGAGGAAAACAAGTTCAAGGACAGCTTGGCTACTTAGCAAGACCCTGTCTCAAAATGAAATAATTTTTTAAAACAAAAAAGCAGGATAAAAAGTCTGGAGATATAGCTCAGTGGAGAGCACTTTGCCCGGTATGCAAGAGATCCTGAATTCAATCCTGAGTACCTAAAGAAAAAAATCTGTTTCTAATTACTTGTGTAATATATATTTATTGTAAATCATTAAAAATATGGAAAAGTGAGGGAAGGAAGGCAGAAGAAAAGAAAAGAACAAAAGAAAGATATAAAGTCTTCTTAAAGATGTTTCATTCCTTAAGATTTAGGCATAAAGGGATTGGCTTTAGTCTTTTTTCTTTTAAATATTTTTAAAAGGCACATGATTCATTTTTGCTGACAACTCCAATTTATTCTCTGCTAGCCATGAGGTCTCTAAAAGGCTTCAGTCCCATGTTTCTGTCAGTTTGCTTGATATTTTCTCTTAACTCAACTAATAAATGTACACAGATTTTGGAGTCAGGGATTAAATCTCAAGTTTTCCCACATGCTATCTACATGACCACAGGCAAGTCAATTAATAGTTCTATAGTTGTCTCAGGTTTCCTTATCCATAAAATAGGGATAATAGTACTACATACCTTTTGAGGTTGTTATGAGAATTAAATAAGACAATGTTTACAAAGTATAACAACGTCTAGTATTTAGTAACAGCTGTACTCATTTTTGTTTTTAGATATAAAATACTATATTTAAAAGTTAACTTGGGGGCTGGGGTTATGGCGCAGTGGTAGCGTGCTCGCCTAGCACGCGTGAGGCACTGGGTTCGATCCTCAGCACCACATAAAAATAAAATAAAGATATTCTGTCCACCTACAACTAAAAAATAAATATTAAAAAAGCAAAGTTAACTTGGATTTGTTGTTTTCCCCTTTAATGTGGTGATGTTATTCATATAAAATACAGTTAGGTTAATTTTCTTATTTTTATATTTTATTTCAGGGTTTTCCTTCATCTTTGTTGACTTTATTATGTTTCAGTACATAAACCATTAATGACTTCAAAAGTCAATCCTGGGGCTGGGATTGTGGCTCAGTGGTAGAGCACTTGCCTTGCACGCATAAGGCACTGGGTTCGATCTTCAGCACCACATACAAAATACATAAATAAATAAAATAAAGGTTTAAAAAAATCTTATAAAAAATATCTTTTTTAAAAAAAGTCAATCCTGTACAAAAAGTCTACTCAGAGAAGTGTCAGTATCCAACCCTTTAACTCCATTCCTGTGGACCAAGTAGTATTTTTTAGTCAAAATTTAACTTTGGGAGGCTGAGACAGAAGAATCTCAAGTTCAAAGCCAGCCTCAGCAACAGCGAGGCGCTAAGCAACTCAGTGAGACCTTGTCTCTACATAAAACACAAAATATGGCTGAAAATGTGGCTCAGTGGTCGAGTGCCCCTGAGTTCAATCCCCAGTACCAAAAAAAAAAAAAAAAAAAAAAATTTAACTTTGAGATAAGTGTAGATTCACATGCAATTGTAAGAAACAATACAAATCTCATGTATCCTTTACCCAGTTTCCTGAATGGTAACATTTTGAAAACCTATAGAACAATATCATAACCAGGATATTGAGATTAATGCAGTCAAGATAAAGAACATTTTCATCACCACAAGTATCCCCATGCTGCTCTTTTTATAACTATACCAATTTCCCTCCCAGCCCTACCTCTTACATTTCCCTCACTAACAGAGATTCAGTCGGTGATGGTGGTGTTTTGGTTTTTTTTTCCAATTAATGGATTGTTTTCAGTCATTTGAAGGTAAAATAAGGTACTTAGAATTTGAAAACAGAGATAATATAAAACATTTTGTTTTTTCACAGAAATGTACTTCATTTTAAAAAACTATTTTGAAATATAGATTCACAAGAAGTTACAGACCACACACACACACACGCACAGAAAGTATAGGGAGGCCCCAGGTGCTTCTTCACTGTTTCTCTGATGGTAACCTGTTACATAACTATATTCCAATATTGCATACAAGAAATTATATTGGTGCAATCCATAGCGCTATTCAGATTTCACCAGTTTTATATTAATTTGTATGTGTGTATGTGTGTGATTTAAAATGTTTTTAATAGTGAATATTTTGATGAAATTAAACAGCCTATATGTTAATTAATGTTACTTATTTTTACTTAAGTTTGCATGACAATATGTTTTTCTTTTCTTTTATCTTTTAGTAATAAATCCAAAATATTGGAAAAGCGCCTAAGATATCTAAATGACCACTTCACGTACAACTTATATTGTAATATATGCCGATCACTATTTGAGAAGGACAAACTATTATTTTCCTTTTTATTATGTGCTAATCTTCTCCTGTAAGTGACTTGCTTTTTCTTAATTTACTAATTTTGTTTTAATTTTTTGTTGTTGTTGATGGACCTTTATTTTTTTAAATTTATTTATATGTGGTGCTGAGAATTGAACTCAGTGCCTCACGCATGCTAGGCAAGCGCTCTACCACCAAGCCACAACCCCAGCCCTTAATTTACTAATTTTAAAACCCTAAATTGAGGGGCTGGGGCTGTGGCTCAGTGGTAGAGCACTTGCCTTGCATGCATGAGTCACTGGGTTCGATCCTCAGCACCACATACAAGTAAATAAATAAAATAAAGACATTGCATCCATCTACAACTAAAAAAATATTTAAAATAAATAAATAAAACCCTAACTTGAAAATTGAATGTGTGAAGATGGCTTCTCAGAGAAGGATATAGTATTTTGCTTGATCTAATTCATGATTTTAATTGTGCCCTTCATTTATAACAATGTCTTCTACAATAGTTTTAGTGTTCTGATGTTTATTTGTGTCGCTTTAACAAAAAAGGAGGGGAGGGGCCACGTGGCTTCTCAACAAGTTGGAGTCCAAGAGAGACTGAGAAAGAAGGGGTCCCCGGGTTAGAAGATAGGAAGTCTCTCTGGACGGTGGCGATCCACAGAGCCAATTTCCCCAGGACCCTAGGTGTAGGTAAAAATCTGCTTTGCCCCAGCGAGACACAGAGATAAGAAGGGACAAGAAGGGACACAGCCAGGGTGCGGAGAAGCAAAGAACACCACTTTATTCTAGAAACTACAGAAGCTTAAATGCACCCTCAGACCAATCAGATCCAAAGGTCACAAACAAAGGGGTGCTCTTTGGCAAGAGCACAGTCTATTAGCATAGAATGGGCAAGGATGGAAGGGGGGGAAGGTATGGTGATGCTCCTACATATTTGATTTTTAAATTTTGTATAATACAGAGAAGGTCACAAAAGGTAATAAGTAACCCACTGAATTCTTACATAGGGAAAATTGGTTCAAGAAATAGAACATTCCCATCATCTCTGAAGTGCCTCTGTGCTCCTCTTAGTTGCCACACCCAAGCTTTCTTCAAAGATAACTATTATCCTTAAGACTGACACTGAAATTTAATTTTACTTTTCTGTAAATGAAAGAAATGATGTAGTCCTCAATGTTATTTATGAGATCCATCCATATTGTTTCAATGAAGTTATCATTTACTTGTTTTGATTGCTATGAACATTGTTGTATATAGATCTTGGTGCACATGTAGGAAGATACCTAGAATTTGCAACTGTTTTTCAGAATGATTGTACCAGTTTCCATCCATTAACAGTTTGAACATTCCATTGCTCCACATACACACCAACATTTTGTATTATCATTTTAAAAATACATTTTGGTATAAGTTTTATTGCATCATGGTTTAAATTTGCATTTTTCTGATTACCAGTGAAGTTAAGCATTTGTTTATATATTTATAGAGCATTTGAAAATCTATTGTAGTGTGACTGTTCAAATGACTTGCTCTTGTATCTTTTGGGTGTTTGTGTTTTTCTTATTGATTTCTATGTGAGTTCTTCACATAGGATAGATACAAATCCCCTAACAATTATTTATGGCAAGTTGTTATTTGTTCTTCAGCTTGCTTTTTCATTCTCTTAATGCTGGTTTTTGTTGAACACAAATTTTTAATTTTAATATCATCTTACTTATGAACTGTGCTTAGGGAAAAACCCTTTCTTTGGCCCAATATTATGAGGTATTCTCCTATATAATCATCTTGAAACTCTATTATTTACCTTTCACAATTAGATCAATATGCCATATGCAACTGATTTGAGTGCCTGGTCTAAAACAGTTGCCAGGTTTCACATTTTTTTCCATGTAGTTAGTTACCCACTTTTGAAAATACTACCCTTAGCCGGGCACGGTGGCTCAAGCCTGTAATCCCAGCACTTAGGGAGTCTGAGACAGGAGAATCGCGAGTTCAAAGCCAGCCTCAGCAACGGCGAGGCGCTAAGCAATTCAGTGAGACCCTGTCTCTACATAAAAAACACAAAATAGGGCTGGGGATGTGGCTCAGTGGTCGAGTACCCCTGAGTTCAATCTCCAGTACCCAAAAAAAAAAGAGAAAATACTACCCTTTCTTCATTGCTCTGTAGTGCTACCTTTGCAATAAATAATACACATATATGTAGAGCTGTTTCTGCTCTTTTTATGCAATTCCATTCATCTATTTGTAAGTGATCTTTTTAAAAGTCTCAGTATATGATAGTTTTGTCTCATCTTCTTTTATTTTCATATAAATATTAGAATCATCTTGTAAAGTCCCAAATATACTCAGCAACCAGTTAGAGTTTTGATTAGGAGTGCTTTGGAATTATAGAGTATCTTGTTAAAAATTAACCATTTTACCACACTGAATATTCCCCAAGGACGTAGTATGTCACTCCATTTCCTTAATTAGTTCTTTGTTTTACTCCATAATGTTGCATACTTTCCTGTCTTGCATATCATTTTTATAGAGAAGTTCAAGATTCACATCAAACATAAACAGAAAGTATAGAGATTTTAAATAAACAGTCTCCGTCACTTACAAAACTCTTCAGAGTGGTATATTTGTTAACAATCCTTGAGTTTACATTGACATAATATTATCATCCATAAATAAGTCCATAGTTTATGTCAGGGTTCACTTTCAATATTGTGCTCCTATAGACGTTACTAATAGATAGTGATATGTATCCATCATTATAGTATCATGGAGAATAGTTTCACTTCCATAAAAATTCTTTGTGCAAATTTAGCCTCCCCTCCTTCCTAACCCCTGACAATCATTTTTCCTTTTACTATCTTCATAGTTTCGCCTTTTCTAGAGTGTTATATAGTTGGACTCATACAATGTGTAGCCTTTGCAGATTGGCTTATTTCACTCAATAATATGCATTTTAAATCTTTTGATAGCTCAATGACTCATTTATTTTTAATACCAAATAATATTCCACTGTCTTTATGTACCACAGTTTATTTATACCACAGTTTATTTATCCATTCATATACTAAAGGACATCTTGGTTATCTCAAAGTTTGGAGTTTCATGCATAGTATTTTTGTGGAGATAGATTTTCCATTCCTTTGGGTAAATACTAGGAGTGCACTTGCTGGATTATATGTAAGAGTATGTTTCAGCTTTTTAAGAAACCACAAAACTATCTTCCAGAGTGCCTGTACCATTTTGTATTCCCACCAGCAACAAATGAGAGTTTGTGTTGTGTATTTTGGATATCGACCATTTTGATAGGTGTTTATTGAAATCTTGTTGTTGTAATTGTGATTTGAAATTTCCTAATGAAATATGATGCCAAGAATCTTTCCATACACTTACTTGCTAACTGTATGTGTTCTTGTCTTGGTCTGGATCTATGACCAAGAATTGCTGAGCTCAGACTAATTTATCTAGGCAGATTCGTGGGGTGAATCACCAGCCTCACAACAGGATGGGTTTCATAAGCTTTAATATGAGACAATATAACAAAGCAAGTAACAGTTATACTTTGCAATATTTATATAATGAATCAATAATATAGAAGAATAGAAAGAGAGAGAACGGCTCCAGCCCAATAAGCACTCACCAATCAACACCAGATAATATAACATGGGTTTGCAAGAACGCTCAAAGCACCATCATTACCTCCAACACCCAGCCTTGGGTAAAATAAGCAACACCAAGAATGGGGTAGACACATAGGTAAGAGTCTTCCTCCTCAAAGCACCATCATCACCTTCAGAATCTTTCTCCTCAAAGCACCATTCAAGATCCTTCTTCTTTACTCACAACAACATCAACACCTTCAACACCTATCCTCGGGTAAAATCAGCAAAATCAGCAAAATCAGCAACACTGAAGGTAGGGTAAACAACACAGGTGAGAGTCCTTCTTTTCCACTTAAAGTGTCATCACCACCTTCAACACCCAGCCTTGGGTAAAATCAGCAACACCAAGAGTGGGATAAAACATACAGGTGAGAGTTTGCCTTCTACCTCGCAAGTCAGCTTCCTTCTTCTTATCATCAGGTTCCTTCTTCTTACTCAAAACATCACATTCTTTCTTCCTCGGTTGACATTTCTTCTCAGATGGATTCAATCTCTTCCTCTTCAGATGGATCCCTTCTTCTCTCTCTCTCCAGTTGGAATTTCTTCTTCTTCTTCTTTCCAGTTGGAACCCTTCTCCTCCAGTCCAGTTGGATCCCTTTCTTCTGGCTCTCTCTCCTTTGGAGGACTTAAAAAGACACAGCAACCCCTCCCAACACGCAGTCCAGCGTTATGCAGCTGGCCTTAGGCTGTTAAATCTCTGTGAGGTGGGAACTGGCCAAGTTCCAAAACTCACAGGATCAAAGGCTGAAAGTTTTGAGGCACCAAGAGCTCGTTAGTGCGCCAGATGGCCCCGAACAATAGCATTGAGGGTGCTTCATCAAAGTTTTTCCAAATTCCTCACTAAGGAGCTCTCCTCTACTAAGTCACACTCAAGGACGAGCCCATATTATTAACTATCTATACAGTTCTTTGGTGAGGTGTCTGTTTCAGTCTTCTGCTTTTTTTTTTTGTACTGAGGATTAACCTCAAGGGTACTTTACCACTGAACAACATTCCTAGCCCTTTTTATTTTGAGACAGGGTCTCACTAAGTTGCTTAGGGCCTCACTAAGTAAGTAAGATTGCTTTGAACTTGCAATCCTCCTTCCATAGCCTCCCCAGTTGCTGGAATTACAAGTGGGCTTTTCCACACCTGGCTTGCTCATTTTTTCTATAAGAATGTTCATTATATTATAATTGAGTTTAAGGAGTTCTTTGTATATTTTGGATAACAGTCTTTTATCTGATACATGTTTTGCAAATATTTTCTCTTAACTCTGTGGCTTACTTTCTCATCTTTTGACATTGTCCTTTAGAACATATTTTTTAATTTTAATTAAGTCCAGCTTATTTTTTTTCCATGGATCATGCCTCTGGTGGTGTATCTAAGAAGTTTCCACCATACTCAGGGTTACCTATATTTTCTTTTATGTTATTGTTACAGTTTGGATCTGGAATGTCCCCCAAAGTTGAATGTGCTAAACGCTTGGTCATCCCCAGTGAAGCAAAGTTCAGAAGTGGGGCTTTGGGAAGTTATTGGATCATGAGGCCTCTGACTTCTTCAGTAAATTAGTTCATTGATAGTTGAATGGACAACTAGGATGTGGTGGATAGTAGGCCAATGGGGCATTGTCGGCAGAAATATGTCACTGGGGGGGTGTGCCATGGGGACTATATCTTGTCCCCGGCTCCTTCTTCTCTGTCTCTCTCTACTTCTCATCTGCTATGAGCTAAGCAGCCTTACTCTACTACACCCTTTTGCTGATGATCTGCCTCACCTCAGGTCCAGAGCATCAAAATTGACTGACCATGAACTGAAACTTCTGAAACTGTAAGCCAAAACAAACCTCTCCAACTTTAAGTTGCTTTTGTCAGGTATTTTGGTCATAGTGACAAAAAGCTGACTAAATTTATCAATATCTACAAAATAACTTGATGAGATTTTGATTGAGATTGTGGTGAAATGATAGATCAAGTCAGGAGGAGCTGGTAACTTGGCAGTATTGCTTCTTCCTATCATGGAATATCTCTTTATTTATTTACTAAGGCTATAAGAAATTAGTGAGACCCTGTCTCAATAATAAAAAGAAAAATTAAAAGAGGGCTGGGATGTTGCTCAATAGAAGAGCAATTGCTAGTATGTATGAGATCCTGGGTTCAAAAACAAACAAAAAAAAACCCCAATACTCATATGGAAACACAAGAGTCTTTGAATAACTGAATAACCAAAGCATTCCTGAGCAAAAAGAGCAATCAGTGCTGGAGGCATCACAATGTTTAATTTTAAAACATACTACAGAGCCATAGTAACAAAAAAAAAGCATGCTATTGGCATAAAAGCAAACCTATAGACCAGTGGAACAGAATAAATACTGAAATACATCCACATATCTTCAGCCAACTGATTCTTTTTGACACAAGGGTGTCAAAAATTGTAGTTGAAGAATGAGGAGAAAAATTTTAAAACAATAGCATTGTAGGTATAGTAAATAAAATTAAATACTGGGGTGGGATTGCCATACTTCTTTTTGTTGTTGTTGTTGTTGGTTTTAGTTTTACATAACATTAGGATTCATTTGATATAAGTATAAAAGCATGGAATATAATTTGCTCCAATTTAATCCCCAGTATTTCCCCTTTCCCTCCCATTTCCTTCCCTCCACTGATCTGCTATTTTACTTTTAGTTAATTTGTTTGTGTAGTTTCTTTTCCCAGATATGCAAAGACTTAGAACATCTTAACTCAGTTTACCCTATTTATTTTGACATTGTTGTCATCTATATTCTGTATTTTAATCTCTAAGTTTTTTTTATCACTGAAGAAGTAAATCATTTATATTTACTCACATATTTACCCTTTTGGTTGCTGTCATTTCTTTGAAGTTTCCATGTGAGATCTGTTCTATCTGAAAACACTTTCCAGTATTTCATTTAGTATATGTCTACTGGTCGTGAAATCTGTTAGTTCTCTTGTGTGTGAAATCATCTTTACTTTTATTCTTGAAGTATACATGTGTTAGATATAGAATCTTGACACTTTGAAACTACTCACTGTTTTCTAGCTTCCATTGTTATAAATTGTTTTGCCTATGAAAATAGGGTGCCTTTTATCTCAAGATGTTTTTAAAGTTTCTTTTTACTTATTTTTAGTTTTTAGAGCCTTTAGTATTATGCTCCTAAATATGCCTTTTTAAAATTGATGTATAACGGTATTTAGAAAAAAACATCAATTCGATGAATTATTATGGTAAATAAACCCTTGTAATTATCACCTACACTAAGAAATGGAAATTACCTGTATTTTTTGAAAAGTTCCCTTGTGCTTTTTCCTAATCTGTACTAGTCTCTACCTCCTCCCTAGAGGTAATTACCATACTAACTTCTAAGAGTGTATTTTTATTTTTATTTATTCTGCTTGGAATTTATAGGCTTTCTTGGATCTATTGCTTAATATCAACTGTTTTAGAAAATAGTCATAATTTTTTCAAATATTGATTCTGCTTCATTCTCTCTCTCTTCTTAGTTACACATATCTTAGACTTTCTCATCTATTCCCAGTCTTTTACCCTCCTCTATTCTATATTATTTTTATTCTATTGTCTCTCAAAGCTTTATTCTTTTAGTGCAGTAATACTCTCTCAGGTGTATCTAATCTGGTACTAAATTTATTTAATTCTAAATTTAAATTATTATAAAAATAAGCAAATATATGTCAAATTTTCTTTCCTTTCTTACACAAAGCAATATATTATAGATATTCTTTTGTACTTTTTTCTTTTACTTTTTCTTTTGGTACTAGGGATTGAACTCAGGGGTACTCGACCACTGAGCCACATCCCCAGCCCTATTTTGTGTTTTATGTAGAGACAGGATCTCATTGAGTTGCTTAGTGCCTCGCTGTTGCTGAGGCTGGCTTTGAACTCATGATTCTCCTGTCTCAGCCTCCCAAAGTGCTGGGATTACAGGTATGCACCACCATGCCCAGCTTTGTACTTTTTTCTACTAATAATATATAAATGGAAATCACTTGCTAGAGATCTCCTTTATTCTTTTTTTAAGGTTTATTTAGCTATAATTTACATATGTATGCAATTCACCCTTTGTAAGAAGCAGTTAAATATTTTTAGTACAACAACCATTACTAAAATTTCATTTTAGAACATTTCTATAATCTAAAAAAATTTCCCCATTCCCATTTAGCAAGTTCCTGCTCTTCTTACCAGAACCAAAGATTTGGGCTACCCACTCCTCAAGGCCAACCTTCAAGAAATGAGAGTTCATAGGAAGGGATCAGATGTACTCAAGGGCCATCAAGCTTAACAAGATAGAAATAATACCACCTAAAGCTCCATCTTGGGTGGCTCAGTGTTGCAAAAGGCTCTTACAGGGAGAGAAGGGAGAAGCAGGGCAGGGAGACTTTTTTTTTTTTTTGGTACTGGAGATTGAACTCAGGGCTACTTGACCACTGAGCCACATCCCCAGCCCTATTTTGTGTTTTATGTAGAGACAGGGTCTCACTGATTTGCTTAGCGCTCGCCATTGCTGAGGCTGGCTTTGAACTTGCAATTCTCTTGTCTCAGCCTCCCTAAGTGCTGGGATTCCTGCAGAGTCTTTGTCATTTTTTTCTCTGGTAGGGAAAGGACTAAGGAGGGGCATTACAAAGGTCATTGCATGGGCGCTGGGTGTTGTAAATCTAAAGATTATTTAGTAGTTAACATCTTAACCATTTAGACTTCTCTTTAGAACTTAGAATGCTGGTGAGGATTAGGGAGGCAAAAGGGGAAGTGAAAGTAACCACCAGTGATGACTTCCCAAAAGAGCTGCCTTCCTTCACTCTTTTTTTTTTTTTTTAAGCAATCTACCACTGAGCTACATCACCAGTCCTAAACATTTTGATGTCACTATAAATTAAATCATATTTTTAAATTTTCTGTTGCTGGCATATAAAAATACCATTGATCTTTCTTATAAATCTCATATGCAGCCACATTGTTTAATAAGACATTAAAGGTAATAACAGTTTATTTTGAATATTTAAAACTCAATCACATTTTGTTTGAATATTCACACTGTTAGTTGTATTGCAGTCAATAAGCTTTAAGCAAATTTTTTGGTCGACTTATTTCATTGAGTAGGATGCCCCTAAAATGTGGGGGGGGGGGGAGACTGATGATTACTATTATTTTTTCATCATGGAAAGATTCATCCTCCATCAAAATGAAATTTTATTTTGTGTTGCTTTGGTGCCTCTAAAATATATGTGTGCTCATATGTATGTGTGTATATGTATTTATTTCAATGATTATAATTTTTCCAGTTTTTGCAATAGGAAAATTGACCAGTCTTTTTTTTTGTAAGAAATGTTTTTTATTTTTAATTTTTATTTTTTTTAAACTTTTTTTAGTTGTAGATGGACACAATGTCTTTCTTTTATTGCTTTGTATGTGGTGCCGAGGATCAAACCCAGGGCCTCACGCATGCGAGGCAAGCGTTCTACCACTGAGCTACAATCCCAGCCCCTTTATTTTTTTAATTAATTAATTTATTTATTTAAATGCATTTCAAGTCATAGTACATATATAGAGCTCAATTTTTCCAACTCTCTGGTTGCAAACCAGATAGAGTCACACCATTTGTGTCTTCCTATATGCACCTAGGGTAGTGATAACCATCTCATTCAACCATCTTTACTACATTCATTCCCCCTTCCCTCCCCCCACCTCTCCCCTGCCCCATCCAAAGTTCCTCCATTTCTCCTATGTTCCCATTCACACCCCCCTTATGTATCAGCATCCACTAATCAGAGAGAACATTCAGCATTTGGTTTTTTGGGATTGGCTTACTTCACTTAGCATAATGTTCTCCAGTTTCATCCATTTACCTGCAAATGCCATAATTTTATTCTCTTTTAAACTTAGAATGCTGGTGAGGATTAGGGAGGCAAAGTAATATTGGTGAGGATTAGGGAGGCTGAGTAATATTCCATTGTGTATATGTACCACACTTTCTTTATCCATTCATCTATTGAAGGGCATCTGGGTTGCTTCCACAGTTTTGCAATTGTGAATTGTGCTGCTATAAACATTAAAGTGGCTGTGTCACTGTAGTATGCTGTTTTTAAATCTTTAGGGTATAGGCTGAGGAGTGGAATAGCTGGATCAAATGGTGATTCCATTCCAAGTTTTTTAAGAACCTCCATACTGCTTTCCAGATTGGTTGCACCAGTTTGCAGTCCCACCAGCAATGTTTGAGTGTACCTTTTTCACCACATCCTCGCCAGCACTTATTGTTGCTGGTATTTTGGATAGCTGCCATTCTGACTGGGGTGAGATGAAATCTGAGAGTGGTTTTGATTTGCATTTGTCTAATGGCTAGAGATGTTGAACATTTCTTCATATATTTGTTTATTGATTGTATATCTTATTCTGAGAGGTTTCTATTCAGCTCCTTAGCCCATTTAGTGATTGGGTTGTTTGTTTTTTTGGTGTTAAGATTTTTGAGTTCTTTATATATCCT
>CM053413.1:39032323-39141336 GCA_028644305.1 Xerus rutilus
TCTCCTCAATTAGACGCAGGGTCTCTGGTCTAATTCCTAGGTCCTTGATCCACTTTGAGTTGAGTTTTGTGCATGGTGAGAGATAGGGGTTAAGTTTCATTTTGCTGCATATGAATTTCCAGTTTTCCCAGCACCATTTGTTAAAAAGGCTATCTTTTCTCCAATGTATATTTTTGGCACCTTTGTCTAGTATGAGATAGCTGTATTTCTGTGCATTACTCTCTGTGTCTTCTGTTCTGTACCATTGGTCTGCATGTCTGTTTTGGTGCCAGTACCATGCCGTTTTTGTTATTATAGCTTTGTAGTAAAGTTTAAGGTCTGGTATTGTGATGCCTCCTGCTTCACTCTTCTTGCTCAGGATTGCTTTGGCTATTCTGGGTCTCTTATTTTTCCAAGCGAATTTCATGATTGCTTTTTCTATTTCTATAAGGAATGACACTGGGATTTTAACTGGGATTGCATTGAATCTGTATAGTGCTTTGGGCAGTATGGCCATTTTAATAATATTGATTCTGCCTATCCAAGAGCATGGGAGGTCTTTCCATCTTCTAAGATCTTCTTCAATTTCTTTCTTTAGTGTCTTGTAGTTTTCATTGTAGAGTTCTTTCACCACTCTTCTTAGATTGATTCCCAAGTATTTTATTTTTTTGGAGGCTATGGTGAATGGAGTAGTTTTCCTAATTTCTCTTTCAGAGGACTTGTTGCTGATGTATAGAAATGCATTTGCTTTATGGATATTGATTTTATATCCTGCAACTTTGCTGAATTCATTTATCAGTTCTAGAAGTTTTCTGGTGGAATTTTTTGGATCCTCTAAGTATAGAATCATGTTGTCTGCAAATAATGATAGTTTGAGTTCTTCTTTTCCTATTCATGTCCCTTTAATTTCTTTCGTCTAATTGCTCTGGCTAGAGTTTTAAGGACTATATTGAGTAAGAGTGGTGAGAGGAGGGTATCCCTGTCTTATTCCAGTTTTTAGAGGGAATGCTTCCAATTTTTCTCCATTTAGGATGATGTTGGCCTTAGGTTTAGCATATAGTGCTTTAACAATGTTGAGGTATTTTCCTACTATCCCTAGTTTTTCTAGTGTTTTAAACATGAAAGGGTGCTGTATTTTGTCAAATGCTTTCTCTACATCAATTGATAGAATCATGTGATTCTTATCTTTAAGTCTATTGATGTGATGGATTACGTTTATTGATTTCTGTATGTTGAATCAACCTTGCATCCCTGGAATGAACCCCACTTGATCATGGTGCACTAGTTTTTTAATATACTTTTGTATGCGATTTGCCAAAATTTTATTGAGAATTTTTGCATCTATATTCATCAGGGATATTAGCCTGAAATCTTCCTTTTTTAAAATATTTTTTTAGTTGTAGATGGACACAATATCTTTCTTTCTTTCTTTTTTTTTTTTTTAATGTGGTGCTGAGGATCAAACCCAGTGCCTCACGTGTGCGAGGCAAGCGCTCTACCACTGAACTACAATCCCAGCCCTCATCCTTTTTTGATGTGTTTCTGTCTGGTTTTGGAATCAAGGTGATACTAGCCTCATAGAATGAGTTTGGAAGGGTTCTTTCCCTTTCTATTTCATGGAATAATTTGAGGAGTATTGGAGTTAGTTCTTCTTTGTGGGTCTTATAGAACTCAGCTGAGAATCCGTCTGGTCCAGGGCTTTTCTTGGTTGAAAGGTTCTTGATGGCATCTTCTGTTTCCTTGCTTGTAATTGATCTGTTTAAGTCTTGAATGTCTTCCTGGTTCAGTTTGGATAGGTCATATGTCTCTAGGAATTTGTCAGTGTCTTCAGGGTTTTCTATTTTACTGGAATATAAGTTTTCAAAATAGTTTCTAATTATCCTCTGTATTTCAGCAGGGTATGTCGTGATATTTCCTTTTTTATCATGAATTTTAGTAATTTGGGTTTTCTCTCTCCTTCTTTTTGTTAGGGTGGCTAAGGGTTTTTCAATTTTGTTTATTTTTTGAAGAACCAGCTTTTTGTTTGATCA
Source organism: Xerus rutilus (assembly GCA_028644305.1). Classification (NCBI taxonomy): domain Eukaryota; kingdom Metazoa; phylum Chordata; class Mammalia; order Rodentia; family Sciuridae; genus Xerus; species Xerus rutilus. The sequence goes on from CM053413.1 coordinate 39,034,333, forward strand.
ATTTTTTGAATTGTTTCTTGTGTTTCAATTTCATTGATTTCAGCCCTGATTCTAATTATTTCCTGTATTCTACTTCTTTTGGTATTATTTTGTTCTTCTTTTTCTAGGGCTTTGAGTTGTAGTGTCAAGTCATTGATTTGTTGACTTTTACATCTTTGAATATATGAGCTTAATGCAATGAACTTTCCTCTTAGTACTGCCTTCATAGTGTCCCAGAGATTTTGGTATGTTGTATCAGAGTTCTAATTTACTTTCAAGAATTTTTTTATCTCCTCCCTGATGTCTTCTGTTACCCATGCATTGTTCAATAGCAAATTATTGAGTTTCCGGGTGTTGTAGTGGCTTCTTTTTAAAAAACTGTTATTAATTTCTAGTTTCATTCCATTATGGTCAGACAGAATGCAGGTTAGTATCTCTATTTTTTTGTATTTACTAAGACTTGATTTGTGGCATAGCATATGATCTATTTTGGAGAAGGATCCATGTGCTGCTGATAAAAAAGTGTATTTGCTTGTTGAAGGATAGAATATTCTATATATATGCGTTAAGTTTAGACAATTGATTGTTCTATTGAACCTTGTAGATTCTTTGTTTAGTTTTTGTTTGGAAGATCTATCCAGTGGTGAGAGAGTTGTGTTAAAGTCACCCAATACTATTGTGTTGTGATCTATTTGATTCTTGAATTTGAGAAGGGTTTGTTTGATATACATGGCTGCCCCTTTGTTTGGGGCATAGATATATAAGATTGTTATGTCTTGTTGATGTATGATTCCCTTAAGCAGTATGAAATGACCTTCTTTATCCCTTTTCACTAACTTTGGTTTGAAGTTCACTTTTTCTGAAATGAGGATGGAGACTCTTGCTTGTTTACGTAGTCCATGTGAGTAATAGATTTTTTTCCATCCTTTCACCTTCAATGTGTGTCTCTTTCTATGAGATGAGTCTCTTGGAGGCAGCATATTGTTGGGCCTTTTTTTTTTTTAAATATTTTTTTAGTTGTCAATGGATCTTTATTTTATTTATTTATATGCGGTGCTGAGAATCGAACCCAGTGCCTCACACATGCTAGGCAAGCCCCTGAGCCACAGCCACAGCCCTGGCCTTTTTTAAAAATCTAATCTGCCAGTCTGTATCTTTTTTTTTTAATATTTTTTTAGTTGTAGATGGACACAATGTCTTTATTTTATTGCTTTGTATGTGGTGCTGAGGATAGAACCCAGGGCCTCACGCATGCGAGACAAGCGCTCTATTGCTGAACTACAATCCCAGCCCCAGCCTGTATCTTTTAATTGCTGAGTTTAGACCATTGACATTCAGTATCATTATTGAGACATGGTTTGTATTCCCAGACATTTTGGTTTATTCTTAGTTTTTTTTTTCTTTTTCTTTTTTATTAATTTATTTAAATGCATTTCAAGTCATAGTACATATATAGAGCTACATTTTTCCATTTCTCTGGTTGTAGTTTTTAACTTGACTGGGTTTCTCCTTTGATTGGCCTTTCCTTTAGTGTAGCTCCTCCCTCTGCAGGTTTTCATTGCTGTTTTCATTTCCTCCTCATGGAACATTTTGCCAGCTTTGTAGTGCCAGCTTTCTTGCTGTGAATTCTTTTAATTTTTGTTTATCTTGGAAGGTTTTTATTTCATCATCAAACCTAAAACTTAATTTTGTTGGATATAAGATTCTTGGTTGGCATCCACTGTCTTTTAGCGCTTGGTATATGTTGTTCCACGATCTTCTTGCTCTCAGGGTCTGGGTTGAGAAGTCTGCAGTGATCCTAATTGGTTTCCCCCTTTATGTAATCTGATTCCTTTCTCTCATGGCTTTTAAGATTCTCTCTTTATTCTGAATGTTAGGCATTTTCATTATGATGTGCCTTGGTGTAGATCTGTTGTGATTTTGTACATTTGGTGTCCTGTAAGCCTCTTGTATTTAATTATCCAATTCATTCTTCATATTTGGAAAATTATTGGATATTATTTCATTGAATAGATTGCTCATTCCTTTGGTTTGAAATTCTATGCCTTCCTCTATCCCAGTAATTCTTAAATTTGGTCTTTTAATGTTATCCCATAATTCTTGGATGTTCTGTTCATGGTTTCTTACTGTCTTCACTGGGTGGTCCACTCTATTCTCAAGGTTAAATATTTTGTCTTCAGTAACTGAGGGTCTGTCTTCCAAGTGGTCTAATCTGTTGGTGATGCTTTCTATTGAGTTTTTAATTTGGTTTATTTTTTCTTTCATTTCAAGGATTTCTATTGGTTCCTTTTCAGAATTTCTACCTCCTTATTGAAGTGATCTTTTACTTCCTGTATTTGCCTATGTATCTCTTTATCAAAATGATCTTTTGCTGACTGAGCTTGCTCTCCTATATCCTTCTTTAAGTCACAGAACATTTTAATTATGTACATCCTGAACTCCTGTTCTGTCATTTCTTCTGCTGTACTGACCATAGATTCTAATAATGTAGTATATTGGTTTATCTGAGGCACTTTCTTCCCTTGTTTTTTCATGGTGTTTGTGTGTCTTTCCTTCTAGCTCTGCTGATCCATGGTGTTACAGTTTTTTAATCCTATAGGGTTATAGTTTCCCTGCAGGGTTTCAATATCTCTTCTTTAAGGGGGAGACCAATATTGACAGTTCTCAATACAAACAGTATATAGTTTCAAACCAAGTAGCTTTTAATAGCTCCTAAATACATTTACAGTTGAGTCACAATATACAGCAATTATGAGTTCATTTAACATATGTTATGTAAACAATAGGTTTGCACAAGGGTCTATAGTTTCTGCTGGTGGGCTAGAGAAGCTTGAGGGTGGGGTGTAGGATAGAATGTTAGGGTAGTAGGAAGTGAAGATATGGTTATTAGATCCTAGAAAGCATGAAAAAGGAATCCAGGGCTGGGGTTGTAGCTCAGTGGTAGAGCACTTGCCCCCCATGTGTGAGGCACTGGGTTCAATCCTCAGCACTACATTAAAAAAAATAAATTAATAAACAAAGATATTGTGTGTCCATCTACAACTAAAACTACATTGGGCTGGGGTTGTGGCTCAGTGGTAGAGCACTTGCCTTGCATACATGAGGCACTGGGTTCAATCCTCAGCACCACATATAAATAAAAAATAAAGATATTGTGTCCATCTACAACTAAAAACAATATTTGAAAAAAATTATGGGTGTTTGTTTTAGCTGGGCGTGGTGGTACACACCTGTAATCCCAGCAGTTAGGGAGGCTGAGACAGGAGAATCGCGAGTTCAAAGCCAGCCTCAGCAACAGCGAGGCACTAAGCAACTCAGTGAGATCCTGTCTCTACATGAAACACAAAATAGGGCTGGGGATGTGGCTCAGTGGTCAAGTACCCCTGAGTTCACTCCCCGGTACCAAAAAAAAAAAAAAGGACTCCAAAAGAAGTTGGCTATTAGTAGAAAGAATGAAAGAGAGTTGGGGAAGACCAGTAAGAAGAAAGAAAATAGAGTACAGCTAGTGAGGAGACAGGATAGTTAAGAAAAATAAGACATGTGCAGGTGGGAGTTATGAGACAATATCCCAGTCTACTGTATCCTACTGTATAACAAATACTTGGTTTCACAAATGTTGGGGATGAGAGGGTGGGAAAAGAGCAAGAGAGAAAAGAGGAATAGAAAAAAAGAAAGAAAAGAAGAAAAGAGCAGAGAAACAAAACAAAAAGAATGGACAAAAGAAATATTAGAAGAAAAAGATAAAGGATAAAATAAAAAATAAGAATAAAAAAATAAAAAGTGTCAATGTACATAAACAGGATTGTTTCCTTTCACCTCCAGTAGGTGGAGTTGTCTGATGCTTACTGGAATTTCCCCACTCTGGTGAGGAATGTCATAGGTAGGGTCTCACAAAGAAGCCATCTCCTTCAGCAACAGGTGAAGGGCTGGACCGCCAGTGGTCTTGGATGCAGTGGAGATTCAGTTTCATGGTGTGCTGTGTTGAAGTAAAAGTTTGTCCTCAGATCTTGTCCGCCGTCCCCTGGTGTAGGAAATTCTGTCCTGGGAGACGGAGATCCACAAAGAACAGTAGCTGAGGGTCCCATGTGGAAGCTGTGTGTCCACGGGAGCAACTGCTTGGGGTCTTGCATGCTTGGGTGGGTGCTGGAGCCAGGTACCCCGTGTAGAAGTGGGCCCCACCCGGGGCAACTCCTGCACTTGAGCCCTGGGCTGGGGCTCTGAGCCGCCCACAGCTGAGCTCTGCCGCCGCTTGTTGCTGAAGTCACGCTGCATGTGGCAATCACTGCTGCCTGGTGGCCCTGAGTACATGCACAAGTGAAATTCCTGCGGAGGCAGCAGTAGGATGATGTCCAGATGCTGGCTGGGAGACCGTATTTCCACCACTTCAATCTCCGGTTCTGGAGAGACTGATCGCAGCGTCCATCTAAGCCACCATCTTGGAACCGAATCCCTTCTTTCACTCTTATTCCCAGCCCCAGGTAGCCAATAGTCTGCTTTCATTCTTCATACTCTGCCCATTCTAGAATTTTATTAATGAAACTTATTGTATAGTCAAGAATATGGTCTATCTTTAGCAATTTTCTGTGTGCCCTTGACAAGTACATTTATTTACTGTTTCTGGCTGGAGTGTTCTACAAATGTCAAGTAGCTCATGATGGTTTGTAAGTTTCACATATTCTTATTTATTTTCAGTCTACCTTTACAATTAATTATCAAGAGAGGTGTTACAGTCTCTATAGAGAGTTCTTCTTGTGATACCACTGGTTATTGGTGATGAGTTCTGCTTCTTCATATGTTGAAGTTTGAACATTAGAGAAGCATGCCGAGGCAGGCATATAAAGCAGGGTTTATTTAAAAAGGGGTAACATAGATTTCTCTCAGAAGGGAGAAGGGGGCCATAGCTGGTATCCTGGTATCCCAAGAACCACAGGTGTTCTGCCTTTTTATATGCCCTAGACTTCCTTTGTTCTCCTGCTCTCTTCCCCTTATCTCTCTCCTTCCTGCATAGGTGACTAAGCCCAAGAGATGCTCAGTGGGATGGCCAGAAGGTGAAAAGCAAATGGACAAGGTGGAGTGATCTGTGCAGGAAGGGGACATAATTAACAACTCCCCATAGGAAGAGACAATCCCTGGGGCAGGTTACCTTAGCCCCAGATTGGAGCAGGAGCAGGTTATCTTGATAAGGGTGGAGGAAGGACTCTGAATACAGTAGCATTTCAATACCTCTCCAACTTCCCAGACCCAAATTGGCCTTCTTGATCTGACCTGACTTGATTTACCTATCTACACAGACTACCTGTTTAATTCTGGCTTTACTTGCAGCTCTTTTTGATTTTGCTTTGTGCTGTGATGCTGTTTTGTTAAATGTATAAATATTTAGAGTCATTATATCCTCTTGATAAATTGACAGGACCTCATTTATCTATGGTAATATCCTTTTCTTTTAAATTTATTTTGTCTAATATTAGAACTCCTCAAGCTTTCTTTTGACTAGTATTTCTATAGTTTTATACTCTTCCATTTCTTTTCATCTATTTATGTCTTTACATTTAAACTTTTTTTCTGTGGACAGCATGTAGTTTAAGTCCTGATTCTTTTATCCAATCTTATAATCACTGTCTTTGAATGAGAATGAAATTGTTTAGACCATTTACATTTAATGTAATATAGATGGTGTATGTTTAAATCTAACTTCATAGTTTGTTTTGATTTTGTTTGTTTTTTGTTTTACATTTCCTCACTTTCTATTTTTCTTTGAATTATTTTGCAATCATTCCATTTTTCTCCTTTGTTGATATATTAGCTATAGATTTTATTTTATTATTTCAGTGATTTCTTTATAGTATACTTTTTTATGTTACAGTCTATCTTCAGTTAAAATTATACCTTTATATAGTATTAGTACTATAATCTATTATACTTCCATAGTACATACTAAAAGTATACTTCTTACACTTCATATATGTGAAGTATAAAAATATAATAAAATTATATACTTCAGGGCTAGGGTTGTGGCTCAATGGTTGAGCACTTGCCTTGCATGTGTGAGGCTCCAGGTTCGATCCTCAGCACTACATAAAATAAATAAAGGTATTGTGTTCATCTACAACTAAAAAAATTTTTTTAATTAAAAGAAATTATATACTTCATGTGAAGTATAACGACTTGTAATAATATACTTTAATTTCTCCCCACCTAGCTTTATTTCATTTTTTTTCATACATTTTAGTTGTATGACCTCACTGTGGAGAGTCCTAACAGACTTGGTCCGGCCACTTGTCCTGAAAATCAAGCAGAAAAAGTAATGATGAATTGGAAAGGAATTTATTCAGTGTAGCTATCTTGCAAAGACAAGGAGGCCCAGTGTTCTGAGCCCTGTCTTTAGAGTTACCCACAAGAACTTCAAGTTTAAAGGGAAGGACAGAAGCAGGGGACAAGGAGAGTAAGCGGTCTTGGTAAAACTGTGGTCTGGTTGATAATTATCTCAGATCTGGTTCTATAAGGTCCTTCTGGCTCTGGGGAGATTGTTATCATTTGAGAAATGATTGGTTCTCTACTTTGCTTTTGCTTAGGGGGCAACCTCAGTTCCTCTCATAGGATAGTTTCTTCCACATAGTGGAGTAGTTCCATCATAGCTTGATCTGCCTGCAAGTCTTGCTTTTCCTGGAATCTTGAAAATATCTTAGTTACTCTTTTCTTGGTGTTTATTTTTTTTTTCTTATTTAATTTATTTATTTGTTCTGTTTAGGCTTACATGATAACAGTGCAATTTGATTCATTATACATAGATAGAGGATAACATATCAATTCTCTAGCTGTAAGTTATATAGAATCACAACATATATGCAGTCATACATAAAGTTAGGGCTATGATGACCATCATATTCCACCACCTTTACTGTCCCCATCCCCCCTCCCCCCTTAAACGCCTGTGAAGAGAGTTCCACCATTGTTCCTATGTCCTTCCCCACATTATGGATCAGCATCCACTTATCAACAAGTACATTTGGCATTTGGTTTTCTGAGATTGGCTTACTTCACTTAGCATGATATTCTCCAACTCCACCCATTTACCTGCAAATGCCATAATTTTATTCTCTCTTATTGCTGAGTAATATTCCATTGTGTATATATACCACAGTTTCTTTATCCAGTCATCTATTGAAGGGCATCTAGGTTGGTTCCACAGTTTAGCTATTGTGAATTGAGCTGCTATAAACATTGAAGTGGCTGCAGCACTTAAAAACAGTATGCTGTTTTTAAGTCTTCTGGGTATAGACCGAGGAGTGGGATAGCAGGCTCAAATGGTGGTTCCATTCCAAGTTTTCTAAGGAATCTCCATACTGCTTTCCAGATTGGTTGTACCAATTTGCAGTTCCACCAGCAATGTATGAGTGTGTCTTTTTCCCCACATCTTGGTGTTTTTAGTTGTGAAAGAGGTCAAGAGAGGTGAGGCAAATTTAGAGCTAATCAACCTTGTATTACCAATTTTTAGAAAGATATTCAAGTGATTAATATGTCTACATGCAGATTTGAACAGAAATCTGACCCAAATTTTAAGGCAGCAAAAGGAGACTAATGCAATATGAAGGCAAAGATGTCATGCTTTTTTCCTGCTTTTAGTTACCCACCAGACATCCTCAGGATCAAGTGAAGAGTCTGCTTTTCAACAAAAGTAGGCTCTAAGCCCCTATTACATATATATTCACTGATTTTTCTCCTTCTGAATGTTATGAATATATTAGTAAATGCTAGAATTTTAGTATTCCTTTAAAGAGCCTTTATTCTAAAGCTAGGTTAGCATCACTACTAAGATAGCCCCTCTCATATCACCACTGAATTCCTCTGCTGTTCAACAGAGACTCGCTTCTGCTTGGCAAGAAGTCATATCTCTCAGTACTGTGTGGTCTCTGAGAGTTATTCAGTATATGGCTTCCCATTCTTTGTCTAATCTCCTGGGATTTTGCCCTACTCTTGCATTCTTTAGTAGTTTCCGATAGAAGCAAAAGAGCATCTATACAGATATTTTGGAGCTTCTTTTCAATTAATTTCTCCCTGTCTGATATTCTGCCAACAAATTCCAGCCATCCTATCCCACCATAACTCTAAATTCTGTCTCCTCAACTCAAGAAAACTTCCAGGCTCTGATTTTGACTACCTCTGTAGCCTGCAAGTCTAGAAAGTGCTACTTGGTAGACAGCTCAGGCAATCTTATGAGTCACAGTATTTGTTTCTTTTCTCTCAGTGGCCACAGTTCTGCACTGGCTATTATAAAAATTTCCAAAAAAACAATTTTATTAATTTTGTTTGGTTTTTTTGTTGTTTACAGCAGGAAATTAAGTACAGCCTCAGTTATTCCATCCAGGCTATAAAGCAGAAGTTGATGTCTTTCAATTTTAAAGTCAAAAATTTACAACAGCCCTTATTTTTGGAATACAGGGCAAGGAAAGAAATTGAATACCAGGAACTGATGTTTCTTTTAACTGGAGGAGTAAGTCTTAAGGCTGCTGAGAAAAATCCTGATCCAACTTGGCTACAGGATAAAAGTTGGGAAGAAATTTGTCGAGCAAGTGAATTTCCTGCCTTCAAAGAACTCAAGTAATTGTTTATATTTGATGATTTAACATTGAATAGTAATGAGCAGATTTATAATTTAGTGATTTTTTTATGGTTCTTTTTAGTTTATTGGTTGGTAGAAAGACAGGCTCTTTAACATTTTGTACAAAAATGTAGCTCCTATGTTACAAAAAGTCAAAGCCAATTTCTTTGACCCTATACCTTTGAATCTGAGAGGTTACCATTATAAAACAAGGGCTGCTATGCCTTAGATTCTGGAAGGTGATCCAACAAAGGCAGGTTAAAGATTATTTAAAAGTTCTTTCATTGTAAAGAACTATTTCCCTGTCAGTGCCTCTGAATGGTAATAAAAGAAGAATCCCAAAGATCTACTGTTGATAGTAAGATTGAGAAGACCGAGTTTAATAATTCAAATGTAAGCATTAAATATTTCTGTAAAGACTGAGAAATGACTACCTTTTTTCTTCTCCATTCCAACTGGCTTTCTCAAGTATAGACGCATATCTTCCTGGGAGCCAGGCATTGAAACACAATCTCATCTGTCTTATCATTATTAGTCTTCTCCAAAGGGCTTCTGGTGAAAGAAGAAGCTTTAATTTAGTTGTTTCAGTTCTTGCCAATGTTCAGTCCTTAGAAAATAGACTTTGGGGCTAGGGATATAATTCAATCGGTAGAGTGCTTGTCTCGCATGCACAAGGCCCTGGGTTCAATCCCCAGCACCACCAAAAAAGAAAAAAAAGTCTTATTTTTAAAAAAATATGTATTGGAGAGGTGCTATTCTAAGTAATAGTTGCCTAACTATTCAACAAGAAATTAAAGAAAAAGAAATAAGTATCTTTTATGACAAAGACTTTCAATTACTTATTTAACTGAAATAACTTTACTGAAGTGTCTCTACATAAAATTGCAACTTGTCCCCAGCAACCAATTATATGGGATCAGTGTATCACTTAAAATGTCCTCATGAGAAGTAGAATTAAGCCACTCTTTTTACTCCCTTAAGTCAAATCACATTTTTCCAGGCTACACCCTACAGAATTAGCTTTAGAAAAAACAGTAAAGGTCCTGCCAGATGACCATGAATAACCCTTAATGCTCCTGGAAGAGAGTGAAGAAGAGCAGATCAACATGGACTGTGGGCCTTGGAAACAGGGTATGGGAAAGGTATAGTTCTGAGCTGGTGGGTATTGTGGAGACTTCAGATTTTTGTGTAGCCATCCTGCCCACTGACACCAGGATTCCTTCTTTCTTGTGAATGTGCAGGGGCAGGTGGGCATACTCATTCATGTGACCTTTGTACCCCTTATATGCTTAGTGGTCCTTGGGTCCCATAGCTTGTTCTTTTCAGCCATGTTTGATATCACCAGTTATTGCTCTTCTTGGAGGGTTTATGCAGAGGTCACCGCTGAGTTGAGGAAAAGGAGGGTGGCCGTACAGCTCTTGCCTTGATTTTGACGATGCAGGTCAATGGCAAAGACCTCCCTAGAACAATAGCCATTAAACAGCAAAGAAGCTACGAGAGCATACTGCTGGGCCAAGACTCACTGATAGTTCCATATAGTCCCAGGGTCAATGGAGCTGCCAAGACAAGCCAGTACTGAAGCATGGATGTTCCTGGACCAGGCACTAGGGATCTGGAAAGGGCAGAGCATGTCAAGCTGGTCTGTACCTGGGATACTACTGATGAAAAGCAGTGCTGGGAGCACAGTGATACAGCCTGGGGGTGTCTGCATGTCCCATGAGGTGCAGCAGAGTGTGAATCCAGTGATTTCAGTAGCACCCAACACACAGAATTCACCTAGTTAAGTAGAGATTTTCAGTAGGTGGACCTTGAATGTGGAGGTCTTCAGGCCACACATGTTGATGATGCCATACTATGAAGACCTGATTACTGTTTGTATCTATCAGTATAATGTTAAATCAGTTGCTTGCCAAAGCAGAGGGATCCAAGCTCTGTATCTGGTCAGTTTCCCTCTCACCCATAGCTTGTGGACTAAATGGTTATCCTTGGTGATGATGAGAAAACTCAACAAGCTATTTTGTAAAAAGAAAGATGCATTAAATTCTATTCTGGCTACTTTGTTTTCCTGATTGTCTTCTCTGTAGCTACAGTCTTCTGCTCTGCGTTTTCTATTTATTCATGAGGCTGTTACAGTTGTTAGTTCAGGGAGCAAGCAAGCAAAAGTAGCTTTTTTTTTTTTTTTTTTTGCTTGGTGGTGAGGAGTGAATGCAGGACCTCACAGATGGTAGGTAAGCATTCTACCACTGAGCCATATCCCTAGCTCTTTTTTCAAATTTTTATTTTGAGACAAGGTCTTGCTAAGTTGCCCAGGCTGGTCTTAAACTTACCATTTTTCTGATTCAGCCTTCCAAATTAAAAAAGAAAAAAAAAAGCATTTCTTTTCAGGACCAATATAATACCCTGGTAAATATGATACTGACAAACTTCCAGTTGTACCCAGTGAGGTCAAGACTTGTCATGCCCATTGCCAGAGTCTGTGATGTCTGTTACACCTCTCATTAGAATTGTGTTGTGTGAACCAGCTCTTCTCTTAATGGCTTCTTCTCCCATGTCTTCTACTCTGTCAGCTGCCTTTATTCATTTCTGACCTGGTTAGAATATACTTTCCAGCTCTCCCTCAGTTATAGCTCCTGTAATCTAGTCATTTTTAAATGGCTCTATAACTTTTTTATTTCTTCCCCTTGCTCAACAATCTCTCAAAGTCTTTCCCAATAAAAACAATAATTAGGGGCTGAGGTTATGGCTCAGTGGTAGAGTGCTTGCCTAGCACGTGTGAGGCATTGGGTTTGATCCTCAGCACCACATAAAACTAAAATAAAGATATTATGTCCACCTACAACTAAAAAATAAATATTAAAAAAATAATTATTAAACTTTTTTTCATTAGGACTCATTTTTGTGAACATATACTGGAATGGCAGGAAATCTATAACAGTAAAGAACCACACAATGCAAAATTTCCAGCACCATTGGATAAGAATCTAAATGAACTACAGAAAATAATAATTCTTCGGTGCTTAAGACCAGATAAGGTAAAAGACATATGAGGTTGATTTGGAATACAGATAATTTGCCATTTATGAAATATTAGTCTTAAAGATATAGTTATGCACTGCTTAATGTCATTTCAGTCAATGGTGGACCTCACAGTATGACAAAGGTCCTATAATATTACAATGCAGCTGAAAAATTCCTGTCGCCTAGTGATGATGTGTCCATCATGAGGGTGTAGTGCAATGCATCACATGTCTGTGACAATGCTGGTGTAAGCAAATCCACTGAACCTCTAGTGAAATGAAAGTATACCACATATAATTACATAACTATGTAATACTTGATGATGATCATAAATGATTATTGCTGTTTTATTTACTACACTATACTTTTAATCATGATTTTAGAATGTACTTTCTTTATTTTAAAAAATGTTAACAGTGAAGCAACCTTTAAAAGTATTTCAGAAGAAGGCCTTCGTATCATAGGAAATGACAGTTCCATGGTCATGAACACCCCTGAATACCTTCCAGTGGGATGAGATGTAAGGTGGAAGACAGTGATATTGACAATTCTGACACTAGATCTAGGCTAATGTGTGTGTTGGTGTCTTAGTTTTAATAAAATAGTTTAAAATAGTGCCACTGCACTCAGCTCCTCAAATATTTTTTGCCAGCCTACCCAGGATTCCAATTATATGTACATTAGACTGTTTGATATAATGCCATACTAATAGTTTAAAAAATAAAAAATTGAGAATTGTTTAAAATAGAAAATAGTTTATAGAATTAGAATATAAAGAAATGTTTTCATATAGTTATACAATGTGTGGTTTAAGCTGTTTTATAAAAATACTAAAAAAATTTAAAAAAACTTTAAATTTATAGAGTGAAAATATTATAGTAAGTTAGGCTAAATTTCTTATCAAAGAAAGAGAAACTTTTTAAAATTCAGTAGCCTGAGTGTACAATGTTCATGGACTCTATAGTAGTACATGGCAATGTCCTGGGCCTTCACATTCACTCATCATTCAGTGAATCACCCAGGGCAACTTCCAGTCCTATTAGTTCCATTATGGTAAGTTCCCTGGACAGATGCACCATTTTTTTTTCTTTTGTGTTATATTTTTACTATATATATATTTTTGTTTAGATATGTTTAGATATCATTGTGTTATAATTACCTATGATATTCAGTATGGTAGCATGCTGTACAGGTGTATAGCCTAGAAGCATTAAGCTATATAATAGAGCCTAGGTGTATAGGGTGTTATATCAGCTAGATTTCTATAGATAATACTCTATGATGTTTACAAAACAGGAAATCAACTAATTATGCATTTCTCAGAAATAAATCCCTGTTGTTAAGTCACAAACAGCTATGCTGTTATTTGGTGGGTTTTTTTTTTTTTTTTTTTTTTTTTGTTGTTTTTTGGTAGTCCTGGGGATTGAATCCATGGCCTTGTGCATACTAGGCAAATGTTCTACCACTGACCTACATCCGTAGCACTGTTATTTGGTTCTTTATTTCTCCTTTCAGATACTCCCACAGTATTAGACACAGTATTTTATTTCTGAACCCCATAGATGGGGTTGATTATCCATCTGTGAGTTTACTGGAGATACTTTTGGCTATTGTTTCTTCCTCATTTTTTTTTCTTTGTGGTACTGGAGATTGAACCCAAGGGTGCTCTATCACTAAGATACTATCCCAGCTTTTAAAAAAAAATTGAAATAAGGTCTAAGTTGCCTAAACTGGCCTCCAATTTGTGATCCTGTCTCAGCCTTCCAAGTAGCCGGGATTATAGGGGATTATAGGCATGTACCACTGCACTCGGCTCCTCAAATATTTTTTGCCAGCCCACCCAGAATTCCAATTATATATACATTAGACTGTTTGATATAATGCCATACTAATGATGTTAATTATTTTTTAAACTTTTGTGTCTTTGTGTTCATTTGGATAGTTTCTGATACTGTCTTTTTATTTGCTGTTTTTTCTTTTGTAGTGTCTTTTCTGTCAATCCCATCCAAATCATTTTTTAGTTATGTATTTAATCTTTAGAATAGTTTGTTTGGTTCTTTTTAATATATGTTCTATTTCACTTTTTACTCCGCTCATATTTTCTAAAGCTTTAAACACAGTTACAACTTTTCAAATCCTTAACTGTTAATCCCATCATTTCTGGATCTCTTTCTATTGACTTATTTTACTCTTGGTTATAGATTATATTTTCCTGCTTCTGGACATGTCCCATAATGTTTGATTGGATGTTGGACATTGTAAATTAGTGAAGACTTGTTTTGTTTTTTTTTAAATCTTCCTATAAAGATTGTTGTGTTTTGTCCTGCTAGTTCAGGAATCAGCAGACACTACCTGTGGACCAAATACAGCTCATGATTTCTTTTATCCGAGAAAACTAAGAATGGTTTATACATTATAAAACAATTATTTTAAAAAGAAAAAGGATATGAAGCAAAAACTGTCCTACAAAGCCTGAAATATTACTATCTGGCCCTCTACAGAATAAGTTTGCCAACTCCTGTGGCTATGTAATTAAATTAATTGACTTCAATTTGTTCTTTTTGAATATTATTATTAAAATTTGTTAGGGATAGTCTTAAATAGTCTTTCCAATTGATAGTTTAGCCCAACTATTAAAGTGTTGCCGTTCTAGGGTCTTGGCTAAATGTCCCAGGTGATCATCAAGGACTCCCTATTGTGCTTATTGGGAACTTGAATGAGTTCCTAGCCTTGTATGAACTCAGGCCCCCAGGCCACACCTCCCCAATTATTCTTTCCATGGCCTTATATACACATGCCACAGTATTCAGCAAAGAATACAGTTGCCCAGGCTCCCAGCCCACACCTCCCCAATTATTCTTTGCATGGCCTTATACACACATGCCACAGTATTCGGTAAAGACTCCAAGGTTCTCTTATGCAGATTTATGAACTCTGCCTGAGTAATTCTCTCCTAATTGGAACTCTACAAGTCCTGGAAGCCTTGGTCTCCTGAATTACTTTTCTGTCTTATCAACCCAGCAACACTGTGGTGCTCTGTGTATGAGTCTGCTTTCTGTTGCTATAGCAAAATACCTGACACAGACAACTTAAAAGGAGTAAAGATTTATTTTTGGTCATGATTTCAACAGTTTCAGTCCATGGTCACTTGGTCCCATCACTTTGGGCCTTTGATGAGGCAGAGCCTTTGGTGGGGAACACATTATGGAACAGAGCTACTCACTTCATGGCAGCCAGGAAGCAAACAAAAAGAGTGAGGAAGGGACCAGGACAAGATATACCCTACCAGGGTATACGCCCAGTTACCTACCTACTTCCTTCAGCTAGGTCCTGTCTCCTATAGTTTCCACCAACTTCCAATAGTCCATTCAATTATGGACCATCTGTGGATTATTTTATTGATGAGATTATAGATGTCATGATTTGATCACTTTCCAGAAGCCTCACCTCTGAACATTGCTGCTTTGGGAACCAAGTCTTTCATATATGAGTCTTTGGGGGACATTGTAGATCCAAACCATAACATTCTGCTTTCAGTCTTACCCTCACTCTGGAACACCATCTGGAACATACCTCCAAGAAAACACCTGAGGAATTAATAGAGTTTACTTTGTTTCCTTTTTATCAGGGATCATAGTCCTATACCACCTATTGCCCAATGTCTTTAAATGGTTGTTTTATTAATTTTGCCTGCTTTAAAATTGTTTATAGTGGGAAAGTAATTCTGATCTCTTTAACTGTATCATGGCTAGAAGCAGAAGATGGTAGAAAATCTTGTACATATCACAAAATTACTAGTCCAAATCTATAGAAAATCTTCCTATAGGTGAGATAAGTAGGATACCAGTTTTCACACCTCAAGAAAGGTGATTATGGTGTTACAAAAGGAAAAATTTTAATAGATAACAAATCATCTATGTACATACATAGAGTTTAAACTTTGGCATTAAAGTAAAATTTATTTATAATTCTTAGATGTTAAACAGTAAGGAAAACTGTTCAAAATTTGTAATAAGTAGGTGTCAAAGCTATCACAATAGAAGAGAGACATCAGGATCAACTCTGAATACAACACAGATGGTTAGGGATTTGCAGCCAAGGAGCAGGATGAGAGAAATTACTAAGAAGAAATATCAAGGATAAGGAGAATTCTGATCCAACAAAGATTTTTGCTTAAAACAGGCCAGTATGATCAGAGTTGAGGGGATAGAGGAGAGGAATTTAATCAGATATGGAGGACGGGGGGTTCTCACTAAACTGATTTAGCAGGATTCTTGCTATAGCAGGTCTCCTGAGGACAAGGCCTAGTAGGAAAAAAGACTCAGAGGAGCCTAAGGTTTGATCAAAGAGAGAATTTGTTATACATCACTTCACTTTCCTGGGCTCCAGGTATCCTATATATAGTACAAAGGTATTGAAAATGATTACAACACTCCCTTTTGTCCTTTTCTGTCCTTCCTTCCTCTCTCTCTCTACTTGTATGGTTTTAGTAAAATCACTCAAGGAGTATTATCTAATGCTTTTCTATCTCTGTGTAGGTTCAAAAGGAGGCTACCTAATTATTTGATTCTTGAGTATTTCTCCTTACTCTAACTCATAAAAATCTTGGTACATTGTTAGCTGGGCGCAATGGCTCACACTTGTAATCCCAGCACTTTGGGAGGCTAGGACAGGAGAATCATGAGTTCAAAGCCAGCCTCAGCAACAGCAAGGCACTAAGCAACTCAGTGAGACCCTGCCTCTACATAAAACACAAAATAAGTGTTGGGGATGTGGCTCAGTGGTTGAGTACCCCTGAGTTCAATCCCTGGTACCAAAAAAAAAATCTTGGTACATTGTTAAAACTTACCTCATTTCCCCTACATGATGATGTTGATGATGATGATGATGATAATGATGTATGTGTATATGTATATGAAAGAGACCAATTTGAATTTCATTTTCTATAAACAGTTCTTTTCCTCTGCCCATTTTACTTTTGTATTATTACTTATTTTGTATATGTTATAATAGAAGTATTAACAAACACTTTTTTACATATTAAAGAAATTAGTGCTTTGTCTGGTAATGCTACATGCTTTTCTTGGCCATTAGGCTCAAATTTCATTCTTTGTCATTTTCCAATAATAATCAAAGTTATTGTGTGAAATAGAAATTACTACAAACACTACATTTTCTCTCTTCACTAGATAACACCAGCTATAACAAATTATGTAACTGACAAACTAGGAAAAAAGTTTGTAGAACCTCCACCATTTGATTTGACAAAGAGTTATTTGGATTCAAACTGCACCATTCCCTTAATTTTTGTGCTGTCTCCAGGAGCAGATCCCATGGCCAGTAAGTGCATATATTGTAATATTGTAAATGTCTAAGAAATTACAATTAAAATATTTTGCTCATTGCCTACTTGCTATATGATTGTAAATCAGTTAGTAAATCTGGCATTCATAGGGAGAGGTAACTAGAACTTTCCATGATAAAACATGTGTACATAGAAATCATAAGGCGGGGCTGGGATTGTGGCTTAGCAGTAGAGCGCTTGCCTTGCATGCGTGAGGCCCTGGGTTCGATCCTCAGCACCACATACAGAGCAATAAAATAAAGACATTGTGTCCATCTACAAAAAAAAAAAAAAAAAAATTTAAAAAAAAAAAAAAAAAAAGAAATCATAAGGCATATTTTATAATTCTAAAGTAATTTTTGTTCTGTTCATAGGCTTATTGAAATTTGCAAATGATAAGTCTATGTCTGGAAATAAGTTTCAAGCCATTTCACTGGGACAGGGACAAGGACCAATTGCAACAAAAATGATCAGAGCAGCAGTAGAAGAAGGAACTTGGGTTTGCCTACAGAATTGTCACCTTGCTGTCTCCTGGATGCCCATGTTGGAAAAAATATGTGAAGATTTTAGCATTGAAACCTGTAACTCATCCTTTAGGCTTTGGCTCACAAGTTACCCATCTCCAAAAGTATGTTTGTTTATTATAGAAGTTAATATATATATTTAGCTGTTACATTGTATGTCTTGAGTTTTAGACATTTTCAATTCACTAGTGTATACATTTTTAGGGTCCAAGATTGCTGTCTTGCATAATGCTTTCTATGTATTTTGTCTTAGTTCCCAGTAACAATTCTACAGAATGGAGTAAAAATGACTAATGAACCTCCCACGGGTCTTCGGTTAAATCTCCTTCAGTCATATCTCACTGATCCAATTTCTGATGTTCAGTTTTTCAAGGGATGCCCGGGAAAAGAACTGGTAATGTTCAACTTCTGAAACTTTTAAATTTTGCTTTTGTAGTGATTAAATATGTTAATATAAAATTGTTATTTAATGTTTTAATCTTCATGCATTTCCTAACAAGACATTTTGTTCCCAGGAGTTTGTGTTCTGCTCACCACAAATAGTATACATTGAAATAAATATTTTTTGAATGAACAAATATCTTAGTTTGTAAACCAAAGTGCAACAGTGTTTTCAATTAACGCTCAAGAGTAGTAATCTATTTTTACACCGTTTATTCATTTTTTCAACAGATTCATGTATTAGGCACTCTCTAGGTGCTAGACATAAAGCAGTGAGAACAAAATAGATACAAGGAAATCTGCCTTTATGGAACTTAAATTCAAGTGATAATGTCTTAGCATATTAATAATGTTTTTCAGCATATTCATCTAAAACAGTTTTACATAGCACTGGGGACTTCAGGAGGTGCCAGTAAATAACACTCATTTTCCCTGTCTGAATTTTTACCACTTGAGAAGCAAGAGAAAGTATAAATGTAGCGAAACCAAAGCATGATCTTAATTTTTGATATAAGCTAGATCAGATGATGAGGTAACTTAAATCTGTGAACAAATGGATTACTTATTACTGAACCCCAGAATTAAGATTTACCCTTCTACGGGAATAGAGGAAAACTCAGTCCCCTGCAAGAAGATCACTTCTAAGAGAGGGAGAAGGGAGAAGCTGAGACAAGCATATTGGTTAATTTTTCCCAAATTTACTTCCTCTTCTGTAGCAAATAAGTACAGGGATGGAGAAAAAAAAAGTAAGGGATGATACATTAGTTGATGCTTTCCACCGTGGAAATATTGGGGGGAAATTGCCCCTCATTTCAACATATAGTACTTATCATATTTGCCTAGTTGAGCTAGAAGAATATTATTGAAGGTAAAACAAATGACTCAATTATTTGGAATCCAGCCCCCTCTGCTTAATGATAATTTGTGTGCCCCTACTTCTGCATGTTTTGTTTGTAATGCTGGGGGATATTTTGTGGGGTTTTTTTGTTTTTGTTTTTGTATTTTAGCTAGAAAAAGATTTTAGTAGAATGGAGAAAGTAGTAGTATAGTATTTGATCCCCATCCAGTGTTTGAGCCCTAGCACCTAGAGAAAAGAGGTTCAGAAACAGAATAACAAGCAGAACTAATTTGGGGCTCAGATCACTCAAATAAAAATGGTGCTATGTTGGAAAAGAAGCTCTCTGATTCTTTCTATATTACATCATTGAACAAGTGATGTCAATGCCCCAATATTGGGGTCTGGGGACATCCAAAATTAATATCCATGTCATGTATCATCATTTTATTATCAGTAGCAATAAGTAAAGCTTCACCAAGCAACTTCTCTGGTAGTAAAAAACGGAAGCTGGAGTAAGATCAGAAAAAGTGCAAATGCCCTGTGACATTCATTCTCAGAATCTATCAGATTCTCTGAGAAGGCTTAGTGAAACATCTTGGTGAACCCCACCCCCAGAGATTCTAATTTAGTAGGCTTGGAGTGGGTCTTAAGAATTTGTCATTCTATGTCTCAGGTGAAATTGATAATGCTAGTTCTGAAATCACACTTTGAAAATCACTGTGTTTTAAGAATTTCTTAGAACATCTAGTTTTGGCATGGTGGGGGAAATCTGGATAATAGGACTATGAGCAAACTTTCCTGATACACTTTTCACATCTCTTCAGTCCATATCTAATTTCAGCTACAACTGTAAAAGAGAAGATAGATCTTTGTGTGCTTATTCATTTTAGGTTAACAGCCCCCATCTCAAGTATGCATATTTCTGCTTTCTGTCTCCAAAATTTTTCTGATGCCACCAGAGGCCTTATGGCCTATAGATACATTATCATTCCCAGGAAAATCCTAAACTATTCAGGGACCACTTTTTTTTTTAGTTTTGTCAATTTTATTTTTTTAAATATTAATTTATTTATTGGTGAAAATAATATTGTTGACAAGGAACACTTTTCCCAGAATAATTGTGTCCCTGACACAGCAACATCTTTTTTTTATATTTATTTTTTAGTTGTAGATAGATAGAATATCTTTATTTTACTTTTTATGTGGTGATGAGGATCAAACCCAGTGCTTCATGTGTGCTAGGTGAGTACTCTACCACTGAGCCATAAACATCTTTAATAACTCATTCTAATATTGACTTTTCCTCTTGCCCTGCCTTCCTTTCCCCACTCCTTTTCTGCTTCATGGGATCACCTCCCATATAAACCCACCTTCACCCTAATCTTTCCTTCAAGTTGTGCTTTTGGAGGAACTCAATCTAAAGACCAAAGACAGAAACAATGCAGCTATTTAGTTTTCCAAAACTTGAATGATGGTTCCTGCCTAAAGAAAAGCCATTATATGAATGCTGAGTGAAATAAGCCAGGCTCAGAAAGTCAAGAGTTGAGCCGGGCGCAGTGGCTCAAGCCTGTAATCCCAGCACTTAGGGAGGCTGAGACAGGAGAATTGCGAGTTCAAAGCCAGCCTCAGCAACGGCGAGGCACTAAGCAACTCAGTGAGACCCTGTCTCTACATAAAACACAAAATAGGGCTGGGGATGTGGCTCGGTGGTTGAGTGCCCCTGAGTTCAATCTCTAGTACCAAAAAAAAAAAAAAGAAAGTCAAGAGTTGAATGTTTTCTCTCATGTCATATACAGAAGTGAGAGAGAATATGGAATTTAAAAAAAAGATGGGGAGCGGATCTCATGAAAATAGAAGGGAGAACAGTGGAATACAGCAAAGGAACTGAGGGAGAGGGAAGGAAGGATGGGAAAGGGAAAGAACTATAGAATGAAATCACATCACACTATGTGCACATATGAATATATCACAACAAATTCCACTTTGTTGTTTAATGCACCAAATAAAAAAATAAAGGAAACTGCCGGGCACAGTGGCACATGCCTGTAATCCCAGCACTTTGGGAGGCTGAGACTAGAGAATCGCGAGTTCAAAGCCAGCCTCAGCAAAGGTGTGGCACTAAGCAAATCAGTGAGACCATGTCTTTAAAAAAATATATAAAAATAGGGCTGGGGATGTGGCTCAGTGGTCGAGCACCCAAGTTCAATCCCCAGTACCAAAAAAGAAAGAAAGAAAACCAATTATGTGAAAATATAGTGTCTGGAAAATATATGTAAATTAATATGTATGATTTATTAATATATGAAAATATATGTAAATTGTTTCATTGCCAAAATATTGTTCTCATATCAAATGTTTCACTACAGCATTTATCTAGTATATTTAAAATATGCTTTGATTTATGTACATTATTTCAAGAATATATTCGTTTAGTAATTCATAGCATGCTTGCTTCCCCTCATCCCTCAAAGTGCTGAGATTGAACCCAGGGCTTTGCACATGCTAGATAAACATTCTACCATTGAGATACATCTCCAGCCTTTCTAATTCTGTTTTAAAACAGTGTCTTGCTAAGTTCCTCAGGCTGGTCGCAAACTTGTAATCCTTCTCCTTCAGCTTCCCAAATAGCTGGAATTACAGGCCTGTACCACCACACTCAGCAGAAGGCTTACATTTTAACTGTTTTTTGTTTGTTTTTGAGACAAAGTCTTGCTATGTGACCTAGGCAGACCTTGAAATCCTGGGCTTAAGCAGCCCTCCTGCCTCAGCCTCCTGAGTAGCTGAGAATTCAAGTACATGCCACCATGCCCTGCTTGTACTTTAATAATAAATAAGCCAGGAAGAGCAAAGTGTGCCTGTAGTTCCAGCCATCCCTGTAGTTCCAGCCATCCAGAGGATAGACTTAGAACTGTTTGAGGTGATCTGACTTAAAGTACATTGCATAATTGCTTGAAATTCACTTGGGAGGACCTCAAAGAAATATGTGGTCAGAATGCTGACACAGGTTATGAGAGGCCCATGTGATATCCATATTTCAACATATGATGATGCCATCTATAGATCAAATAAAAAATGGTTGCCTAGTACATGCCTGCAAGACTACAGGACAACATTATAAATATCTATGAATACTACCAAGGTATTTTAGCCAATAACTGGCTGGGTCAAACAGTAACATTTTTGCATTTTTTTAAAATATTTTTTTAGTTGTTGATGGACACAATGTCTTTATTTTATTGCTTTGTATGTGGTGCTGAGGATCGAACCCAGGGCCTCACGCATGCAAGGCAAGTGCTCTACCGCTGAACTACAATCCCAGCCCCCATTTTTGCATTTTAATGATGTTTAATATTGTTGTTTGTTTAGCTTTGGAAATTTGTATTAAGTGATAATATGATGCTTTTTATAATAAGTTTTATTTTAGATTATCTTTTTAAAATAGTACTTTGGGAACCATGGTGGAACTCTGTTCACAGGGGTGTAAGGGGGGAGGGGGCATGGGGACAGTAAGGGTGGTGGAATATGATGGTCATCATAGCCCTAACTTTATGTATGACTGCATGTATGTTGTGATTCTATACAACTTACAACTAGAGAACTGATATGTTATCCTCTATCTATGTACAATGAATCAAATTGCACTCTGTTATCATGTAAGCCTAAATAGAACAAATAAATAAATTAAATATGGAAAAAAATAGTACTTTAGATACATAGTCAAATAGATATATAATCATAGACTATTGTAATGAAAAAGATCTTCTGTTCCCCTCATTTTACTGATGGAAATCTAATCAGAATTTTTGGTTGTATAATTTTTACATGAAAGTCATGGGAGAAGTTGCTGTTCGGAGTTTGTTTTTTTCATGCCCTTGTGCAAGAGAGAAAGAAATTTGGTCCTCTTGGTTGGAATATTCCATATGGATTTAATGAATCAGATTTACGCATCAGTATCCGGCAACTACAGGTAACATTGTAAAGGAACTAACATTTGTGAAGGATTACTATTAACCAGGTCCTAGGCAAGTTACTTTATTTACAATAACTGATTCAGTTCTCCCAATATCACTAATACATGGGTATATTGTTGTAATAGCTTTGATTTATGAAGCATTATCTTCATCTGGATTCTTTTAGTTGTAAGTAATGAGAACCTTAATTTGAACTGGCTTAAACCATAATTAAATTTATTATTTCACATAAAAAAAAGCGGTACATAGAAAGGACAAGCTCTGAAGTTGGATGATTCAGCAACATAACAGCATTGTCATCAAGCACCCTGGTTGTTTTCATTTTTTTACAGTACCATTCTTAGTGTTGGCTTTATATAGGTCCTCACTGTCTTTCCTCTTCCATTCAGCCAATTCTACAATTTAGTTCTATCAGCCAATAGAAGCAGGCTGTCTGCATTAAGCAGAAACATAATATATAGAAATCCAGGCTCAGAGGAAAGGCATCCAGAGCCATATCTAGAATTATACCATGTCTGATAAGAGCAGCATCTCTACCCTTATTGAATAGAAACCATAGCCTGCATAAACTGATGGCTGATTGGATGGACAATCAGGCAATGAGTTGTTGGTCTCCATTTCTCACATATACCATACATTTAACATTAAATTCTCTTGGAGTTTCTTGATTTGGAGGAGGGAAGCCAGATGAACATATCGTTGCCCTCCCCCAAAGATAATAGAGGGAGAAACTTCCTCTTTCCACAAATAATTTATTCCCAAAATAGATGACCATCCCTCTTTCTCAGTCTTCCTCTCCTATCTCTTGATACTTCTTTTCCTCCCGAAAACATGAGAGTCTCAAACATGATGTAGGCCTCATTTTAACTTGGCTCTGGATAATCTAGAAAAAGTTTTTCTTAACTGTGCACCATTTCTGCTGTAACTCCTGCCCTATGAGCTAAATTTTAGGAATAGGAAAAGTTCCAACCACTAACATATCATCCCAGTACACATACTACTTAAAATTACTACACATTAAAAAGCACATGGGGGCTGAGGTTGTGGCTCAGCGGCAGAGCACTTGCCTCGCACGTGTGAGGCACTGGGTTCGATCCTCAGCACCACATAAAAATAATTAAACAAAATAAAGACACTGTGTTCATGTATAACTAAAAAAATATTTAAAAAAAATAAAAAATAAAAAGCACATGGAATCTAAAATTGGAAGAAATAAATTCACATTACTTTACATTTTCCAGACTGTTTACTGCTCTACAGGTTTACTAGGAGATGAATAAGACAATGTGAAAGCTACATAAATAGTAGCTTTTGTTCCTATTATTTCCATGACAATAAGGAAACTAGAAACGATGTGTATTGTTTATTAGTGAAACTATCGTTAATGTTTGAGCAAGGTTCTGGCACTACAGGTTGAAATTGTTTTTATCACATTGTGAAAGGTGTCCTAAACCAGGCACCAGCCTCTTAGCCTTGACATTATTGGCATTTGAGGCTATGGGCAGTTGTCCTATGATTGTTCGCAGCATCCCAGGCCTCTACCCCACAGATGCCAGTAGAACATCACATCCACCACAGTTGTGACTGTCTAAATTATTTCTAGACAATGCTAAATGTCTGCTTTGGGACAAAGTTGAACTCAGTTTATCCAAAACAAGGTTTATCCAATTTCACATTTAAAAAGACTTGGTAATTTCCATGTCATATTTTTAAAATTATTTTTTTATTAAAGAAGCAATATGTATTTCTTTTTTAAGTGGGAGATAGAGATAAAAAATTTAAAATAAAACACTAACTCCCAGACAACCAATCCATGATGATAACTCTTTCAACCCCTTTTCTGTGTAGATAGAAAGATAGATGATACAATCTTAAAATGGAAATAAATAGAAAGAACTTAAGGTTTTTCTTTCTTCATTTTTTCTTTGTTTCAGTTATTTATAAATGAATATGATACAATTCCATTTGAAGCTATTTCTTACCTGACTGGAGAATGTAATTACGGAGGAAGAGTAACAGATGATTGGGACAGGCGCCTTCTGTTAACCATATTGGCTGACTTTTATAATCCACATGTAATTGAAATTCCTCATTATAAATTTTCTCCAAGTGGGCATTATTTTGCACCTCCCAAAGGCACTTATGAGGACTACATTGAATTCATCAAGGTAACTGATACCATTGTATATAGAGTTAGCTTCATGTGTGATTTTTCTAAAAGGAAATGATGAAATGTTCTCTCTCTAATGTGTACATTTTAGACAAGTACTAATGATTTCAATCAACTCTCAATCTTTGTTTTCCTACTAATCAGTGAAAATTGGAAAAGTTTGATTTTTCTATCATTTGATGTTCAGTTGGTTTAAAATTTTTTTTGATCTGCATAAGTCTCCCTTATGAATTAATGTTTTATAGGGAAAAATTCCTTCTCTACCTTCTTATATTATTGGCTGGGGCCTCTGAATTTAACTGACAAAAGACAGATTAGCAGGAGAAAAGTCATACAATTTGTACTGATAATAATATTTTTTAGGGCTGGGGATATAGCTTGGTTGGTAGAGTACTTGCCTTGCATGTGCAAGGCCCTGGGTTCATTCCTAGAACAACAACAACAACAACAAAAAAAAGTTATGCGTGCAAGAGCTTCATAGAAAATAAATGAAAAACAAAAGAAGCAGATTACTTGGGAGTTTATACCATCTAAATAAAGGGTGATGAATTGTGAAGAACTGACTAACTAAAAGAAGGGAGTTTGGGCTTCTGTGAGTGATAAATTGTGAGAAAGTAATTAGGAAATATGTGACAGAATGAAAGATAAAAATTATCTTAGTACGATGTGTTTGAACATACTCCTCCCAGTGCCAGCCTTCAGTCTCCAGTGATAAGGATAGCTCTCTTCATCCTAGTACAGGACAGTGGAAAATTTATGTCCTACTTTTAGGCAGAAGAGAGGAGGGATGTGAACTCTTTTTTATTTATTGATTTTATGTTAACTTCATCTATTCTTGTGTTAAAGTGGCATATTTAGGGTGGCTTATCCTGATCCCTTTCAGTATCCAGTGAAAATGTGACACATGCTTAATCTATTTTGTGGTAGAAACTTCCATTTACTCAAGATCCTGAGATATTTGGATTACATGAAAATGTTGATATCTCTAAAGATCTTCAGCAAACAAAAATCCTTTTTGAGTCCTTACTCCTCACTCAGGGAGGCTCAAAACAGACAGGATCCTCAGGAAGTACTGACCAAATTCTATTAGAAATCACTGAAGATATACTCAACAAGGTAATATCTAGCTTAAAATATATTGTTTATAAAATAATAGAAATAAAAATGGTACTGATATGACAGTCTGAAAACTCCCATCTATCAACGATATAACCTTGAGCAAGATACTTTACCTCTCTGAGCATTAGTTTCTAAGCCTGTTAAGTGTGAGAATAGTACATATTGTATAAAGTTTATAAGGATATTAAAGAAAATCAGTCTAAAATTCTTAGTAACTATAGTCAAGGATGAGTTAATGTATATATGTAATTTATTTTCATTTCTAAATAAAAGGTGAATGACTTAACTTTTTAAATATGGAGGGAATGTTTAGAACTTGATTTTTAATCTATACATTAGGAATTGAGAAGGCACAGGGAGATATGATCAGTGCTAAGCTAGCTGCTATAACTTTATTTTCATAATACAGCCCTATTTAGCCCTACTAAGTAAAGTAGAATGGTAATCTCTATTCTTACCTTTTTTCTGTAAGTTTTAATTTCAATAAAGAACTACTAAGGAAATTTTAAAAGGTTATGTTACTAAACACAAATATTCACAACTCCTGTCCAAGTACTATAAATATGTTCATATTTCAGCACCACACAGTCTGACAGAGCAGAATCTAGCCCTAGTCCACTTGCCTTCAAAGCCCATGGGCTGTACCAGTGCTGTCTGAGGTGAGCCTCTTCACCAAAAGCCTGGCAGTGGCCTCTTGGAGAAGGGAGAGAAGCAGTACTGGCTGTAGCCATGGGTGAAAGCAAACTAGCACACCTTGGCCCCCACCCCTGTATGGCTGCTTCTGCCATTACCTCTTCTCACACCTGGCCCCTGCTGCTTCTATGGTTTATTTCTCTGGTGAAAAGTTCTTGCCCTCATAGAATGGTAGCTCTAATGGGCTACCTGACAGAGGCACTTGGGGCTTATTTGGGATAAAGGGTTATTTGAGCAGAGCCAGAGGATCCTGGGATTAGAATTATTTTGTACTCTCTAGGGACCATCACCTGAAGACCATCAAGGAAGTGCAGTTCTTTTAGTTTAGGACTTCCTCAACTGGGAAGTATTTAGGAGTATGCTCATGGAGGAGCATGAAGTCCAATGTCTTGAAGGAATTTCATCAGCAGTCCCAAAGCATCTCTGAGGTGCCATGTAGACATCAGATACTAAGTGGCCTTCTCTCTCCCTGTGCCCTGGGACCTGCTACTTTTACAAAGTTAATTATTTGATAGTGAGGTAAGCTAAGCTGTTTGGAACCAGTTGATAATTCATTAGAAATAAATCAGGTACAGTTATTCTGGAGGCTGAGACAGAAAGATTGCAAGTTAAAGCTAGCTTGTGCAACTTAGTGAGACCTTGTCTCAAAAATAAAAAAATTAAAAGGGCTGGGAATGTAGCTCAGTGGTAGAGTACCTCTAGGTTTAATCCCCTATATCACAAGGAAAAAAAGAAAAAATGCAAAACAGTTATGAAATGGTAAATAAGTTTTATCAGTGGAAAATAAGATTCAATTTACAAAAAGAAATTACACAACTTTTCAGAATTATATATTTTCTGCAAAGTACTATAGTAGTTGAGAACATGAGTCTTGGAATCAGAGACGTATGGATTTAAACTTTTGGGCTGTGTGCCATTGGGCCAGTAATTTGGTTTTCTGAATTTAAATGTTCTCATCTCTAAAATGAAAATAATAATATCACCTAAGGATTAAATGAGATAATTTTGGAAAGCAGCATAGTATCTGCCATATAGTAACACCCTAGTATTAGCTAGCATTGATATTATAGCTGAATGAAACTCATTATCCATTGAGTATTTGTGATCTTCAAAATCCATTCTTGTAGCTTCCACTTGATTTTGATATTGAAACAGCACTAAAGAAGTATCCTGTGAGATATGAAGAAAGCATGAACACTGTGTTAGTACAAGAAATGGAACGATTTAACAAGTAAGTATCCATATCTCCAGTAATTCAGAAGGCAAGCCACTGAAGTTGATAAAAAGACACACTGGTATTGAATAAAAATTTTTAAGAAAAGATTATCAAAACCTCCCATTTAATTTTTTTTGCCCTTTTACAATTTCATAATCTTTTGCCCCAGAAGATAGAGTATCTTTTATAGTGTAAAAATGATGATGAAAAAGAGATATGTTCTTAACTGATGAAAAATGTTCATTAATTGTAATTTCTCATCCATTATTATTCTCAGAAGTTAAAGGCAGAATGAACATTAGTGAGGCCTATGTATAGGCATATATCTTTTGTTGTTTTTCTACCACCTGACACACATACACTTCCAATTTTTTACTGATCAACTTAAGCTGATTAGGTACTACATAATAATAAACAATTATTTGCTTTGAATTTTTGATTGAATATTCTACTGGATTAAGGAATGGTGAATTGTTTTGGTTATGCATTTTATGAATTGTTTTGAAGTTTTAGTTTCTATATTTGTTGACACTTTTAAGTTAAATATACTTATTTTTAGGTAAAATATACCTATTTAATTATTTCTTATACAAAGACTATAGTTATTTATTTATAATAGCATGCTCTCCACCAGTTGCTCAGACATCTATACTCACTACAAGTATGTTTATGGTTTTCTTAGCAGTTTGGATGGAAGTAGGAAACAAAATTTTTGCAGGAGTATAAATGAATATATAATTTGTTTTAATATATTGTTTCCCTAGTTTCAGCCATTGTATAATGTCTTTTTAAATTCTTCCATATTTGGGACTGGGATTGTGGCTCAGCAGTAGAGCGCTCCCCTAGTACGGGTGAGGCACTGAGTTCGATCCTGAGCACCACATAAAAATAATAAATAAAAATAAAATATTGTGTTCACCTATAACTAAAAACTATTTTTAAAAAATTCTTCCATATTTGCATGTTACCTGTATTATTATTATTATTTTTTGTATTGGAAATTGAACTCAGGGGCACTCGACCACTGAGCCACATCCCTAGCCCTATTTTGTGTTTTATGTAGAGACAGGGTCTCACTGAGTTGCTTAGCACCTCGCCATTGCTGAGGCTGGCTTTGAACCCACAATTCTCCTGTCTCAGACTCCCTAAGTGCTGAGATTACAGGCTTGTGTCACCGTACCTGGCTTACCTGTAGTATTATTTGCTCAATATTTTTCCTTAAATAATTCTCCATTTAAATTAGCTGGTTTCTGCCGAAGTGATGTATAGATTTATTGCAACCCTTTCCATATTGTTTCCTATAGATATAGAAAAAAATCTTAGCTGGGCACAATGGTGCATGCCTATAATCCCAGTGGTTCAGGAGGCTGAGGCAGGAGGATCACAAGTTCAAAGCCAACCTCAGCAATTTAGCAAGACCCTGTCTCAAATTAAAAAGGGCTATGGGTGTAGCTCAGTGGTTAAGCACCCCTGGATTCAATCCCTGGTACCCCCCACCAAATTTTTTAATTCATATGGAACCACAGAATACCCCAGATAGCCAAAGCAATTATGATCAAAAAGAACAAAGCTGGAGGCATCAAACTACCTGATTTCAACTATATCACAAGTAGTAATGAGAACAGCATAATACTGGCATAAAAATAGACATAGTGATCAGTAGAACAGAATAAAGAATCCAGAAAACAACCAAATATATCTATGGTCATTGGATCTTTGACAAGCTACAAATAATACACAGTGGAATGAGAGTATCTTCAATAAATGGCATTGGGAAAAAATATACGTGTGTGTGTGTGTGTGTGTGTGTGTGTGTGTAGATAGATAGATAGATAGATAGATAGATAGATAGATAGATAGAGGCATGAAAGAATGAAATTAGACCTCATCTCAAATCATATACAAAAATCAATTCAAAGTAGATTAAAGACAAATAAGACCTAAAACTGTAAAACTACTAGAAGAAAACATGGGAAAAGCTACATAACATTGGTCTGGCAATGATTTTTTAGATTTGGCCCCAAAATTGTGGGCAACAAAAGCAAAACAGACAAATAGAACTTCAAAATAAAGATTCTGCATATCAGGGCTGGGACTGTAGCTCAGTGGTAGAGCGCTTGCCTAGCATGAGTGAGGCACTGGGTTCGATCCTCAGCACCACATATAAATAATAAATGAATAAAATAAAGATCAACAACTAAAAATTATTTTAAAAAAAGATTCTGCATATCAAAGGAAACAACAGGCATGGTGGTGAATGCCTGTATCCCAATGGGATGGTGGAGGCGGGAGGATCGCAAGTTCAGGGCCAGCTTTGGCAACTTAGTGAGACCCTAAGCAACTCAGTGAGACTCCATCTCAAAATAAAATACAAAAAATGGGCTAGTGATGTGGCTCAGTAGTTAAGTGTCCCTGGGTTCAATCCCCGGTGCCAAAAAAAAGACAAAAGATAACAAGTTCTGGGGAGGATATGGAAAAAAGGGAACCCTGAAACACTGGTGGTGGGAATATAAATTAGTAAAATCATTATGGAAAACAATATAGAGTTTCCTCAAAAAACTAAAATCAGAATTACTGTATGTTCCAGCTATCCTACTTCTGAATGTTTACCCAAAGATTTGAAACCAGCATGTCAAAAAGACACCTGCACTCCCATGTTCATTGCAACACTATTGACAATGGCCAAGTTTTGGAATCGACCTAAGTGCCAAACAAGAAATGAATAGATAAAGAAAATGTGATATGTATGTGTGTATTTGTATGTGTATGTGTACATATATATACACACACACATACACAGTGAAATACTATTCAGTCTTTTAAAAAAGAAATTTTGGGGGCTGGGGTTGTGGCTCAGTGGTACAGCACTTGCCTAGCGTGTGTGAGGCACTGGGTACAAATAAATAAATAAATAAATAAAGCGCCACATACAAATAAATAAATAAATAAAATAAAGATATTGTGTCCATCTACAACTAAAAATATTTTTAAAAAAGAAATTTGTGACAACATGAATGTAATTGGAGAATATTATGCTAAGTAAAATTAGCCAAACACAGAAAGACAAATACTGCATGTTCTCATTTACATGTAG
This sequence comes from Xerus rutilus, assembly GCA_028644305.1. NCBI lineage: Eukaryota > Metazoa > Chordata > Mammalia > Rodentia > Sciuridae > Xerus > Xerus rutilus. The sequence continues at coordinate 39,065,339 of CM053413.1, forward strand.
AATCTAAAGCAACTGAATTTATAGAAAGAGAGTAGAATGATAGTAACAAAGTCTCAGAAATGAGTTTGATTTTTTTAGATCAGGAGCACAGCATGCTGAATATAGTACTATATATTTTAATATCACTGAGTAAATTTCTTATGTTCTCATCCCAGAAAATGTTAAAGATTTGAGGTGATAGATGTAAATTAGTTTAACATATTCTTTCTACATTCAATTAAAAAATCATAACACTACTTTGTACCCCACAGACCTATAAAACCATAATTTGTCAACAAAATTTTTTAAAATTTATTTATTTTACAGTAGAATGCATTTTGACACATTGTACACAAATGGAACACAACTTCTCATTCTTCTGGCTGTACATGGTGCAGAGTCATTCCAGTAGTGTAATCATACGTGTATATAGAGTAATAATGTCTGTCTCTTTCTACTGACCTTCCCATCCCCACAAATCCACCCCTCCCCTCACTCCCCTGTACACAAACCAAAGTTCCTTTATTCTTCTCTATCCCCCTGACCCACTATGGATCAGCATCCGCTTATCAGAGAAAACATTAGGCTTTTGGTTTTTTGGGATTGGGTTATTTCACTTAGCATGATATTCTCTAGCTCCATTCATTTACCTGCAAATGCCATAATTTCATTCTTCTTTAAGGCTGAGTAATATTCCATTGTGTATATGTACCACATTTTTTTATCCATTCATCTATTGAAGGGCATCTAGGTTGGTTCTATAGTTTAGCTATTGTGAATTGAGCTGCTATAAACATTGATGTGGCTATGTCACTATAGTATGCTGATTTCAAGTCCTTTGGGTGTAAACCAAGGAATGGGATAGCTGGGTCAAATGGGGGATCCATTCCAAGTTGTCTGACGTGTCTCCATACTGTTTTCCATAGTGGTTGTACCAATTTACAGTCCCACCAGCAATGTATAAATGTATCTTTCCCCCCCCACATCCTCACCAACACTTATTATTGCTTGTATTCTTGATAACTGCCATTCTGACTGGAGTGAGAAGATATCTTAGAGTAGTTTTAATTTGCATATCTCTAATTGCTAGAAATGATGAACATTTTTTTGTATGTTTGTTGATCAATTGTATTTCTTCTTCTGTGAAGTGTCTGTTCAGTTCCTTAGCCCATTTATTGATTGGGTTACTTGTTTTTTTGGTCTTAAGTTTTTTGAGTTCTCAGAAGATGGAAAGATCTTCCATGCTCTTGGTTAGACAGAATTAATATAGTTAAAAGGGCCATACTACCAAAACTGCTATACAAATTTAATGCAATTCCTATTAAAATCCTAATGACATTCTTCACAGAACTAGAAAAAGCAATCATGAAATTCATTTGGAAAAAAAAGGGACCCAGAATAGCCAAGGCAGTCCTTAGTAAGAAGAGTGAAGCAGGAGGCTTCACAGTACCAGACCTTAAACTGTACTACAGAGCTACAGTAACAAAAACAGCATGGTGTTGGTACCAAAATAGACATGTAGACCAATGGTACAAAATAGAAGACACAGACAAACCCGCATAAATACAGTTATCTCATACTAGACAAAGGTGCCAAAAACATACACTGGAGAATAGATAGCTTCTTCAACAAATGATGCTGGGAAAACTGGAAATCCATATGCAGCAAAATGAAATTAAACCCCTATCTCTTACCCTGTACAAAAATCAACTCAAAATGAATCAAAGACCTAGACACTAGAACAGAGACCCTGCACCTAATAGAAGAAAAAGTAGGCCCAAATCTTCATTATGTTGGCTTAGGACCTGACTTCCTGAACAAGACTCATAAAGCAAAAAAAGTAAAATCAAGAATCAATAATTAGGGGGCTGGGATTGTGGCTCAGTAGTAGAGCGCTTGCCTCGCATGCGTGAAGCACTGGGTTTGATCTTCAGCACCACATAAAAATAAATAAAAGATATTGTGCCCATCTACAACTAGAAAAAATATTTTAAAAAAAAAGAATCAATAATTGGGATGGGTTCAAACTAAAAAGCTTCTTCTCAGCAAAGAAAATAATCACTAACGTGATGAGAGAGCCTACAGAATGGGAAAAAATCTTTACCACATTTACCTCAGACAGAGCACTAATCTCCAGGATATATAAAGAACTAAATTTTTTAGCCGGGCGTGGTGGCGCAAGCCTGTAATCCCAGTACTTAGGGAGGCTGAGATAGGAGAATCGCGAGTTCTAAACCAGCCTCAGCAATGGCAAGGTGCTAAGCAATTCAGTGAGACCCTGTCTCTACATAAAACACAAAATAGGGCTGGGGATGTGGCTCAGTGGTCCAGTGCCCCTGAGTTCAATCTCCAGCACCAAAAAAAAAAGAACTCAAATTTTTTTAAATTAGCCAAGTCCTAAGCAAACAGTCAAAAAGCAAAACTTTTGATATGCTAATAGTACTATGTTCTATATGTGAAAATGTGTGTAATAATTGAAATAAAAATTTTTACTCAAATATTACCTAAAATCACCTCATATACCACTAGTGGGAGGTAGCCACAATTTGGAAAATACTCCCACAAGACTGTGAATGAGGTTCCTGCTATTTTTTCCTCTGGAAAGACTGTATGCTAATATTTACTATCATATATATGTTGATAATAAAATTTCTTTCATTGTAGTTTAATTATAACAATACGTAACACTCTGTGGGACCTTAAAAAAGCTATTAAAGGTGTGGTTGTAATGGATTCTGCATTGGAGGCACTTTCTGGCAGCTTACTGGTTGGAAAAGTTCCTGAACTATGGGCTCAACGATCATACCCAAGTCTTAAGCCCCTAGGAAGTTACATCACAGATTTTCTAGCCCGACTGAAGTTTTTACAGGTAAAATATGATTTTATATGTGTTTATGTGTGTTATTTATTTTTTTGGTTGAATGGGAAGATGTTGGTAGTTGAGTGTGGTCACTTTAAAGTCTCTGAGTTGAATGGAATATGATTAGTAGCTTCATGTCAATCTAACTAAAATTTTTTAAAAATATTTTTGTAGTTGTAGATTTTATTTGTTTATCTTTTTATGTGGTGCTAGGATCAAACCCAGTGCCTCACATGTGCTAGGCAAGTGCTCTGCCACTGAACTACAGCCTCAGCTCCTAACCAGAATTTTAGAATACTGAAAAATATACACCTTTTAAAGTTCTGAGTAGAAAATTTAAAATTTTGCTTTAGCAAACCCAAGTAATGTGTGATGTTTATATTTCTGAAGATTTTAAGTTTGTGGTTCTTGAGACCACAGTTTAATATTGTCCTATGATTTTAATACCTGTATAAACTAAAAAAAAAAACCTGATGTTTGGATTTATCCATAATTGTCCATTGCTTTAAAATTAATGCTTCTTATCTCCTATCTCATTAAACCAAGGAAAAGATAAATGCTTTAATCTCCCCCATTCACTCATGCACCAAGAAGTTAAGGGCACAGGAAAACAGAAAGCAGGACACTACTCTTCCTCCTCAACTCCCCTGCTTGCCCTCAACCTATGATTGATATTTATGCAAAAGTATGAGGTGGAAAGAATCCCAAAAATATTCATTTAGAAATTCACAAGTATATATGATCTTTTAGTGTTCCAGTACTATGTTAATCAACTTTCTGTTGCTGTAACAAAATACCTGAGTTAAATAACTTAAAAGGAAAAAATGTTTCTTTTGACTCATAGTTTCAGAGGTTTCAGTCCATGTTTGCTTAGCTGTGTCACTTTGGGCCTGTGGCAAGGCAGAACATCATGATGAGAAGAGTGTGGTGGAGTAAAGCTGCTTGCTTCACAGAGATCAGAAAGCAAAAGAGAGACAGAGGAAGGGGCAAGGGGCCTAATAGCCCCTTCAGAGGCATGCCTCCAATGACCTAACTTCCTCCACCACTTCCCAAAAGTGCCAGTCAGATGGGGACCAAACCTTCAACACATGAAGTTTAATTTAATATCTAAACATTTAATATCTAAACCATAACAGTTTCCTTTTTATTATACAAAAATTCATTTGTTTCATTGTTAAAGCTTATCATAAAATAAAGAGTGCTTATTAAGATATGGAAAAAACAGGCTTTCTCATATTTCCTTTTAAAATTATTCCAATCTGATAGGTCAAGCATATCTTATTTCAATTAGACTTTCTGGGATTATTAACATGCCTGAGTTCCTTTTGGTATATGTGCTTGCTACTTGTATTTTTTCTGTGAATTGCCTATTCATACCCCAGGCCCATTTTTCTTATGGATTATTTTTTAACTTATAACTTTTTGTGTATATTACATGTTTAACCAAAGAAACAGTATAGAATAGAATGCTTGATGGGTTTTCTCCATTGTCATTTTACTTTTACAGAAAACTGTCAGTATTCTCATTATCTTTCTTTCTCCTGGACTCTTTTTCATCTCCTAATGACAAATAAGTCATCTGAATTTTCTGTCCTCTTCTCATTTTCCTTTCACCATTTATCCTGTTTATCTTCTATCTTAGTTCAGGCTATTGTAAAAAGTAAAGTAGACTGAATGATAGACATTTATTTCTCACAGTTCTGGAGGGGCTCAAAAGACCAATATCAAGGGGCTTGCCTGGTTTACAGATGTAGGGGTGTGCTTGTTTCTCTAAACAAGGATACTAAACCTGTCAAGAAGGTTCCACCCAGGTCAGGAGGAGCCAGACTGTGCTGGGGACTGAATTGGAACAGGTTGTGTTCCATGCTTTTGTGATTATGTCGGGGTATATCCTGGTGTTGTATGTAACTAAAAAGAATTTTTAAAAAACTATATGAAAAAAAGGGTTCCATCCTCATGACCTAATTATCTTTCAAAGGTGCCATCTCCAAATCCCATGAAATTGGAGGTTAGTTTCAAGACACATATTTTGAAGGAAAACAAACATTCAATTTATAGCATTTTCCCTTTTTCCTTACTGTGCCTTTGGTTTGTTTTTTTGTTTTTTGGTTTTTGTTTTTTCCTGCTTTTTATATGTTGGCTACAATCCCAGGAAAAATTCTGATCCAACATTTGTAACTTTGAGCAAGTTATTCATCTTTCTGTACCCTAGTTTTCTCGTCTGCAAAACGAGAAGAATAATGCCTAATTCACTGAATTATTTTATGGAGTACACCAAGTGATACCTGTAAAGTGCTTAGCACGGTGCCTGGCATGTACTAAGCACTCATTAAATGGTAACTATTCCAGAGATTCTGTAAGTAGCTGACCCAAAGACACTAATGAAATTCTTCCCTAAAGGAAGCTCTGGGAAAGGAGGAGTTTCTATATTCTTGTTTTCTCGGTTTATTTGTTTGCTTGCTTGCTTGCTTGCTTTGGTTTTGTTTTACAGTATATGACTTGAATCCAGGGGCACTCTTTCACTGAGCTACATCCCAGCCCTTTATATTTTCTATTTTGAGACAGGGTCTTCTTAATTTGTAGAGGCTGATCTTGAACTTGTGATCTTCCTGTCTCAACCTCCCAAGTAGCTGAGATTCCAAGTGGGCATGACTGTGTCTGGTTCCTTCTCAGTTCTTAGAGCTTTTACATGTGTGGTGCTGGTTCTGCCTGCTTTTTGCCCTTGTCAGACTCCTTGCCTTTCTTTACCTCTTGTTGACCTGCTAACTTATGCCATGGTAGCATCTCCACCAGCAGTTTGTTCTATTCCTCCGAGCATGCAAAACTGACTTCTTCCTTGTTCAGCAACAGAGTCTATTATATTGATTCATCTGTTCATTCAGGAAATGAATTGAGATCCCACTCTGTTCAAGACACCTTATTGTTTGCTCTGTGATAAAGAGGATTATAGCATGAGTCTTGCCTTCAAGCTGCCAATAGCCCACAGAAAAACAAGCTATGCATCCAAAAAATACAGGCAAAAATTAACATAGTTTAGAAAGGGATGAACCCTAAAAGACTAACATGTAAAATGCTCTGGGAGTTCAAAGGAGGACAGAGTTCTTTTGGTTCAAAAAAGCAGAGTTTAGTTGGGCTTGGTGTACAAACCTGTAATCCCAGCAGTTCAGGAGTCTGAGGCAAGAGGATTGTGAGCTCAAAGCCAGCCTCAGCAATTTAGCAAGGCCCTAAGCAACTCAGCTAGACTGTTTCTCTAAATAAAATACAAAATATGGCTGGGGATGTGACTCAGTGGTTAAATGTCTCTGGGTTCAATCCCCAGTAAGGCCCCACCCCCTCAAAAAGCAAGCAAGCAAGCAGGGTTTGTTTCATAGATAAGGTAGCATTTGAGCTGGGTCTAAAGGATGAAAGGTTGTGAGTATTGCAAAGAAAATAAACAGACTTAAAGACAACTATGTAGCTGTGAGGTGAAAGCATCTGTATCATTTAAGGTAGATTCCATAGGAAGTAACAAAAATTTGTCATAAGCAGAAAGTTTATTTACGTAATTTAAAAGTCCAGGGCTAGGGTTGTGGCTCAGTGGCAGAGCACTTGCTAGCATGTATGAGGCACTGGGTTTGATTCTCAGCACTGCATATAAATAAAGTCCATTGACAACTAAAAAGTATTTTAAAAAAATAAAAAGAAAAAAAGAAAAGTCCAACAGTTAAAGTAACTTCAGGTAGGATTTGGCTTGAGTTGCAAACATGGTTACTTGTTCTTGCCCTCTTGCACTTCATCTCCTGGCTCCATTACCTTGGGTTAACTCTATTCTCAGTTTCTCATCTGTAGCAAGATAACAACAGTAACTCTGACCTTCAAAGAGTTAAGAGTGAGTCTTGTCCTCAAAAGTCTCAGCAAGAGTTACTGCATCTTTCGCTTTGGTTGGGTCACATGTCCATTCCTGAATCAGTCACTGTGACTTGAAGTATGATTGGCCAGGTATGAGTCAGTGCTCACCTCAAGAGGCTAGGTTGATTTCCACCACCAGAAGGGCTTGGAGTAAGAGTACTGGAAGGTTCAGACTGAGAGTACAGGAGAGTTTTTTTGTCCCCCTGAGAGAAAGAAGGGTGGTATTACTTAAACACAGGCAGAAACCAAACAAAACAGATGTTCACGTAGCACAGAAGATATGGCCAAATAATGCAGTCTAATTAGGATGTAGGAGGCTTGAAGGTAGGTAAAAAGAGAGAGCTAAAAATGCACTTGAGTGAGATTGTGAAGTGTCTTGAATAGGAGACTAAGAGACTTAGGCTTTAAGTTGGTGGGTCACTAAAGAACTTGGTAGGTTACTGAAGAGTTACAAAAATGATAAATCTGATCCAAACTATGTATGGTCAGGTATATTCTGGCAGCATTGTTCTAGATGTATTGAGCAGAGGGAAAAAGAAGACAGTAAATTGATATAGAAAGAAGATAATGAATATCTGAACAGGAAGAGGTTATGGTTATGGAGACAAAGGGATTAAGAGAATTAAGGAACTGGAAGCAGCACAGAAAGGCTATGGACAATGTGTAACATGTAAAAAGATAGTGGCTTTTGTGGAGGATAAGTAATGTACAAGGTCTTCAAAGAATCGACATTTGGTTTTTGGCAGAAGATTTGAAATTTTCAAACCATGTTTCATTCAGATTAATGCTCAAATTGTTTTCAGTTTCCAAGAAGAGTAACTAGAGGGGAAATGGGAGGAAAATGTGTGTTTGATGTCAGGGAAGAGAGTCTTGTGATGGAAAGTATAGGTAGCACACACAAAAATCAGAATCAGGAATTGTATATTAGCTGACATTTGTGTAAGTTAAAAAAAGTAGACATAACATATTTTGTTTTCCCTTTATAGGACTGGTATACTTCAGGAAAACCTCATGTGTTTTGGCTGTCAGGTTTCTTTTTTACCCAAGCCTTTTTAACTGGAGCTATGCAGAATTATGCCAGAAAATACACCATCCCTATTGATTTACTAGGATATGAATTTGAGGTACAGTAATTCCTTCAACTCATCAGCATAGCATTATATCAAAGTCATGTGTTTAAGCAAGAAGTATATGTATAATTTATATATTTTAACCCATTATAAGCAATCCTACTTCCTTTCATTTTTTGTGTTCCATAAAGTATACATTTGTCTTGTTAATTAACTACAGTTTCACAAGAGTTTCCCTGACTGTGTTTTGAATATGTATCCAGGGTTTTCTTTATGAGACTAAATTGTGTGGAGAAGAATACTAGTGTGACCCTCTCCCTTCAGGTTATTCCTTCTGATACATCTGACATATCACCAGAAGATGGCGTTTATATCCACGGCTTATATCTCGATGGAGCACGCTGGGACAGAAAAAGGTCAGTAGTTTCAATTGCAAAACCTTCCTCAAATGTGGTTGAATCATAGGTAAGACAAATGGTCTGCTGCCCCGCCCTCCCTCTGCTTTTTTAAAAAAATCGAAGTCCTCTTTCTAAGGAATAAGTCGGGTAATACCCTATCAGAATTCTTACCTAAATCATTACTCAGGTTGGCACAAATGAATGATTATTTTTAGGGCCTAAACAATTTCTGATTAACATTTCACTGGTCTCATTAGTAAAAAAGTTAGCTGAAATTATTTTCTTGCTGATTCTGCTTTATAACAGTTACTTTCCAATTTAAAATGTGAAGGACTGACTCAATTTTAAACTGACAATTATAATAAAGTTCCCATTTAGTGAATGGAAAACTTTTTCATGCATTTTGATGAGATGATAAATAAGTATTTAGAATAAACATTCAATTTCTAACTTCATTCTTAGAAAACTAAGAGAAAACTATTAGCAGACTCTTCCCAGTTTCATATAAATAGAGATAAGAGAGAAGGGGAGAAAATGTTTCTTTGGAGCCCTGGTCTCCAACAATATATTTATAGGCATACTCCTCTATTTCTGGAGGTAAGGTAAGACTTTGCTCCCAAGGAGATATTAAAGAGGATGTCAAAGACTGAGGCAAAAGACTAAGTACGAAAAATCCCCTAGGAGGGAATAGTAAGGTGGTTTTACAGTGACAATTCTGAAACAGGATCATGAGAAGACTCAACTTCATACAGTTCATTTCATTATTTCTTTTGTCTTTTTTCATCACTTTACTGCTGTTTTTCTTCATTTACTTTGCCTTCTGTGTGTATTCATTTTTTCCTCCTTTTTTCCTTTCCAACAAGCAGTGTAGCCTAATTTTAAAAGACATTTTTTAAGATAAGAAGATCTGTTTAAATCTTGATGCTGCCACTTAATAGCTATGTAACTGAGAAAAATACTCAATGTCTCTGAGCCCATAGTCTTTATCTGTTAAATAGGAATATAAATGGGGATAGGACCATTATGAAGGTCTAATGTGATACATTGTATCTGCCTCATGAGAAGTACTTAAAAATTGGCAGACATTAAATAGGTGCAACCTCTATGGAAAGCAGTATAGAGATTCCTTAGAAAACTTGGAATGGAACCACCATTTAACCCAGTTATCCCACTCCTCAGTCTATACCCAAAAGATTTAAAAACAGCATATTACAGTGATGCAGCCACATCCATGTTTATAGCAGCTCAACTCACAATAGCCAAGCTATCGAAACAACCTAGGTGCTCTTCAACAGGTGAATGGATAAAGAAAATGTGATATATATAATGTAATATTACTCAGCCATAAAGAAGAATGAAATTATGGCATTTGCTGGTAAATGGATGGAATGAGAGAATATCATGCTAAGTGAAATACACCAATCTCCAAAATCCAAAGGCCAGATATTCTCTCTGATTTGTGGATGCTAACCCCAAACAAGGAAGATGGGGAGGGGAATAATAGAAATAGGTTGGACTAGACAAAGGCTAATGAAGGGAAGGGAGTGGGGAGGGGAATAGAAAAGACAGTAGAATTAATTGGTTATAACTTTCCTAGCCTTGTATCTGTATACACAGCCAGGGTAACTCCACATCATGTATGACCACAAGAGTGGGAACTTAATAGAATAAGTTGTACTTCATGTATATTCCACCAAAATACATTCTACTGTCATGTATAACAAAAAAAATATATAAACTAGAAGCAAAAAAATATTAAAAATCCCATTGTACTTCATAAATATATACAACTATTATGTCAATCAAAAAATTTTTTAAATTTAGAAAATTTAAAAAATAGTAAGATATAGTCACCAATGTCCATACCAACTAATTTCAAGTAGGGCAAATAGCAAAACAAATTTTTATTGTATAGATTATTTTTCTGACAAATATCCATTTCTATTTTAAATAAATGAAAAACAAAGAAATAAAATTTGGAGGAACCGTTAATAAACCTAGATCTTGACTCAGTTTTTTAAAAATTGGCAGGCATTGATATTTGTACAGTTTTACACTTCACCTTTCTAAAATTTTATTTTGTTGCTCTCAATTCTCCATTACCTTCTCCCACCTTCCTCCTCCTCCTTTTTCTTCTTCTTTTCCTTTTATATTCTTTTCCTCTATATCACTGGTCTTCTTTTATATTAAAACCCAATATCTAAATAACTATCTATTGTAAGAAGCAAATTTCAGAAATATGTTAGTCACCTTTTCATTGCTGTGACAGATTACCTGAGATAATAACTTAAAAGGAGATGAATTTATTTTCACTTATGGTTTCTGAGGAGTCACTTGGCTTCTCTGATTGTGGGCCTGCAGTCAGGCAAACATCATGGCAGGGAGCACGTGGTGAAGCAAAGCTCACCCCAAGGCATCCAGAAAGCAGAGAAAAAGAGAACACTCACTGTGAGAGGAAGGGACCAAGGACAAAATATACCATGCAGAGGCCTTCTCCCAGTGACTCACTTCCTCCAACTAGGCCCCATCTCCTGGTAGAGCCACAGGCTGACATCCAAGCCATTAGTACATGGACTTCAGGGAACATTTTTGATCTAAAGAAATAACTAATAACTTCTGTTAATTTCTCTTTACAGTGGCTTGCTTGCTGAACAACATCCCAAACTTCTGTTTGACTTGATGCCCATCATATGGATAAAACCAAGTAAATACATTTTTAACAAAATTTTCTTGAATTTTAGAGAGAATAATGATAGATATTATTAACTGCTCCCCAAAGTTATTTTTTGCTCAAGTATTTTAAGATCTAACTGAATTATAATATAAAATGATGAAATATCTACAATGGAGAATATGTTGTTCTGGCCTTTGTTTTTTATTTTTATTTTTTCAGTGCTGGGTATGAATCCTAGGGCCTCATGCATGCTAGGTAAATGCTCTGTCACTGAGCTACACCCTAGCTCTAATTTTCTTGTTCTTAAATAACAGTAAGTAAAAACATTTACAAATCACTCAACCTATCAAATAGTTTCATTATTAATGTGGTTCAATTGTGAGAAATGTGGCTGTAGTTTATAAGGACTCCTAAGATCTCATATCTGGCTTTCAGGAATTATATATAGATACTTTTTGTGAACCGTCAAGAGTTGGTGTGTTTTTCTTATTAATAACCTGCTAAAAACAAATAGAAACTTCAGCTTCTTCTAAATTTTGTGTTTCTTATACCAGAGCTCTAAGCAGTGTATTTCTCTTTTTGAATCTCCCCTACTACCTACACTGTATTTTATTCCTTCTTCCCTATCTTCTTTTGTTATTTCTTCCCTCACAAATCCTCTTGAGTTTTTTCATGCCTGTTAAGTGATCAGAACTTTAAAAGCAATTCCTGACTTCTAGACTTAGAGTCATGCACCATATGAAATCATCTGCCTTGTTTAATAGCAATAATAATATACCAACTGTTAAAAATAAAAAGTTTGCATTTTATTATAAGATAAACAGTTGTTCTTCCAGTACCCATGGCTCTTTTCCCTTTACTAAATGAATCTATTTCTTTCTCTTTTTTTTTCAAGCTGAAAAGAGTAAGATTGTGAAGTCAAATGCCTATGTCTGTCCTCTCTACAAGACAAGTGAGCGTAAAGGGACTCTTTCTACTACAGGACATTCCACTAACTTTGTCATTGCAATGTTGTTAAAAACAGACCAACCCACTCAACACTGGATCAAGCGTGGTGTTGCTCTGCTTTGTCAGCTGGACGACTGAATTCGACAATTTTAGGGAACATCTGAAAGAAAATAAAATTGTTTTCACTTACTTTAAAAAAAATTATAAAACAAAGTATCTTGGTGTCATTCTCTTAAATAGTCTTTATGAAAGGCCTTTGCATTGTTATCCTTTTCCTGATTCCACTCTTGATTGCTAAGGGCCTTCTAACCTGACTCCTCTGAGAGCATTCAGACATCTACCTGTGGAAGGAAATTTTAAAGTGTTACTTTGAAGCGTTTGGAAAATCTTTACAGTTTTTATTTAGTTTAAGTTTGCTATGTATGTGAAAAATAGATTGGGCAGATTAAATGGATGAAATTTGACTAATATTAGAAGATATTTTTTCTTTATTTATTTAGAAAATAAAGTAATTTTATAACACATTTAATGGTAACAAAATTTCCCTATTTTGGTTACATGTTCTTTAGACAAGTCTGCAACTTAGCATTGATTATTTGCAAGTTATTACACTAGCTGTACTGTCAGTTTTCTTACGGTAGATCAAGATAACCTAGAATCATAGCCTATATACAGTCATACAAAAATTATCATATAGGGCTGGGGTTATGGGTCAGAGGTAGAGTGCTCGCCTAGCATGTGTGAGGCACTGGGTTCGATCCTCAGCGCCACATAAAAATAAATATATTCTGTCCACCTACAACTAAAAAATAAATATTAAAAAAAATGATCATATAATAAATCAGATCAGGTTTATCACCAGCATTTATAAAACCAGACTCAGGGAAAGAACTAGGTCTGGGGACACATGCATGGTCTTAATATAGCGAATGTTTAAGCCTGTCCTGATTATTACAAAAATCGAAGATGTTTCTTTTGTTATGCCCAGATCATGGAGTCTTCAAAGACCACCAGGGAGACCGAGGCACGTATGTAAAAGCAAAGAGCCTTTATTCAGGCTTAAGCTCAGACTTCACCAATGCAGCGGGTCCATGCAGAGAGCCCCGAACAATAGCCGAGCAGGGTTTTTATGGGGTAAAGGATGGGGTAGCTACAATGGACATGACATATGCACAGTATCATTACACAAGCACCAGTTACAATCGTATAGCACCTATGGTGACGATATTGACCATTCAGAATCTGGGGGGTGTTCATTACATTTGGTGAGACCCAATCATGACTTTTGAGAATCTTTTGAAAATGACCAATTATGAGGTGAGTTTAAAGGGCCCATGTGGGGTTTGGGCAAGCAGCAAATGATTGGCTAGTTTGTACAAAGTAGCTATCTATAGTTCTTAGATCTCAGGAATGCCAGGTGTATAATTTTTAACCTCTTTGATTGTCTGATCTGAGGGTGGTCCAAGAGTGGCTTCAGCCTTGAGCAATGTGTGTCTTTTCCTGGAACCAAAACTCAGGCCTACTAGTTTTTCTGGAGGGCCAGAAGCCTGTCATGGGGTTTATTTAGCTCGAGTCTTTCATCTTTCACTAATATTATTTCTTCAGCTTCAGTAGTAGTTTAATTTCTACTTGTCTCACTGAAGTTATTATATATGAACATTTTAAATACATATATTATAGATAAAGAAAATATTAAAGCAATTTAGGAACCAAAGCCCTTACTTCATACTTTTAAAATATTAGTTCCTTTTCTCAATGGAACACAAAGGCAGTAAGATGGCTGCTGGGGAAGCCCAGCTTCTATACTCACAGTGGTGTTTGCTTCATATTTATTTGGAAATGTCATGGTCCTATTGTTATTTTTAGTAGTTAAATATTCTTTTTTTTTTTTTTTGGCACTGGGAATTGAACTCAGGGATACTTGACCACTGAGCCACATCCCCAGCCCTATTTTGTGTTTTATGTAAAGAAAGGGTCTCACTGAGTTGCTTAGCACCTCGCCCTTGCTAAGGCTGGCTTTGAACGCGCGATTTTCCTGTCTCAGCCTCCCAAAGTACAGGGATTACATAAATATTCTTATTACTTAGTATGTACCCATAATATTAGTGTACATTGATTTTTTATAGATCTCATTTGTTTATTATTTATATGCAGTTCTGAGGATCAAACCCAGGGTCTCACACATGCCAGGCAAACACTCTACCACTGAACCACAACCTCAGCCCCTAGTGTACATTGATTTTAACAACAAAAAATTTAACAAAAAATTTTAACAACACAAAATTTTAATTGAGATTGTATTATCTTCTGTAGAGTTAATTACTTCCTGAGGATTCCAAGTATACTTCAGGCTGCAGTTCTGTAACCCAAGGAAAATGTAGGTATAGCTACCCAGTGAATTGGGACCACTGAACAGTCACTTTAAATAATTTAAAATGTTTGATCTCTCTTAAATAGAAAATTAAGTCTTGTTTATAGTGGGTATGTGCATGAGTCTTAAGGGAATGAGTTCTCTTTGCATAGCCAACCCTCTGCAAATGCTTTTTATTCCAGGAATAAGATGTTTGTTTAATCCTTTAAGTTCAATGACTCTAGTAGAGAAGAAAAGAGGTCATGTTTCTAAACAGAGCTAAACCACATGTTAAAAAAAAAAAAGTAGAATGTGCCAGACTGTCTTATGATCAAGTATTTATAGTAAAGCTATTTATAATGATCCTTACAGGGGAATGGAGATCCTAAATATAAATGAAAATTCTGAGGTGTACATGTGCTAATCCTTAACAGTGAAAACTTCAGTGCTGTCCTAGAGGATATAACGAAAGGTAAAAAGTCTTTAGTATGTGATCAAACCTATTCTATACTAAAACAGTAATGTTCTTTTAAACCATTTAGATTTTGCCTAATAAAATACATTGTTTTTACTACCAGTATTTACATGTTGTATTAAGACAGTACCATTAATCCTATAACATGTTTATTTTTATGGTTTGCCAAAGAAAATATAACTTTTAGCATAATACTGTGTGTAGGAAATGTGTTCTTTTGGGTGAGTGCTATAATAACTGAGTAAAATTGATAAGGCAAATCTAAAATAGATCAAACATAAGCATTTTCAAGTTACTATGGCACTGACCTAAGTCTTACATGAAAAGTTGTTTTCTTGAATAAGTTTTAAGTAAATGGTTACTCATAGAGACTTCTAATTTATGCTGAATATGTGGCAGTCCATAAAACTATTTTAAGTTTAGGGAAAATTTTTTAAATGAATATTTTGTTTTTCTGTTTTGCATTTTCTTCATTTTTCTATCTTGTCAATTTTCTAGTTTTCTAAATTTCACTTCTAAATTCAAGCAGTTGATAGTATTTTCACAAGTGGAAAAATATTTTTAATTCATTCTTACTTTAAACCTGTTCAAGTTTCATATGGATAATTACATCAGTGATGAAGACACAGACAATGACTTTGACACCCAACTCATCATTCAGCAGAGTTTACAGGATATTTACAAGCCAGAGACAACACAACATGCACCTGGTGACAGGTAATGGCTTTCTCATTGGCAGTGTGGTATTAAGTATTCAACAGTTGAGATTGTCATTAGCATAACTCTACTATTGTGATGAGAACAGAGAGTTGGAATACAAGAAATTTTATTTAAATTTTATATTATTTTATTTTATTTATATGCTGGGATCAAACCCAGGGGCGTCATCCTTGCTGGGTTAGAGTTCTGCCATTTAGCTATATCTCCTAGACAGGATCTATGATTTAAATATGAAAAAGATATGATATCTGACCAGATAAGAAAAACTTTGAATTTAGAATTTAACTGATCAGTAAAGAGAACAGTTGAAGGAGGTTAGCTAGAAATCTGGGTGAGGAAATGCAGTCTAGAAATCAGAAGGAAGAAACACATGGGGTTTCTGAAGGGTTAGAGAAGATCTCTAACACATCTTGTTCTCATGGAGCTAAAGAAATACATAGGTCCAACCAAGACACATAGAGAATTATTTTAGTGATATAGGTGAGGTGGAGTTCAGTCTTTGATCTACTCAAATTGAAAGAAGGAATTATGTAAATTTAACCTTTCTGAAGTTATGGATTCTGTTACTACTATAGTAGAAGAGGACCAGTGGCTTCCTCAGTGGGAAGAATCTCCCTGGATACGGGCAGTTCATTCAAGTCAAGTGCACCTAGTCAAATGCTATCTTGGATGATCAGCTACTTCAGCCCCCTGAAAACCATTGTTTTTTGAGGGTAATAAACCCAGTTTACTTGGGATAGTGACCTCTCTTTGGCCTGCTGGAGGTAAACTGGACAAATGTCTTTTAGCCCTAAGAGATTTTATAATTAAATATGAAGATGATGAAGTACAACATAATTTTTTTTAAAATGTAACAAAGCCGAGCACATTGGCTTACGCTTGTAATCCCAGCACTTTGGGAGGCCGAGACAGGAGAATCGCGAGTTCAAAGTCAGCCTCAGCAACAGCACGGTGCTAAGCAACTCAGTGAGACCCTGTATCTAAATAAAAAAACACAAAATAGGGCTGGGGATGTGGCTCAGTGGTCGAGTAGCCCTGAGTTCAATCCCTGGTGCCAACAAATAAATAAATAAATAAATAATGAATTCATGGAGCCATCACTATGTGTCATACTACTTAAAGCACTTCATAAATATTAAATCATTTAAATTCTAATTTTCACTACTTCTCTGTGAGTTGAGTACTCTTATTATCCTCATTTAGAAATAAGGAAATTGAGGCACAGAAAAATTAAGTGACTTACCCACGGTCACAGAGCCAGGCAGTCTGACTCCAGTCTGTGCTCTTAACCACATGCTTTTTCTATACTTTTGCATTCACTTTAGGAATAATCTTTTAAATATTCTTTAAATATTTAAAGTTTTGTAGAGAAATTGGGCTTATTAGATTACCTTTCATAACTTTGTGATTAAAATTTTAAAATGTACAACTGTATAACTGAACTCCTAATTTTAGGTTGAAAGATATAAGAGATTTTGACTAAGAGTATTGAAATATTTCAGAGAAATTGAAATTGTAGTTATACATTTCATTTATTAGACTTGCAAGAACTGTGTGATACTTAGGAAGGATTGCTGATTTGGTCAGGCACTGGCAGGAATTAGAAAAGTAGAATATATTCATGTCATGTAGAATAATGGCTTCACCCAAAGATATCCATATCCTGATTTTTTTTTCGGTATTGAACCCAGGGATTGCCAAAGAAAATATAACTTTTAGCATAATACTGTGTGTAGGAAATGTGTTCTTTTGGGTGAGTGCTATAATAACTGAGTAAAATTGATAAGGCAAATCTAAAATAGATCAAACATAAGCATTTTCAAGTTAGTATGACACTGACCTAAGTCTTACATGAAAGACTTAACTACCAAGTTAAGTCTTGTTTGCTTAACTACCTAGCCACATTCCCAGCCCTTTTTTATATTTTATTAGAGACAGGGTCTTGCTGAGTTGCTTTGGGCCTCTGTAAATTGGTGAGGCTAGGTTTGAACTTGTGATCCTCCTGTCTCAGCCTCAGAGCTGCTGGGATTATAGGCATGTACCACTGTGCCTGGCTCACATCTTGATTTCTTGGAACCTATTCATATGTAACCTTACATGGAAAACAGGAAGTAAGGCTACAGATAGAATTAAGGTTACTCATCACCTAACTTTTAAATAGGGAAATTAGCCATGAGAAAGGAGTTTCCTTAGAATGTGTTAAGGGACATACTACATTTTACAAATAGAAGTGTTTCTCTTTTGTTTTGTTTTGTTTGAGTGGTGCTTGGAGATCAAACCTAGGACTGTGTACATTTTAGGCAAGTGCTCTGCCACTCAGCTACATCCCTGCCAGCACCATTAGAAGTATTTCTGTTTAACCTCAGTCATTGCTTCATATGGGAGTTCATCCCAGATTAAACTATTGCCTTTACTTTTTCTTTTTGGTTTATATCAGATTCCTTAGTTTCCCTCTCAATTTTGGAATTACATATACATGTTTTTTTTTTCTTCTGCAGCTTCCATCCCTTTTTGAGTGCTGACTATAAGAAGATAATTGAAACAATAGAGACAGTTAAGTACTCTTCCTATTCTCCCCTTAAACTTGTGTTAAGATGTGATGGTGACAACTGGTAGCATTTTCTCTCCATGCTCAAGAGGCCTACAAGCAATTCTTTCAAAAGCTGAGCACTATGGAAGTCCATAGCTGATTGTCAAGAGTCTGATGTGGTTTTCTGAGAGAAAATTCTTTAGCACAACTTAGCAAAAGAGTTCCTGGGTTCCTTTGTTGACAGAGATATTTTTCTGTATGTGGCAAAACATTGAAGGTGTTCACAGGCCCAGGTGGTGTGCAATGTTAGATGACAGGCCTTATTGTCTGTCCTGTGACATGTAAATGTCTTTTATAAAAGGTGGCACTCTAATTCTGTTGTCTTTTTACTACTTTTGGTGGTGGAAGTTGCCTTGTATATGTATGAAATGTGAATCTGTTCTGATTTTTTTTGTTAATAGGTGAGGAAGATGCATTGTCACACTTAACCAAATACCATTCTGCTTTTGACGAAGCAGACGGGATAGGGTGGATTCCCCTGCATAAGGCTGCAGTACAATTAAATAAGAACATTTTAGAAATAACCCTGAAAGGTAAACCCCTTTTTTCTTCCTGATGCTTCTGAGAAATAAACTTAAAATTGATTTTTGAATCTTAACCTGATGATATGATGAATTTATTTCAGCTTCAAAATCCAGTATGTGGGAGCAAACCACCCATAATGGTGAAACACCACTTTTTCTGGCTGTCAGCAATTGCCTCTTAGAAAATGCCAGTTTTCTTCTTCTCAATGGCTGCAATCCAAATGCCAAGAATTTCGAAGGCAATTCTCCTCTTCTTACAGGTAAATGACTCATCTCTGGAGAACAGTATGTTGCTCTGTCTCCCCTATGCCCACAGGTTTCAAAGACAGCTCTTTGTGCACAGATGCAATACTGTCATTTTGATCCCAGATGACCAGCATGGGAACCAGACCCTCAAGAAACTTTCTGTAGATTGGCTTGTGAGGTGGTCTGATGCAGAATCTCTGCCCAGTTAGGAGCGGCTCATGAATAGTACCTTAAGAGAACTAGTCAATTCTGTTGTAAGATACATACAGAAAGGAACAGAGTCATGGAATATAGGTGAAGGGCAGGCAGCTGAAATGGGAGGCTAGGCTGAAAACTATTAAGTAGGTAGTCAGACCTCTAGATTGTTTCTTCCACTTTGCCTGCTGGGACAAACTCCTCCCCAGCCCAATAGAGTTCCTAGATTCTTTCCCTGAATAGCTTAAACAGAGGGTTTCTGGACCAGAGAATTTAAGTGAAAGTGGGAGTACTTAATTGAAAACACTGGAGGAATTAAGCAAACATAGACACCATTCAACTCTCCTCCCGCAAGAAGGCATTCTCCCACCAGGATCCTAGAAAGCTGGCAGCCAAGCCTTTATATTCTCCAGAAGAGGCTTCTCTGGAGAATCTGATCATCCCAAGAAGATCTAAAG
Source organism: Xerus rutilus (assembly GCA_028644305.1). NCBI lineage: Eukaryota > Metazoa > Chordata > Mammalia > Rodentia > Sciuridae > Xerus > Xerus rutilus. The sequence continues at coordinate 39,084,714 of CM053413.1, forward strand.
ATAGTGACACTGAGGGCTCCCCCAACAAATGGCCAAAACACACCAAGTGGTAGTGAAGCCCATAGTCTGCAAGCCCCACCTACAGTTTAGAATTTCCAACCAGCACAGTTGTCCCAGCTCTTACTCATGAGCAGATAACCAAAGACTATCCAAGGGAAATCTTCAACAGAGATAAATGACTTGGAGAAAGTAGATTATTTAGGAGAAAAAAAATGTAAAGGAAATTATCATTAATTTCCTCAAAGCAATTAAAGAATAAGATACTACCAAAAAAAATCCAAAAACAAAACAAAAAATGCTCTTGAAGATTAAAAATATTAAAACAGAAATTTAAAAAACAAATAATGCTAGAAGATAAAGTTTAGGAAAGCTTTCAGATGATAAGAAATGGAAAATAGTAAAGGAGAAATTTTTAAAAATTAGAAGGATAAACCAAGAGGCACAATATAAGAATAACAGGAATAACAGATCAAATAAACAAGATATAGGTACTCTATAATCAATAAGTCAAAATAATAATTTCCTAACATAAAGGACGTTTCCAAAGTGATAAAGGCCAGCTAATGAATTCAAACAAACCCAACACACTCAGCACTTTTCCAGTATTAGAGCAATTAGAGCACTTTCATAGCACCTTATAATTATTAACAGAATTTATACTGATTCAGCACCAGGCATGTAGCAAGATTCCATGAACTATTTGTACCAAGAGATTTATATAACGAGCCAGGCATGGTGGCACATGCCTGTAGTCTCAGAGGCTGGGACAGGTGGATCACGAATTCAAAGCCAGCCTCAACAATGGCAAGGCACTAAGCAACTCAGTGAGACCTTGTCTCTAAATAAAATACAAAATAGGGCTGGGGATGTTGCTCAGTGGTCAAGGGCCCCTGAGTTCAATCCCTGGTATCAAAAAAAAAAAAAATAGAATTGGTGAAGGAATAATGAGATGGGTAAACTCAGGTGTTTTATCAGCTGGAGGAAGCAAGAATCATCATGCAAATGTGCATTAACAGCATAAATGAAGAAAAGATGGTTATTAGAGAATTTTGGTTAACAAAATTTATCAAAAATAACTTTCAAAAATTTAACATATACATAACTAAACAATACAAGATATGAAAATATTAACAAAGATTTTACTAAAGAGGTGTGATTATGAATGAGTCTTTTTTTCTTTCTTTTCTGCATATCTAGTCTAAATTCACTGAACATGAACCTTTTTATTAAAAAAATGAAAAAGAAAAAGCATTTTTAAAAAGACCCACACCTAGGACAAAGAGAAGCTTCCACAAGTTTCCCAAGAGAGAAAAAAATTGGAATATATCATATACAAGAGATAAAAGATCAAAATAGTTTCAGAGTTCTCAACAATAACTAGATGCTTGATAAATTGGTGGAGAATAATTTCAGAAATTCTGAGGAAAAATTATTTCCAACTTAAAATTCTATATTTAACTAAACTATTAAATATGAAGGTAAAGGCATGGAAGACATATATTTTCATCTGTGGAAGATTTCAAAAACTTTTCTCCCTATTATACCATTAATGTGTTAATGATGTAGGTTAGATGAGGCTGGACATGAGGAATTTTCAGGAAGCAGGTTTATTACAGAGAGGGCTCATGCCTAAAAGTCTCTGGACCAAGAGTCTGGAAATTCTTTTAGATTTATACTCAGTGGGATGATTACATGATAGTGGGTGGGGATATACTCTTTAGCCCACATTCTTAGGCTGGACAGAGGTTTTACAAGTTTTTTTTTTTTTTTCTGCAGACATGGCATTTACAAGAAAGAGGAAGCTACAAACCACAATGCCCTCTGCAGAAATTTTTGCTGATATCCTGTTGACACTTTTTATAAAAATCTGACGAGAAGAGAAACCTATATATTACAAATATGGTGGAGGTCTCTGGTCTGCTTCATTAATGGAGCAAATGTTCTACAACATGGAAGTAAACTAGAAATGCCAAAGCTAGGGATCCAAGAAATAGAAGGTCCAGCCCAGGTGGTAGGCAAATGAAATCCCCAAGATGATGGGGAACAGCACTCCTAGGATGGCAACATATTACAGGCACTGAGTCCCAGGTTAGAACAGGTCAGGATGGCTGGAGCTAGTGACACACACCTGTCATCCCAGTGACTCAGGTGGTTAAGGCAGAAGGATAGCAGGTTCTAGACCAGTCTTAGCAACTTAGTGAGACCCTGTCTCAAAAAAAGTAAATAAATAAAAAAGGGCTGCGAATTTCGTTCAGTGAGTAAGTGCCGCTGGGTTCTATTCCATACCAAAAAAGAAAAAGAAACAAATCTAAAGACTGCAGATGGAGGTTTCTTCAAGACATGATGGAATTGGAATGAATGTCTTGAGATTTGACAGTTTAGAGAGTCTCAGGTTGAATTAGTGATAAATAAATTGAAAACTAAGCAAAGGCTGGGGCTGTAGCTCAGTAGTAAAGCACTTGCCTATGCATGTAAGCTGCCTGGGCTTTAACCCCCAGCACCACAAAAACAAACAAATTAGGTAAATGAAATGTAAATGTAAGACTAATATTAACTACAGGGAAAACAAAAGATGTAAAGGAAAGGAAACATAATTAAGGTCCAGCTTTTTGAATTAGCAAATATAATAAAAATACAGTAAATACTGAATATTTATCTAACAAAAATTATGTCATAAAAAGTACTAGAAGTATGATGGGATGAGAAATGTGTGTGTATGGTGAGCATAGGAGAAAAATCTTCATTTTCCATGAGAAGTCAAGTTCCACCAAAACCAAAAAAATTAAAAAGTGGCAATGTAAGCAGGTCTATTTAGAAATATAATCATTAATAGCCAAGAATCAGCTAAAAGATGCTCTAGTGAAGGAAAAAGGTTGAGAAAGGGTGGAAAACTCTGTAGTAATTGGCTCTATAAGGCTTTAAAAAGTGTATAACTTTCATGAAAATAGCAAAAAATTAAAGAGAAGAGCTACAGGCACTACTGAAAATTGGAATTTGGAGGTATCATCTTGGTTTGTCCCAGGGTGCTCTTAGGCTTTGCATTCATAGGGGGGAAAACACCAAAACACTGAACAAAAGAGGCTTCTCTGAGAAAGCCCTGTATAGCATAAGAGTGAACACTCTGGATTAGGTCTAACCTCTCTAAACCTCAGTTTCCTTATCTATAAGATAGGGATAATAAAGGGCTGGGGCCGTGGCTCAGTGGCAGAGTGTTTGCCTAACATGCGTGAGGCACTGGGTTTGATCCCTAGCACTGCATACAAAAACAATCAAATAAAATAAAGGCATGCTATTAACAAACAAACAAAAAAAGATAGAGAAAATAGTATTCATCTTGTGTGTGTACAAGTCATATGTAAGAAAGCAGTAAGCTGTAAAGCCTGTCATAGTGATTTGATGGTAAGAACTGGTTTTCCTTTCTTGACTTCTGCCTAACTGACATGTCAAATGATTCCTTTTCTGTGGTACCTAAGCATTTCCTCGTTCATATATATTGGAAGATGCTGGGTAACAATGAAGCAAGTTCATCAAGATAGTTCTCAGAGACTTCAATTCACCAATGTGCAAAGTGAATCTTATTTATTTATTTATTTATTTTTATTTTTTTATGTGATGCTGAGGATTGAACCCAGTGCCTCACATGTGCTAGGCAAATGCTCTAACACTGAGGTACAACCCCAGCCCCTGCAAATTGAATCTTAAAGAAAGCAATAGTATATACGGGGGTTCCCAAGCCTTTGGGGATGTGTGTGTGTGTGTGTGTGTGTGTGTGTGTGTGTGTGTGTTGTTGCTTTGTTTTTAAACTCCAGAATCATTTCTTCACAAAGAATCTCAAGGGATTTTCTTTACAACACTTTGGGAAATACAGCCCCAAACCATCATTTTTTATGGGTTCAACCACTCATTCAACATGCAAAATGAAATTACATTTTAGTCATTTGTTTGCTGAGATAGGTTCTGTTGCTTTTTTCTTCTTTTAAAGCAGCTACAAGCATTTCCAAGACTGTGCTGAATATGCAAGTTCCCATTTTCTTAAGAAAATAAAGATACATGAAAATTTTATATGTATGAGCCAGCTAAGCAGCCAATAGATAATGGTTACGGCTTACAGAAAAACAAAATAAATAGCCCATTTATATTACATTATATTATATTATATTAATTATATTATTTGACATACACTCTATTTTATGTGTTTCCTTAAGTTCATAATGCAGGGGCATGGGAGCAAGTGGGAAGAGCTCCTTAAAAAGGCTGAGGGAAGTTGGGCGCGGTGGCGTATGTCTATAATCACAGCACTTTGGGAGGCTGAGACAGGAGAATCATGAGTTCAAAGCCAGCCTCAGCAATGGCGAGGCGCTAAGCAACTCAGTGAGACCCTGTCTCTACATAAAACGCAAAATAGGGATGGGGATGTGACTCAGTGGTCAAGTACCGCTGAGTTCTCCCCAGTACCAAAAAAAAAAAAAAGGCTGAGGGACACTAGCTGGTATGACATTCTGGCCTTACCCCAGTCAAACATAATGCCCACCTCACTTCTAATTTCTTAGCTGTTCTACGTGACTCCTATGACATGGCTACTTTGCTGATCAGCCATGGAGCAGATGTAAATCTACGATGTGCCAATGACAGGACTGCTCTCCACGAAGCAGCCAAACTGGGCAGACAGGACATGGTGAAGCTTATGCTGGTTTCTGGGGCACACCCTGACCCCCGGAGCTCCTATGGATTCACTCCACTTGCTCTTGCTGCTCAAAGCGGACACACTGAAATCATGGAATTATTACTGCAGAAAGGCAAGATTTTCTGTATGGTCAGCATACTACCAGAGGGTAACTTGATCCCAGTGTTCTCTTGATGGAGAGCTTCAGAATAGAAGTTAACATTTTATTTAAGACCAATTTAAATGTGTGATAGATTTGTGTATTAATGTTGGATACTAAAATAATCAAAGACTGAATTTCTTATTTGATGCGATATAATTTCCTTAAAATTATTGCAATGCAAGGTGACTCGTACGCTTAATGTTCGTTTAGTATTCTTAGAAGAGAACTGTTTTTTAAAAACATTTTTGTGTTGATGTCCTTTCCTAGAATCAAAATCAAAGTCCTTGCAACATTCTGTGCATACTATTACCACCTATGCTACAATCATGAGGCAGTTTAATCTGTCATAGAATAGCTTTAAATGTTAGGAAATTCTTCCTGATTCCTTCGCTTTGGATCCCAGTTCTCTGTTCTACTAATAATCAAAACTCTAACAGAAAGGAAAGATGATTAATATTTTTAAAAATTTTTTTTTAGTTGTAGATGGACACCATACTTCTATTTTATTTATTTATTTTTATGTGGTGCTGTGGATTGAACCCAGTGCCTCACACATTAGGCAGGCACTCTACTACTGAGCTAAAACTCCAGCCACTGATTTATATTCATTAATTACTTTCTACACAACAAGCATTAAGCTGTTGCCTCATGTAATCCTTTAAAAAGTCTGTAAGACAGATATTAATCTCATTTTGCACTTGAGAAAAGTTCAAAGATGGTGCCAGTTATAGGACTTCTCTTCAAACACGCTTCCTCCCTGCCCTCAGCACTGTAACTGGCCATTTTAGATACTGGTTTAAATGGCAGGGACTCTCAAAGAACTTTGGTATTTGCCAGGTGTAGTGGCATATGCCTAATAGTCACAGTGACTTGGGAGGTTGAATCAGGAGAATCAAAGTTTTGAGGCAAGCCTCAGCAATTTAGTGAGTCCCTAAGCAACTTAGCAAGACCCTGTTTCAAAACAAAAAATGAAAAAGGGCTGGGGATATAGCTCAGTGGTAAAGTGCCCTTGAGTTCAATCTCCAGTACCAAACACACAGACACACAGACACACACACACACACACACACACACACATGGAACAAATTTTAAATCTAGGAGTGGGGTTCTTGGGCAGCCACTATACTCTGATGGTTTTTATCTATCTATACTAAATTAAAGCCACTAACTTCCTTTTTAAATGAATTGTAATGTGTCCTGAATGCTCTCATTAACTTTTTTTTATATTTATTTATTTATTTTTAAATATTTATTTTTTAGTTGTAGGCAGACAGAATATCCTTACTTTATTTTTATGTGGTGCAGAGGATCGAACCCAGTGCCTCACGCGTGCTAGGCGAGCACGCTACCACTGCGCCATAACCCCAGCCCCTAAATATTTATTTTTTATTTGTAGGTGGACACAATATCTTTATTTTATTTTTATGTGGTGCTGAGGATCAAACCCAGTGCCTCCCGCGTGCTAGGCGAGCACACTACCACTGCGCCATAACCCCAGCCCCTCTCATTAACTTTTGTCCTTCCAAATACTGTTTTTTCAGAGCCCATTTTATTGAGCCTTCCAGAATTGACCCAAATGCCTTTCTTTTTCTTTCACCTCCAAGCTACCCTCACAGTCCTAGCCCTAGATCTTCTAGAAGGCTTTTTGCCTTTACCTGTATTCTTACCCACACCACTCACATGATACTTGGCATACAGGTACTACAATTTATCTTTTTTTTTTAAATATTTATTTTTTTTTTAGTTGTAGGTGGACAGAATATCTTTATTTTATTTTTATGTGGTGCTGAAGATCGAACCCAGTGCCTTATGCGTGCTAGGCGAGCACGCTACCACTGCGCCATAACCCCAGGCCCTACAATTTATCTTTATAGCTATCAGCAATCCCATCTTCAGTTTAGAACAATGTGTCTCTTACTATGAGTTATAAGTTAAAAAAGAACAAATGCCCCTTTCCATCAAAACATCATTAGATGTTATGGTGATATAATTTAGTTGGTTATTACCATCCTGTATGTAAGCATATTGTGAGATAAGTAGCTTTGTAGACTGGTTTAGAAATCTACCTCTTATGAAAGTATGTCTACTGGAAATTTTTAGTTCCAAACAACTTATAAAATTACTCTGAAAGCCATCTAACCTATAATTTACAAACTGCTTGTACCATTCCCCCCCAACTAGTTTATAAATTGCTTGAGAAAAGAGCTACCTATTTTATTTCTTTGATTCTTAGTTCTTTGCTAAAGTAGGTGTGCATTGATTGATTTTTGGTGGTAGTGGTATGTTTTTAAGACTGTTTAAATACAATAGAAAATAATTTTTGCATAATGACTTTCTCCTCTTAGGTGCTAATGCTCATGGTCAGGCCTCTGATTCATCTTCCATCTTACTTGAAGCTGCTAGAGGAGGAAATCCAGACTCTGTGACTCTCTTGCTAGAATATGGAGCTGATGCCAACATCCCTAAGAATTCAGGCCACCTGCCCATTCATGTGGCAGCAGACAGAGGGCACTTATTGTAAGTTCTATTTCATTATTGTAAATAATAGAAATAGTAATAGCTGACTTTTTTATAAGCAACTTCTATGAACTTTATATTTTTTCTCTGATCCAACAACCTAAACCTTAAAAACAAAACAACAAAACCACCACCTCTGGATCTGCTAGATATTGGTAAGGGCAAGCATCTTCTGTAGCTGCTGAAGACACAAAACTGTTAGCAATATGGGAAGCTTTGTGTCTCCAATGACTGGGCTAATAATGAGTTTTAAACCCAGACAGTAGTTCCATTCAGTTTTACTTGCTATCTAAGCTATCAGATGAAGGAATTAGCCGTTTTGTTGGGGGGTTCTAACTACCACCTAATATTAATATTATATATACCATTAGTGTAAAAGAATCAAACAGGCTAACTCTGCATCTTGATGAAACCATTTTGAAAAGCACTTTGAAATTCTTTCTCAGAGCTCTAAAGATATTGGTTCCAGTTACGGACCTTGCTGCCATTAAGCGGAGTGGGATCAGTCCAGTTCATTGTGCAGCAGCAGGAGCACACCCTCAATGCCTGGAACTTCTCATCCAGGCTGGATTTGATGTGAATTTCATGCTAGATCAGAAAATTCGTAAACACTATGATGACCAAAGGAAATCAGCTTTGTATTTTGCTGTATCAAATGGTGACCTCTCTTCAGTTAAGCTGCTTTTGGATGCTGGAGCTCTGCCTAATCAAGACCCAGTTAACTGCCTGCAGATAGCCCTTAGGATGGGTAACTATGAGCTGATAAGTCTACTGCTGAGACATGGCGCCAATGTCAATTACTTCTGTAGAGTCAACCCTTTGCATTTTCCATCAGCACTACAATACACACTAAAAGATGAAGTCATGCTCAGGATGCTGTTGAATTATGGGTATGACACAGAGCGATGCTTTGATTGTCCCCATGGGGACAAAGTTCATCCTCTCTATACTTTTGAAGGCTGGACATCTACAGTTATTAAAGATACTATGGTAAGTCCAAAGGATTAGCTGTATTACCTTAACACAGTCATCATCCATAGTCTGGGAACTATAGTAATAGACTCAGTCCACTCTCTAGAAGCTAATGTTGGAATTCTAGAATGAAAAATACATGATAAAATATCATGTAGATATCTATCAGTAGAAAGATATAAAAGGTACAGAAACAACTCAGAGGAAAAAAGGACTTTACCTAAAACTTTCAGGAAGTTTCACAAAAGAACTGACACCCGAATAAGGTTTTTAAAAAATGAATGCAGGCTGCAGGGATGGGGTTGTGGTTCAGTGGTAGAGCACTTGTCTAGCATGTGTGAGGCACTGGATTCAATTCTCAGCACCACATATAAATAAATAAAATAAAGATCCATTGGCAACTAAAGTAAATATTTTAAAAAATGAATGCAGCCTTATATTTGTTATATTTTTTTCTTTATCTAGCTAAAATGTTGCTGATTCCCAAAACCTGTACCCCTAGGTTTTTGGCTCTTTTAGCATTTGATTAGTTTTATTTGGTTACATTTATGATGAAAAAAAGTCACAGTAACAGTCGACTCCTCCCCTTTTCAGAGATTTTTCTTACACCAATCCCCTAGTTTTCTCTTACCTAATTGGTTACTTCTGTTTTCCCCAGCTTGAACTTTTCCCCTGGCTTTTCATATGGCTGCTACTTTTCTGGTTTCATTTCAAGTGTCATCTCTCCAAAAAGACCCATCTTAGGTAGTTCCCTTCCCCATCATTCTCTTACCATGATCATTTCTTTTGTAAAATTTGACTTTCTGAATATCATTTTAGTATTTTATTGTACCCCCCACAGATATCTTGAGTTTATATGTCTGTGCTTAGCACATAGTAGATGCTTTATAAATACTTGAATTCATATTGCCAAAATTTAAAAAATAGAAATGAAATGGTAAATTGGAAAAGCACTTTGAATCAATTCTGAAAAGTGACAGGCAAAATATTCTTGTATTTATTATTTTTAGATGATTAATGTAGGACTTAATTTCTATACCATTAATTTGGCATTAGGGTATATATCATCTGGTATTATTTCCTGACTCTTCATATAGTATTACCTGATTTTTCATCTGGACATCTTATCTAAGAGCATGTAAAGTATTTAAAGGCCCAAAATGTCACTTCCGTCATATATCAGTATTGGACTAAGATTGTGAATGACAGAAAACCCCAACATAAAAATTTTAACAAACAAAATGTCAACCAGGCATAGTGGTTCACATGCAGCCCCAGCTACTTGGGAGGCTGAGGAGAGAGGGAGTTAAAGATCAGCCTGAGCAAGATAGTGAGACTCAGTCTCAAACTAAACCAAATGGCTCATTCCCCCTCATATAGAGGGCAGAAGTAAATAGCCTTTTAACTGGACAGTGTCATGATTCACAGAAGAAGCCCATATCCACATTTCAGCCTGCAAGAAGAAAGGGAAGAGGAAGCACCACAGACCTTGCCCTTCTTGCATGGTATTTGGGGAGTTGCTCAGGCTTCCACTTACCTCTCATTGGTTAGAGGTTAGCCAGGTGGCCACACCTAGATGTAAGTGAAGCTGACAAGTTAATCTTTATTACAGAGAACCAGGTGACCAACCAAAGGAGTTAACAGATATTATGTAATGATCTCTGCCACACCCTTATTGCTTCTTATATGGTTCTAAAGAAACAGTAAATATTTTTTTTCCAAAAGTTAGGACTAAGAAATCAAATGAGGAACTGAAGACCTTGGTTCTTAACTTTAAGCTTAGTATTCTTTTGATTACTGTGGTAAACCATAAATACTTTTAATGCTTTTCATTTATTTTCTAATTTTTCCCCCTTCAGTTCTGTGAAGTAATAACTTTGTCATGGCTGCAGCATCTCTCTGGAAAGGTTGTTCGAGTGATGCTTGATTATGTTGATCAAGTTCAAATCTGTTCAAAGTTGAAAGCTGTGCTCCAAAAACAGGGGCTCTGGTCAGAAATACATTTTATCTTAAGTGAGTATCTTTCTTGTAGAAAGCTTTTACCAAAACACTAATCATATTATTTATTCTTTAGAATATTCTTTGCATTAAAAGCTTGTCCTAAAAAAGCCAAATACTATTTCTTCCAAAAAAGAAAAAAAAAACCCAAGTTACTGTTCAATACTACACTCAAGCTTTACTTACTACCATTTTCCAGTAGACAAAATCTGTTAGATAGTTACTTATTATTATAGGTGGGTAACACTTTTTCCCCAGCCCAATTAACCCACGATTAGGAAGGAACATTACAAACAGGAATTAAAAGGTATGACATGGCAATACAAAACAGGCAAGAAAAGATCTGTAAGGGCATACCAAATGACCCTTCTCTAAACCAAATTCTTTCAAGTTGCACCTAAGTCAAATTAAGAATTTATTTTATCCCATTTCCCCCTGGGTGGTGATGTTAAGTTTTTGCCCTGTCCCTGATAGAATGCAGGGAGGAATTAATAGAGACTTGAGTACTTAGGGTCTCAGAAGCCAGATGCACAATTGATTTATCTTTGGATTCCAACTTGATGTGCCTCTAAAGTCATATCTATACAAAGGGTTGCAATGAGAATTGAAAAACTTTCCCTATTGGTATTTCCATTTAGTCACAGCCAATGCAAATCCTGGTGGCTTAAGTATCAAATAAATTTGCTGACTAAACCCTAAGATCATTTAAAAAAGAAAAAGCAATTCTTTCTTTTTTTGGATAACATGCCTATTCCTTTCATTTTAGCAAATCCTCGTTCCCTAAAACATTTGTGCCGCCTAAAGATCCGCAAGTGTATGGGGCGTTTGCATTTACGCTGCCCTGTCTTCATGTCATTTCTTCCATTGCCCAATTGTCTAAAAGCATACATCCTTTACAAAGAATATGACCTTTACGGACAAGGAATTTTTACAGAAACCTGGTAATCAAACTATTCTACAGAAAAAGGTATAATTCTGCAGCTTATTTTCTTAAAATGTGATTTGTCTTCTATGATTCATATTATTTGCTTTACACAGTAACTAAAATCACAATGTAGTCTACATTCTTTAAAAAGTTGCTCTGAACACAGCCTTTCAACATATAAATGACTAGAATTCCAAAGCTAGTTTTAAAGAAAAGGAAAACCTGGGGCTGGGGTTGTGGCTCAGTGGTAGAGCGCTTGCCTAGCATGTGTGAGGCACTGTTCAATCCTTAGCAGCACCACATATAAATAAATAAAAATAAAAGCACATCAACAACTAAAACAACAAACAAAAAAATTAAAAAAAAAAAAAGCAAAACCCAACTAGTGAATATTTCAATTAACTGAAATATACCAATTTTTGTTTTTGTGGTTCTAGGGATCGAACCAGGCTCATGCTAGGCAAGCACTCTACCACTGAACTATAATGCCAGCCCTATATACTAGTTCTAATTCTGTAGTAATCTTTTTTTTTAAATATTTTTTTAGTTGTAGATGGACACAATATCTTTATTTTTATGCGGTGCTGAGGATTGAACCCAGTGCCTCATGCATGTGAGGAAAGCGCTCTGCCACTGATCCACAGTCTCAGCCCTAATTCTGTAGTAATCTTACATTAAGTATATAAATCCAATTTCCCTGTCCTCAAAATAATGGATGCCATCTCTGACAGCATGAGTTGTTTTTTTTTTTTTTTTAATAGAGAAGTCTTAGTGCTTATATTGAATATATACTGACTCCATGTACAAGTCCCAGCTCTATTTTTTTTTTTGGTACTCAGGATTGAAGCTGGAGGGCACTACCACCTACCACTGGGCTACATCCCCAGCCCTTTTTACTTTTTATTGAGATAAGGTCTTCCTAAATTGCTGAGGCCAGGCTTGCACTTGTAATCCTCCTGCCTCAAGTAACTGAGATTACAGGCATGCACCACCAGGCCTGGCTTTGTTTCTTTGTAGTCAAGTACATGGATGGGGTAATTCAGTTAATTCAAACAGAAGGTTCAATTGAAACTTCATCATTAATAGGAAACACATATTCTCTCCTGCCTTCTTTCCAAAAAATTTTGGTTATGGCTTACCATTTATTGGTTAGTATAATTAATGCAATGGGAATTAAAAAGGGTTTTCAAATGGATAGCCTTATGGTTTCTATACTGAACCTAGCCTGCTGGTGGACATGGAGGGGCTCAATGATTATAGAAGATATCAGATCAAATTATTTATTTATATTCTATACTGCATGTAAGAATAGAATGTTAAGTTCAATTTTTTATTTCTATGCATTCTAAGTTGCATCTAAGTGTAGGTTTCTGTATGTGGATAGTACAGAAAGAAATTAAGAAATGTTCATTTAGCCACATCTATGTCAAGTTTAGAGGGCACATCAAAAGGGAAAACAGAGGTAGAATGAAGTAGTTCATTTTCTCCACAGTACCATTAACTATATAGCTTTGATTTTTATGTATTTAGTTGTAACCATCTTTTAGCATAATATAGTCCATTTTAGTGCACCTAAAACTGTATGATTTCTGATGCAGGAATTGATTCATGGTTACAGAGACTACTCTAGTAAGCACAAGACTTATATTTCATTTTTTACATTTAAAATTTGCAAAACTAGCTAACATGAAGTTTTTTTTTTTTAAATCAAAGTGCATGTGCTTATAGTGAACTGGTAGTTTATATATATGTATATATTTCAATATAAAAAAATACATTTAGGATATACATATATCTAGATAAATTACATAATTTAAAAATTAATTTCATCTAATCTCTTGACTTTCTAAAAGCATATATACATTTTTATAAAATTTAAAAACAAATTAGAACATAAAATTCCCAGTAGAATTTGTTAAGTTATATACTAAACTATAAAGAGTACACAGCATGAATATATATTACTACTAGAACTACAGGTTCAAGCTACTTAAATTGGAACACACAATTATTTGTCCCTTTAAATTAGAGGAATTTCTTTAAGCAGAATCCAACAGTATTAAGTATACATTGTCTGTAACATGTCTAGGGTAATTATCAAGAATAGTCACTAGTAATGAATTAATAGTTTGCTTTTACAACAGTCTTCCCAATAAATGACAACATCATTCAAAATTATTTGGAGAAATAAAATTCGGAAAATATATCAAATATTTTATACAAAAGACTGTACAAAAATCAGACTTTATTATACATTAAAAAAATCTAACAACATATTTCCTGAAGCCTTGTCAGCAAATGCCTATTTTGACAAAATGAAAAAATAAGTTCTCTGTCCTACATGTATACCATGATCACATAAAGGTGAGATCTTCAAGTCGAATTCTGAAGGGAAATGTTACATGACTTAATGGTACATTGCATGATTAACTGTATCAGTGAAATAAGAATTAACCAATTCACTTACATTACAAAAATCATTGAATATACAAAGCAATTTTACACATTAGTTACAATTTAATTCCCAGTTTTCATATCAACTAAAGTAAATTACTTATGAGTACAGCCATAAGAGATTGGTTAAAAAGTATATGGTTCCAGTTTCAAATCTTTGTATTATTAATTAATGTAGAACAGAAACTTCATGAAAAAATAGTACACCAAACTTGCTAAAAATAAAATGAAGAGTTTGCTTGTTACAACTGGTATATTTAAATATTTAAAGTACAATTTAAATGCAAGGAGGTTGTCAAAATCAACATTAATATTTTCATTTTATTCAGGTTGCAAAAGGTTTTGCTAAATATGCTAGGTTCTTAGGGTCTGTCAACATTTATCAGATGCAAATTTTAAACATCGTGGTTCCTATATATACCTCGGAATTAACTCAGATGCCTTTATCACGAGATTTTATGTTACCTAGGAAGTTAACGCACATCCTATTGTCCTTTTCCCAAAAGTAATGAAAACAACAAATTTAGTTTGTGGATCCTGTGAGTTCTTTTAAAATTACACACAAAGTAATCTCTATAGACATGACAAGAATTAGATTAACTAACTTTAGGGACTTTGTTCAAGGTACCAGGTTCAGTCCCTAGTTAGCAAATTTTCAAAATTCTAAAAGGATGCAGTAATAATTGATTTTTTTAATCTATTGATTTCATTACCATAGTTACAAAAATACTGTTCACATAGGTAGCAGAATGTATAGCAGAATTAGGCAGGCTTAATTTCTTTCCTTAAAAAAAAAACACAGTTAATTTCTAAAAACCATTAAATATAAGTTTATGTCAGAGAAGTGATATCCCCAAATCTAATCCAACTGCCATCAAAACATCTCAGTTTTTGAAGGGGTTTCAGAGGAGGATACAACAGCTTAAACATTAAGATGAAACCCATGGGCATCTGTCTTTAAAAGGAGAGCTTATTAAACTTGATGCTTATGGGTCTACAGTAATAGAATATTTCATATAGCTTAATAGTAATGGAAGAGAAGTTTCATCTAACATTACTAAATTTACTCAGACTTCTATCGGGCACTGGAATGCATCTGTCCTATGGATGTGGGCATTTTTTAAAAATTTTTTTATTTGTTGGAATTAGTTATACATGATAGTTATTGTAATTCTTATGAACATGACTTAAAAGGAACTACAAAAAAAGGGGGGGCGGGACTATAAGTCTGTCCAGCATCCCTGCGTCCACCAATACCCTTAACTCTAGCCTACACTTTGACCCAGAGTGCTAACCACGGGCAGCACTTTGCTACCATGCAAAGGACCAACCAAGTAAAACTGCCTCCTAATGATGACCAACTTCCTTGTGAGGCAGCAGATTTCATATGAACTTAGTGAGGTGACATGTAAAGAAAAGAAACTGAAAGTTTACCAATCTCAAAGAAGGTCCTAGAAGCAGGAATTTCCACAAATTTCAACTTTAACAAAAGGAATGATACAATATTGTGAAAGCATTCCCTTTAGTAGACACAAAATAAACTTAATCAAAAAGTATTCCATGAATGTCTACTTCTTTACTACATGTTTTAGTATCATAAGGCTTTAAGGAGTATTAATCATTACTCCCATTTGGCACATGGATAAAAAGAATATCATGAAGCTGTGTATAACTACTCCATTCCTACAGAAAACAATGTACATACAGTGTGAAATTGAGCTATATTTTCAGAGCTTTTAACAGATGATATTTCTAATTCAGAACTAAAAAGAAAAAACTACATATCAAAGGACAAAGGATTTTTCCCTTGTGAAATTAGTATTAGTGGCTAACCTATTGAAAAATTTTAAATGTATAACTATGTAAGATATTTTACTCAATATATTTAACTTGTATGTATATATACGTATATATACTTTTTCATGTAGAACACATGAACATAACTTATATAAGCCATGTTTAAATCTGAGCAAAGTAAAAGAAATTAATTTCTGAAAGAAGATAGGCAGTAGAGAAATGTTATTTTAACCCTGTAGCAGGCTAAAATCCTTCCTGGGTCAACTTCCCCTACTAGCTATAACAGGCATTCAATTTCTTTTCAGTCTTTCATGGAATCAGACCTTTTACTCATTTGAAAAGTATTTACAATAATTAGTGCAAACTATTCTATGCTCAGAAGTTAGTTATTTGCCTTTGTTGATATAAAGTGATGATTTAGTACTTTATCAAAATATGGGATTATGAAAATACTGGGCATATCAGTCTTACCAGTCTGAAGTTTAAAAGATTACATTTTCTAAACTAAACTCTGGGAATTTTTACTTTTAAGCAGAAACATAACTGTTATATAACTTCTTTTGAAATGTCATTTGATTATCAGTAAAAATCATTTTACATAATGCTGAAAATACAAGGTATCATCTTGTAATAATATCTTTACAAGTCAGTCCTAATCTAAAATGTATTTGAACAAAAAAAAACTTTTAATGAATTTCAAAATCTTGTATTAATCATTACTGCTCTGCAGTAATAATTGAAGTCCCAACCTGAGAACTGAGAATATGATAATAAAATGCAAAGGGCTGTGTCAATCTTGAACCAAAGACACAAGCTTTTCACTACTGGCATCAGGCACAGTACATGAGAGAAATGTGAGCAATCCAAGAAAGTGCCCTGCAATCAACAGTACCACCTACCACAATTGGAAATGTTAAGTCTAAAATCTCTAATGATTTTATACAAATTCTATTGCACAGTAAATATTGTTAAAATATTTGCAAATTTGTAGAATTCTCTGTAGAAAGGGTCATTTAGTTGAACACTTCTTCACTGCTAGCAAATGTTTCTAGTGAAAGGGAGTGAGCATATCCACGAATATATGAACCTAAGAATAAAGTATTTCTGATGGGCAAAGGTAATTACAACACAAGATTAAAAGGTCAAAATTTGAAGAAAAAAAAAAGCTTGAGCAAGTACAATTCCTCAGCAATCTACTTTAGGGAAGTAAGGAAGTTTTGTTTAGACAAGTGGAATTTAATGTTAATGCATAGTATATTATTTTTAAGGGAAAAAAAACAAGGTAAAACTAAATCATCAAGTTCAATATTTTTTTTACCTGAAGCTAAAAACAAGCAAATATAAAGTGTAGTCTCCTCCTTGATATTTCAACCTAGTTGTTACCTTGTGCCATTTTCACCACAGAAATTGTCAATTCCAGGGAGTGGAGGGGGGGTTCAATCAATCAAATACCAACAATAAGTTTATGCTTCTGACTCTCTCTTCTTTCCTTCTTCTCCCAAATCACTCTCTTCTGACTGGCTACTGCTAAGGACGACAAACTGCCCCTCACTACTGACTTGGTTTGTTCTACTGGAAGCAGCTATCAACCGACTCTGTTCTTCCAAGTCCTAGTGGGAAATTAAAAAGGAACTAAATTAACTGTATGCAGTCAAATGAAAACTATGCAGTTAAAAATACATACTTGAGAGCCACTTCAGTCCTTCTGTCATAAAAATGTATGCATAATCCTAGCAACCTTATAAAAAGAAAGGCTATGCCCAACCAATGCTACCACAAAGTAAATTTGGCATCATTCTAGAAATTCTGTAAAACCCACATTCAAACTAAAACTCTCTGGCATTTTCCTAGTTTTCTTTTTTATAGCCAATAATCAAATTCAGGCCATGATCTCTCACTCTACACTACATAAGTGATCTTAACTCTCATAGTAAAAGCCTTATAATGGATCACCTCATACCTCATGTGTTCCTCCTCTTCAGACCTCTTGTCCGATTTTGCTAAATCTGGTATCACTTTCCTTCAGTAAGCCTATCAAGGGAAGCCTGATGGCTTCAGTGTCATCTTTGCCATTTCCCCCTTCTTTGTCCATACATCCAACCCACTGCCAATTCTTACTGATCTGTTCTCCAAGTATCCCACAGCTGTCTTCTTTTTTTCCATTCCTATTGTCAATGCCATAATCTATAAAAAGCTCTTACAGTCTCATGGATCACCTAATCAAGATTTTGTTTGGAAAATTGTGTAGTTTAAAATAATTCTTTTGTGGGCTTGATCCCCAGCATTGAAAAAAATCATCCTTCAATGGATAATGAATTGGCATTCCTGGCACATTTAAAATTAAATCCATTTAGAGGGCAAAATGGTTTTCAGCAATGGCAATTAAGTCCATAAAACTCTCAAAAGAGTGACTTTGACAAGATAACCCTCTTTTTATAGGGTTATCTATAACCTTTTCATATTATGGAAATATGAAAGTTCTGGTATGTTTATTTAACAGGAAGTCACACTACATGTCAAAATAGCTTTTGTGTAAACATAGCAGACTTCAGATGTTACCCTTTTCTGCAATGCTATGAATCATCTAGTTATGAAGTGGCTGAGCAAGAAGAAATAGACCTTCATTTGGAAATTCAAATCTGAAAGTCACAATTGTGAATTAAGTCTTCACAAACATCACATTGAAGATCCAGACATTAGAGATGCATACCTTTTCGATCTGTTTTTGTTTATTAAGTTCTTTCTGTTGCTTCTCTTTTACTCTCTCTATTTCTTTTTGTTTTTCTGATGCCCTACGATCCTAAGAACAATAAATAAAACTAATGAATTAAATATGAAATAACTTTAATTTTTAGATATATCAATTAACTTTTTTTAAAATATTTTTTTAGTTGTAGATGGATGCAATATCTTTATTTTATTTATTTTTATGTGGTGCTGAGGATTGAACCCAGTGACTCATGCATGCGAGGCAAGCGCTGTACTACTGAGACACAGCCCCAGCCCCCTTGTAACTTTTTATACCCTTTCATTCAATGGTAAACATTTATCCAGATTATAAATGGTTTATCAGCAATAGCATTATTAATAATATTGCTTAGCAAAATCATTTATTTTCCAATATGAAAGTCACTTCTATTATACCACTTCAGTTAACATTCTTAGAAAATTAATCATCTCTCAGATTCTTACCAGTTCAGCATGCAAAGCTATCTGTTTTGCCAGTCCAACAGAATCACAAATCTAAAAAGAGAAAAAGTATTAAAAACTCCCAAGTTCTTAAAGTAAAAATTCAAGTATCCAAATAGCTGATATAACTTTTTAAAAATTATTTTTAAATTTTAGTTGTAGTTACACAAAATACCTTTATTTTATTTATTTATTTTTATGTGGGGCTGAGGATTGAACCCAGTGCCTCACATGTATCAGGCGAATGCTCTACCGCTGAGCCACAACCCTAGTCTGTAACTAGTTTTATAACTCAACATAATATACCACTTCAAGTAAAAGCTGATTTAAGGATGTGCCAGTCCCCAAACCAAGTCCTTGTACGTTTTCACGCTTTTTTGGGGGTGGGGGCAGTGGTGGTGAAAGGTACTGAGGATTGAACCCAGGGGTGCTTTACCACAAAGCTACATCCCCAGTCCTTTTCTTTTCTTTTGAAACAGTCTAAATTGCTGAAGGTGAGCTTGAATTTGGCAATCCTCCCACCTCAGCCTCCTGACTTGCTGGGATTAAAGGCATGCACCACAACTCCCACTCCTTTTTATGTTTTCTTCAGAGTCTGTGAGCTTTAACTGACTGCTCTCCTTCCTTCACAAACAGTACTTCTCATTTTCTCAAATTCATTACTGAGGTAGTCCAGCCCACAAAGAATGAGGGAAGCAGTTGCTGATGACACCTGAAATTGACTGATTAGAGGAATATATTCTATTCCCAGGATAAGTTAATGAAGGGAGAAGATTCCACCAGCTATCAATGGCGAGGAAGACACGGGTCTATAGAGTCAGAATGCCCAATCCCACCAGCTTGGTACTCTTAGAGCAATAGGATTTGGTCAAGCAGCTCAGTCATACTAGGCAAAATACTAAGATTTCCAGAAATCCTAGTAACAACTGACTATAATATGTATTTTACAAAAGGAACATTTTGAAAAGTCAGATACCTTTTCCCCCTCATTGTTTGATTCAAATATATAGCATACTGATGACAGATTACTTTCACTTCTCCCTCCTGATGTCCGAAGAACAAATCCAAAAAGCCGCTTGTTTTCTTGGTGTGTAGCATACAAAACTACACAGGGTAATGGAAACTGCCACAGAAAACATCAGAAATAAATATGAAATCTTCTAAACCATTACAGCAGCACTCAGATACACCTTTTTTTTTGTACCAAGGAGAGTAAGAGACTGATGAATGCTGAGTTTTATTAGTCATTAACACATTTTACAAAATAAAATTTAATAACAAAACTGGTCTATTTAACAAATGATTAAATACTTGCAGCAATTTCAAACTAGATAACTATAAAATAAACTTAATTGTGATCACCTTTTAATCCCTGCTATTAATTTTTTTATATGATATATTCTCCTGAACTTAGGGATAAACACTATCATACCAGATTATGTTGATTCTTTTAAGTTACATGCAATATTCAACTATAACTTTTTGAAGGTAGCCAGAAAATTAACTATAAAGAGCCTAAAGAACAAATGTAACTGATACTATCAGACCTGAATATACAGAATCAGGATTATCAAGTTAATATGATGTGTGTATGCACAAAGGGACTTAAAATAACTCACCGTGAGTCTTGTAACTTGTGTCTGTGGATCAATTAACCTGCAATAATTAAAAATTTAGCAAATTTTAATTAGGCTGAAATTAGGTAAACATTTTCCTACAAGTTTATTTAGGGAAGGTTTACTTACTTTAAACAATCACAAGTGACTAATAAATGTGATTCTGTCATACGAAAGATGTTATGGATGGCCCGAGCAGCTAAGATTTGGCGCATTGTTTCATAAACAACATCTGGATGATCATCTGACTTCACTTCCATAGAACCAAGGAATCGGACAATAAATAACTGATGAAGAATAGAATCTATAACAGAAGAAGGTACATTATGTATTTTTAACCCCTACATGTCTTTTCCAAAAGAATAAAATATACTGCTTCCTTTTAGATTTTCCAGTGAAAAATTCAACCTAAATTTAGAAATAATTTATCCTGACTATAGTGTTCAAGTTATAGCAAAATGAGTATAAGGTAATAAATACTTCACCAATGTAGCTCTGAGGAAAAAGAATTCCTTGTATTACTCTTAGAGCTTTTCTAAAATTTGGAAACATATCAAAAAATAGCTATTGGAAAAACAAGAAAAAAGTTATGTTCCAGAACCAGAAATAAAACATTAGTTGTTCAGAAGAGCTTGAAGGATAGCTTGGGCACTGAGAATTTAACTATGAGATCAAAGTATGTGATATTCTCTAATTTTGTGTGAACAGCATCCCAAATCAGATTAAATTATATTGTGTTGTTACAGAGGAAATTTCAAAGTTAAAAAAAAGTATAGCAGCAAAACAAGTGTAAATGACAGATTATTCACACAGTTTACTACAAGAAGTAATTTTTTAAAAAATACATTTTCAGTTTTTGATGGGCCTTTATTTTATTTACTTATTTGTATGTGGTGCTGAGAACTGAACCCGATGCCTCACACATGCTAGGCAAGCACTCTACCACTGAGCCACAACCCTCGCCCAAAAAGTAGGTTTAAAATATAACAATATAAATATAAGAAAATTGCACATCTGTTCTACCTTCAGTTTCAGATTTTGTACTTCCTCCAGATTCTCCAAATGGATTTGTACGCCTGAAAAGTTTAGAAAACAGTATGAATAGTTACAATGAGTCACATGGAACAGATCTAATTAATAAACCAGAGTTTGAGAGTCACAAAAATTTACACATACATTTTAAAAAGAAAAGCTCTGCCCTGTTCTGTTAAGGAACAATACTGACAATCAAATTACTATATGACCTCTGCCTTCACACACTGAGTTAATAGGCTGAACCCTATGTTGCTACATTTTAGAAGACCCAATAGAAGTTTAGCCACATACAACAACAACAAAAATCAACGTCATTATAAGCCATCTTTTGCAGAAGTTCTTGAATTTTAATAAGCTAGCATAGGGAAACATTAATTTTGTTACAATATTAGCTTGCTTAAGAGAAATGTCAGGAATTTCCTAAGATTATGAGACCATTTTAAAAAGGTTCTCTAGGTACATGTTGGGAATTAACTATAAAGATATAAACATTTTCTAGTTTTATACCTGTATTTCCCAGGTCTAAGGTATAGCTCAGTGGTAAGAGTTCTTGTCTAGCATGCTGAAGGCCCTATGTTTGATCCTCAGCACCACAAAAATCAAACAACAAACAACCCTGGATTTCTCAAGGCATAAGTAACAATGCAAGAAGAAAAGTGAACTAGAGAAAGAAGCTAACTCACTCTTCAGTGTGCTTGGCTTATAGCACACCTACAATAAAGGAAGAAGGGTACCATTTAAAATAGGGCTTGGAAACTGGTACTAAGGTAACAGGAAATTTATCTATTTAATATATGCTTGGTCTATTATATCAAATGCTAAGTATATTTTTGTGATCAAATGTAAATGATTTTTCTTGGTCACAGCTTTGTATATCCAAATTAATTGATTATCAATTTTTGTTTTGTTTTATTTTTGGTACCAAAGACTGAATCCAGGGGCACTTAACCACTGAGTTACATTCCTAGCCCTTAAATTTTTTTTTTTTTAAAGTTTTTTTAGTTGTAGATGGACACAATATCTTTATTTTTTCTTATGTGGTGCTGAGGATTGAACCCTGTACCTCACAAGTGAGAGGCAGGCACTCTACCACTGAGCCACAACCCCAGCCCGTAGCCCTTAAATTTTTTGAGATAGGGTCTTGATAAGTTGCTGAGGATGGCTTTGAACTGGTGATCCTCCTGAGTTGTTGGGATTATAGGTATGTGCCACCATGCCTAGCTATTATTAATTTATTAAACACCCAACCTGTTTAATAAATGATTTCGCCATAAGTCACATCTTCTTCATCCATAACCAAAGGAAAATTTTAACTGCTTTGATAGGACTTTCTCCTTATATAAACAAAACATGAATCATTAATAATTCATAGCAGTGATAAGTGTTTTTGTATCTTCCTAAACATTTCTTATTCTGATACAAGGTATTTTTAATAAAGCTATAGCACATATATTGTCTTCAAGAATTTAAGTATCGGGCTGGGGTTATGGCGCAGTGGTAGCGTGCTCGCCTAGCACGTGGGAGGCACTGGGTTCGATCCTTAGCACCACATAAAAAAATAAAATAAAGATATTCTACCCACCCACAACTAAAAAATAAATATTAAAAAAAAAAAAAAAAAAGAATTTAAGTATCATCTCATCATAGCCCTAGCTTCATGTATGACTGCATATATGATGTGATTCTACATCATGTACAACCAGAGAAATGAAAAGTTATGCTCCATCTGTGTACGATGAATCAAAATGCATTCTGCTACCATGTATACCTAAGTAGAATAAATTAAAAAAAAGAATTTAGGTGTCATGACCTAAAGATACAACTATCAATTTTCTTCTGCAGTTGTCACAATAAATACTGAATAGACCTGATAAGCAATTCAGAATTAAGTATTTTTTAAATTAAATCATGTTGTTTTTTCTGTAATTTTTTTGTAGTTGTAGATAAACAGCATGGCTTTATTTTGTTTGTTTATATATGGTGCTAAGGATTGAACCTAGCACTGCACACATGTTAGGCAAGTGCTCTGCCGCTGAGCTACAGCCCCAGCCCAAATTAAATTATCTTAGTTGAGAAAGATAAAGAGAAAAACCTGTATAATTCTTTTCTATTAAAATTATGTTAGGTAATTAAAAAAAGTACAGCAAAGTTAATGTACATATGTGAGAGATGACTCTCAAATGCAGAATTGGAATTATAAACCTTATAGACCATAGCACAATGTTTCCTGTGATGCCATCACTCACCTGCCTCCCTGGCCAGAGGTTTTGGCCTGGCCAGGCTGATCTTCACATACAGGAGAAATTATGTCAAACTGTATTGGGGTGTCTGGAGCAACAAGAGAATCTAGAGAAAGAGCAGCCAAATTCATGGACTCAGATCCTAAAGATCCTGAACTGCCGGTTCGAGCTGTTGGTGGCCGAGATTGTCTAAGCACAAAGAAAAACAAGAAAGTACTGCATTTAGTTTTCTTTTGGAAACTGAACACTTAAACTATGAAAAAAACAATGTTTTAACTCAATGAGACAGTAAAGCAAATTTCAATAAAAACAATCCCAAATCATAGCTACCTAACAACAGACTTCTTTCTTTCTAAATATTAAACTAAAAAATCACCTCTATCTAGAGATTTAGTTGGAAACACTAAGGACATTTGAAATCATCATTTACTTGGCACTCTTACTGATAAATTTACCATTCTGAAAATATACTTTCTCTGTTGTTAAGGGAACTATTTAGTACTAATGTTAAGTAGCACTGCTAAAGTCAAAGTGCTCATGAACACTTTAAATAGCCCATATAGTTCTTCAAATAACTCAAGTGTGGTAACTCACCCTGTTGGCCGCAGACTCTCATGCCTCTGCTGGAAAGAAGGGGAAGGAGTGACAGCTTCCAGAGCTGACTGATTTACTCGTGCAGCAGTTTCCTATTGTGATTTTTTTTTTAAGGACAAATATTAATCTTATGAGAAACCAAAAATTTGAACATAACTCTGAATTGTCAGAATGCTTTTGAGTTACACTAAAATATGAAGTCAAACTACTAAAGTAGTTCTACGTTCTCTTGTCTTACTACTATGGCACATATTGCATAAAACTATAAACAGAAGTTTCCTATTGCTTCTTATAATCTAGAAAAGGTATGATTACTCTCTACTAAAATGCAATGTGAAAATATTGTTTTTTCTACAAATTTTTAACTACTAAATATTTTTAATTAAAGTTTGTAATACTAGAACCAGGCAGTGACTGGCACTATGGACATTCAGTATATTTGTTGAACACAAGAATTTAGAAGGGATAGGAAATATTCACAAAATGAGTTATTATTTTGTAACTTTTCTAGTAAATTTTCATAATTTTTCAGAATATATTTATATTCAGAAATATCTATAAGCTTATTAATTTATAAAGTTATCGTGGATATTTTCAAAACTTTAAAGTGAGAAAGCTTTCTAGTGTTATTACTATTTTTTTAGTACTGGAGATTGAACTCAGGGGTACTCAACCACTGAGCCACACATCCCCAGCCCTATTTTGTGTTTTATTTAGAGACAGGGTTTCACTGAGTTGCTCAGCACCTTGCCGTTGCTGAGGCTGGCTTTGAACTCGTGATTCTCCAGTCTCAGCCTCCAAAAGTGCTGGGATTACAGGTGTGTGCCATTGTGCCCAGCTATTACTATTTTTTTTTGGTACCAGGGATTGAATTCAGGGACGCTTAACTACTGAGCCACATCCTCAGCACTTTTTTTTACATTTTATTTAGAGACAGAGTCTCACTTAGTTGCTTAGGGCCTCACTAAGTTGCTAAGGCTGACTGAAATTGCAATCCTTCTGCTTCAGCCTCCCAAGCTGCTGGGATTAAAGGTGTGCACCACCACGCCTGGCTCTAGTAGTATTTTAACTTACTGTTTATTTAAAATACCAGCTAAGGGGCTGGGATTGTAGCTCAGTGGTAGAGCACTTGCCTCGCATGCGTGAGGCCCTGGGTTCGATCCTCAGCACCACATACAAAGCAATAAAAAAAAATAAAGACATTATGTCCATCTACAACTAAAAAATATTTAAAGAATAAATAAAATACCAGCTAAATGAAAATGGTATTTAGAGGTCTGTTTCAATGCATAAACAGTCAATGTTATTCTATACACACTTAAAAAAGATTAAGATGGTACATTTCGTGTTTTTTTATTACAGAAGAAATGGTCATTAAGGGCTGGGGATTGTAGCCCAGTAATAGAGTGTTTGCACAAGCATGTGCAAGGCACTGGATAAAATTTCTAGAGCCACAAAAAAAAAAAAAAAAAAAATGAAACAAAGTCAGTCTTTAAATTAGGAAAACAACAAAACAGTTTTACATTTCTGTGTCTCACAGCAAAAATACAAATATAACAGCACAAATTGATCCAAATTGCTATCCTTCTTAATATAGATATTATACTTCTGGATTACCTGAAAATATTAACAATTAGAGTTCTGATATCAGCAAGAAAGAACTGTAAGTCTGAATTATTCAAATCCAAACATTGTATTCCCTAGGCAATAACAAATAATTTAATTTGCTTTTTGGGGAGTTGGGAGGTACTGGGGATTTAATACAGGAGCGCTTTACCACTGAGCTATATCCCCATCCCTTTTTATTTTGAGACAAGACCTCATTGCTTAGATCCTCCCTAAATTGCTGAGTTTGGCCTTAAACTTACAATCCTCTGGTCTCAGCCTCTAGAGTTGGGATTACAAGCATGTGATACCACACCTGGCTTTAATTTGCATTTTATTTTTTGTTGCTCCCATGTAACTTTACAAAAAGAAAAAGTTATATTGGTAGGAGATTAAGTTATTAAAATCAAAGTGGTTTTTTTTTTTTTTGGCAATACTGGGAATTAAATCCAGGAGTACCCTATCACAGCACTCAATTCCAACCCTTTTTATTTTTTGAGACAGTGTTTTTCTCAGTTGCCTAGACTGGCCTCAAATTTGTGATTCTCCTGCCTCAGCCTCCAGAGTTGCTGGGATTATAGATGTGCATGCACCACCACATCTGGCACAATTTCACAACCTTTTGAAATAACTTATTGTTCTAGGAAAATCAGACACTCATAACATACATGATACAGTAAACTACCCAAATCAGATTAAAAGATTATAGAACTTGAGAAATTATGACACAATTAATAGAAACCATGTAAGGCAAAGAATTATTCAATTGAACTAGATCTGGGTAACATAAAATAAAAATATTACCTCTGGATTTTCACTTAAGTATATTTGTTTAGATATGTTGTTTATTGTACAAATCCACTGCAAGAGGAAAACATAGAAAAATATGATTAATATTTTTTCAACAAATTTCTAAAGGACAAAGTTCAATAAGCAACTAAACAGAAGTTTAATTAGAATAAACATATAATCTTCTTTATAAGAAAACATCTTGGAACCAGAGGGTGTAGAGGTGGTAGAACACAGGTTTATTTACCATGTATAAGATCCTGGGCTCAGTCCCCAGCACCAAAACAAAAAACAAAAAAAAACACCTGGCTATAAACGTGCACATAAGAGAACATTTACATTTATGGTTTTAAAGTCCTAAATTCCCTTCATACAGATAATAAAAAGTATAGCAATCGTGCTAAATTATAATTTAATAGTCTATATCTTTTTATATTACTTCCACCCTTAATCCCCACCAGACAAGACAGTCTGAACTCAGATATCCTAATTTATACCAGTGTAAAAAATTAAGAGATAATAAATATCTTTCTGGTGAATATATTTTATATATGTCCCTTCTTTTAACATAGAAAACACTCTGTTCTACAACTTCTGCTTTACTCTCAAGGATCCCAGAGTGCCTGATGGGCCTCATTAAACTAAACTAGTATTTTGTTTGGTAAACCATGCAGAGCAGAGATACTTATCTGCGTTCCTCAGGCACCAAAAGCAAGATTTAATGTGAGTTCTTTTCTAGCAGAAGTCAATAAAAGTAGATTTCTACATAATTTCCAACTTTATCTTATATCAATATAATTATAATTAGATAAAAAGTCTCAAAGTCAAGCTATGCTATATTTCCATGGAAAGATATTTCTCATGATTTTTTGAAGTATCAGTTCTTAGTAATCCCTTACCTTCCATATTTGGTGTACCAGTAATAACAAAGGAGCCAAAACCAAAAGGCTTGTGAGGAAAAACAAAAACTCCCAAATTTTCGTTTTTCTACCTTTCATTTCCCCAAGGTTTAAATTTTTCGTTGCTTCCTGCCATTCCACATCTGCTGCCACTATGTTCTTAGTGCAGCAAATAGTATCTCAAAGGATTAGTAAGAGAATAAATTAAACTGTTACCTCATGATACTGACAGTCTGCCAGAAGGCAACAAACACAAGGTCGTTGCTGAATTTGAGCCTTTAAGATGGCAGAGAGATGATCTTTAAGGTCTCTCCAACTATAAAATTCTATGAGAAACTTAAGAATATTGCTTTAGAACAAAAGACTTAAAAAATAAACATTCTTTAACTAGGGTTTTCCAAAATTTATATAATGAACACATGAGTATGTTTTATCCTCAGAAAAGTATTTGTAAATGTTGCTGAAGAAATTAACTAAACTTTTACCTCTTCATGGTCTTTTTTACTCTCTGCTTGCAAAATTGAAGATCTGAAGAAAAACAAAAAAGTTTCAGCCTCAACTTTTTTAAAAGAAAAACAAATAAATCCCACAACCAAGAGTATATTAGGAAAGGAAAACCACCAGAGGCATCAGAACTAATACTTTAACAACTCTAACTGTGGCTATCTATCCAAGATGTACCAAAATGGAAATAGGCACTGATCCTGGAAAGATACGAACATAAAAGTACGCTTTAAGACAACACATTTCAAACCTCTGATGTTTATCATATATCAATGATCCCACTAGAAATACTATCTTCATTATTGATAGTTTCTCCTTTAATAGAGTTAAATAAAAATTTCAACATACGAATCACAGCAATATTTGGCTTTTCAAAATAAGTTTAATACTTTAAAAGAAAAAAATAATTTTTACTAATTTTGTACCACACCAGGAAATGTAAATTAGCAAATGTTAAGCATTAGCAAAAAACTTAAAATATAAAAGATTTAAGTACTGTTAATAACACTAACAATTTGGTAATTTCAATAAATGAACACAGGGATGCCTCATAGGATAACAGAACTGGCACTTATTATATGTTTGTAGAAGGAATATAAAATTAAACCATTTAATGAACATGAAATACAGCCATTTTGATAAAAGATTGTTAAGGCTGAATTTATTTACTTGTTTCATAATTTTTTGTGTGATGCCGGGCATCAAACTCAGTGTGGTCTCAAGTATACTAGGCAACCACTCTACCACTGAGCCACATCCCATATCTTAATGTGCACATATATAGGGGGTAAATGATTTTTATGGAACCCAGAGGCTGCTCCTGAAAGTTAAGAAAGCTCAATGGTCAATATTTTAATTAAGTGGGGGATAGGGGGAATCACAGCTAACCTAAGCAACTATTAGGAAAATGTTTAATGTCCTAAAAAGACTAATGCAAGCCGGGCCTGGTGGTGCATGCCTGTAATCCTAGCACTTTGAGAGGCTGAGACTGAAGAATTGCAAGTTCAAAGTTAGCCTCAGCAATGGCGAGGCACTAAGCAACTCAGTGAGACCCTGCCTCTACATAAAACACAAAAGAGGGCTGGGGATGCGGCTCAGTGGTCGAGTGCCCCTGAGTTCAATCTCCAGTACCAAAAAAAAAAAAAAAAAAAGCAAATTATCTTAGCAGGGTGTGGTGGCACATGCCTGTAATATCAGCAACTTAGGAGGCTGAGGCAGGGAATCAAATTTGAGGTCAGCCTAGGTAACTTTATGAAACCCTGTTTCAAAATAAAAAAATAAAAAGGGCTGGGGATGCAGCTCAGTGGTTGAGCACCTCTGAGTTTAATCCCCACTGTTCAGGGAAAGAGTAGGGGAAAAATATTATCTTAATATATATGCTCGGTCTAAAATGTTCATAACATTTTTGGATAAAAAGGAGTTATCTTGCATTTCAGTAATTTAAAATATTATAATTTTATTAATAGTAGAAAAATACCAACTTTTTCCCATCAAAAGAGGTGATCTGAAAACAGTATCGCCTGTCTTCACAGTCCACAGCCATCACTGAACAGTTGTCTATGTCCATGGCTAGGCCTCCTGCTACATCTCCACGGGCTTGACTCATTAAGTTTCCACCCTGCGTGAAGTAAAACTGTCTATCCCAGGTAGATGATACCAAGCCTGTTTTACTAAATGAAGAAAATACATTTATACTTTAATACTGACATACTTAAAATTACCTTATCATCCAAAAACAAGAGAAAGCATGTTCAAAGAATCAGCTTGCAAAAAGTTACCATGGTGTAAAGAAAATATAAATATCAGTTCTTCAGTCTCCTAAAATGAATACACACATATTGACTCACTTGTGTGAATATACCTTTTCACAATTGCAGCTATGTAATAGTGGTCCATAAAAAGTTAGTTATACTTCAATATTCTAAGGGAATAAAGTCAAAACAAAAGAGGAATTTATTTTAGTGTTAACCTATTTCATCCTATCTTCAGGTGAAAACTAAAATTTGACTTGATACATATAAAATATGATAAATGATATTTAATAGCACTCACATGTTAGAATAGATTTTAACTTAAACTGGTTTCATTTATTTTTTAATTCTAAATTATTCAATAAATACCTAGGTAGAACTTTACTTTGAAAGGTTTTCATTCATGTACCTTATGTATCAACAAATTCACACAAATACTAACACCACTAAAAAGGCTCAACCTTTAGTAAAATAAAAACAATTCGGCAAAATATATTATATTGATAATACCAAATGAATATTATGTATTATAATATATAACAATATATAATAATAATAATATTTATATATTACAAGATATACAATGTATGAAAATAACAATAGTTTTCTTACTTTCTAGCATTAAGATATCCAGCCTTTCGGGTTAAATTTCGATTAACAGGAAATTTTGTGGGGTCTGGGTCAGGCACATATAAAGGGTCACTGGCTACTTCCAAATCCTCTATTGTCTGCTGCATGGTCTCTACATCACTGTCCATTTCCCTGCGAACACTAACAGAACAGATTATTTACTGTGAGCCACGCCAACAAAGAACTTATTACCAATCATGTTTACCTGTTTATTTGTTTTGTATGTATTTTTCATTTTATTTATTTTTTATTTTTTTTAGTTGTAGATGGATGCAATATCTTTACTTTATTTATTTATTTTTATGTGGTGTTGAGGATCAAACCCAGTGACTCACGCATGCTAGGCAAGCGCTCTACCACTGAGCTACAGCCCCAGCCCTGGACGTATTTTTTAAAAAGAGATAAGCAATGGCATAGGTGGTTAAAGTGACGTGAATGAATGCATTTTCAACAGTTTTACATTTTAGATATTTTGGAAACAATACTAAATTCAAAAACTAACGAATTTACTCTGAATGCCTAACTTCTGTCCTGTGTCTTTGAAACAATATTTATTTTTCAGGGCTGGGGATAGTATAGCACTTGCCTAGCATGCATAAGGCCCTGGGTTTGATCCTGAGGACAGGGGAAAAAAATTATTTTTATTTTTATCTCTCTCCATATCTTAGAATGATCACATATACTGCCCAGACTTTTGAATCTGATCAGAATGCAGAGCACTGTTTTCTCTTTCTCAGCTTTCATGGCTTGGAAAATGACATTTATTCAGTAATATCCCAAGCAACTCCCACAATTTGGAGTTAAAGATAATTTCACTTACAAATAATTACTATTACAAGTCTGTTTTATTCAGACATAAGAGCTAGTTCTGTATTATTAAAATTACTGTCAAATTTGACACTTATAAAATTCAGAGTTTACATTCTACGGAAAAGATAATTTAAAAAACCAAGAAACATCCATAAGCTGTGTGAGAAACATTCTCAAGTCAGGAAAAATACTTCCTCAGGAAATTAAGTTGTAAATATTTTTAAGTTATGGCATTTAGCTGTTAACATATTCACATCATTTCATTTTTAATTTTAAGGAAAAGATACTTACTTCTGTACACTTGTTCCAATATTAGCTAAAAATTCTTCCAACTGTTCATTGAGATTTTCAGAACCCATCTTAAAGAAACTTATCTAGGGTAGAGGAAAAATGGAGGATCGAACAACACAAACATACACAAAACAATACTTCAGTGAATCATATAAAAAATCTCCAAGATCCATGGTTAGGCAAAAAGCAAAGGATTATTTCATTTTTATAACAGGTTGCAGTTTGCAACTTCTACTAAGCAAAGAATCACTGAGAATATTTAACTGAACAAATATATGTATATATATATATATATATATAGTCATATATGCTAAACATTTATAAAAATGAAAATAAATTTTGAAGTATTTTCAAACAAATTATATAAATAAACTATTTCATATTTACTACAAAGATAAGTTTTAAATCTGAGGAACAGTACTCATAACCTGAAGGATCTTCAAATTTCTTTAAACTCCTGATTTTTAGAGGACTGACATCTACCCCAAACTCAGTTTTCTAGCCTCCTTCCAGATGCACACTTGAGAGTTCATCTATTACTTTTTACTAAGAAAGTGTACAAGTAACATGGACACACAAACTTGTTCATTCTCTTTCAGATCTATTATGAAACGAGGAGGGTTAGAAGAGCAATAGGTGTAACTTTGGAATTCATTTGGTGTTCTACTTTCTATCCCCAACTGTGGTGGTCAAGGTCTAAATACAACACAAATGGCAACATTTACTCTAAAATATTTGAAATCTTTATTACTTTTTAAAACCTAAACACACTGGGCACAGTTGATATGCCTATACTTCTAGTTACTTGACAGGCTGAAGCAGGAAGATAGCAAGTTTGAGGCCACCTTGGGCAACTCAGAAAGAACTCTATCTCAAAATAAAATGAAAAGGGCTGGGGATGTAGCTCTGTGGTACAGCACTTGCCTAACATGTATGTGTCCATGGATTCAATCCCCAGCACTATGTAAATAAATAAATGAATAAAACCTAGACGCAAATAAGTATGTTAATAATAATTTATAATACCTTACATTTAATGATTTAATGTAAATACAAAGCCTGACATAAAGCCTTTTTTTCTAGGGGAGTGGGGTTTACTGGAGATTTAACTCAGGGGCACTCAACCACTAAGCCACATCCCCAGCCCAGAAAGCTCAGTAAGACAGGGTCTTACTGAGTTGCCTAGTGCCTTACTTTTGCTAAGGCTGGCTCTAAACTCACGATCCTCCTGCCTCAGCCTCTGAGCCGCTGGGATTACAGGCATGTGCCACCGTGCCCAACCTTGACATAAAGCTTTTCAGTTATACCAAAACAGCACAAGAGTTGAGGATTTAGCTCAGTGGCAGAGCACTTGTTTAGCATGTGCAAGATGCTGGGCTCAATCCTCAGTACCATGAAAAAAAATATACATAGTATTTACCTGAGCTTGCATGTACCCAAGTAGAGGTTCTAACAATGCTATCTTCTTCTTGTACTGAAGAGTATTTAATGCACAAAAATAATGCATCATGGTCTGGTGCTGTTTTTTTCTGGAGGTATACACATCTTCTGTTACTTCATACTTCACCTTTGAATGAAAAGATTAAAAATAGCATTATTTCTCTACTTTTAAATTATCTTCAATGGTAGCTATGAAGAAGAGCTTGCCAAGGTAAACAGTATATCACTAGAAATTGAACATAACTGTTTTCTGATCTATTAGAAATTCTTCAACATATTGAATAAGTTGATTTTCTTGTTTGCCAGCCACATAATTTATAAAATGCATATTTGGATATAACCAAGAATGTAAATATCTAAACTAAGCATAGCAAAGAAAATCTACATGGATGAAAGGCACACAATGGTTTGTTACTAACTTCACCGTTAGTTTTCAACCTCAATCAGTTCACAGCATACATTCTCTCCTCTGGTTCCCTCCTTACCACATCTGCTCTTCTACTTGTTTGTCTTCCTTTACTTAAACTTAAAGTACATGTGCTCCCCTGGGTCCTTTCATTCAGACAACCAGTATTTATTGAGAATGTATTATATTACATGCATTAGGCTCTTCTCTCTTCCTCCTCTCCTTAGAATACCTGATGAAGTACCAAGAGTATTCCAATATACCAATGACTCAGCAATCACAAATTTTTAATCCCCTGCTCCTTACTCAAAAGTGCCAGGGGAAAAACATTCCCATCTAGGTTCTTTTTATGTTTGTGTGTGTAATATGTGTATGTGTGTATGCATTGGAAATGTACAGGTCAGTATCCTCCCCACAAAACTTGCTCTCCTACTTTATTTCTTGGCTCTCCTAATTACTCCAGAACCCATTAGTCATCCAAATAACCTAGGCATTATTTTTTTTATTCTCCCTCCTACCAAAGACCTTATCAATTCAACTTATCAAATACTTCCACAAAGTATTCCTTCCTCTCCTCTTTCAATAACATTAGCTGAGGCCCTCATTATATCTTTGCGTGGTGGAGCATGCCTATAATCCCAATGGCTCAGCCTCCCAAAGCGCAGGGATTACAGGCATGCGCCACTGTGCCCGGCTGCTTACTCATATTGTTCCCCTAAGGTACCTCACATACTGCTTGTCATGCAGTAGGTGCTCAATACATTTTCATAATTTTTTTTTTTTTTAGTTTTAGATGGACACAATAGCTTTACTTGATTTATTTTTATGTGATGCTGAGGATCAAGCCCAGTACCTCACACATGCTAGGCAAGTGCTCTACCACTGAGCCACAACTGCAGCCCCTCAATACATTTTTAATTTAAAAAATGATAAGAAATGTTTTTTTAAAAAAATACTTGTAACAGCCAGAAGTAATGTAAAACATTACAGATTTTACACCCTAGAACTTTTAACTGTGTCCATAAGGCAGAGTGACTAAATGCAGATCTTGAAATGTATATACTTTGTCAGATTTTGCACCATCAAATAATTTCTGAACTAAAATTAGAAATGGAAACCAGCTATTGGACGAAACTTTGTATAAAAAACATTTTCTTTATTGTCACAGTGAGTGTTGCACAGTGTTATAGTTTAGATATTAGGCATCCCCAAAAGCTCATGTGTGAAATAATGCAAGAAAGTTTAGAGGTGAAATGATTGGGTTTGAGAGCCTTAACCTAATCAGTGCATTAATTTGCTGATAGGAATTAACTGGGTGGTAAGTGGAGGCAGGTAGGGTGTGGCTGGAGGAGGTGGGTCCCTGGGGGCATACCTTTGGGATATGTATTTTGTCCTTTGTAGAGTAAAGCTCTCTCTCTTTGCTTCTTGGCTCAATGTCCCCAGCTGCTGTCCTCTGCCCCACTCTTCTGCCATGATGTTCTGCCTTACCTCTAGCTCCAAGGAATGGAGTTGGCCTTCTTTAGACTGAGACCTCTGAAACTGTGAGCCTCAAAATAAACTTTTCCTCCTCTAACTGTTCTTGTCAGGTCTTTTGGTCATAGCAGTGAAAAGGCTAACTAAAACACATAGTCATACTCATTTGTGGATTTCCACAAGTAGTTACTTTGTCTCTCTGAGCAGCTGCAGCCAAGACTGCAGACACCAAGTCCCAGGCACAGAGATCAACTCACTCTCAAGCATCCAATAAGGCCTACACATCAAGCCTTGGATTAGGCACTGGAGAGAGCTGATTTTAAGGAGCACTCTAGCTGATGTTGCTAATATGCTGTTCTTTAATCTTTATTTGAATGCTTTTCTCTTCACATATAATGTAATATTTCTAGAATTCACTCCTTGAAGACAAATATTCCCAGTAAATGAAGAAGGCCTCATAATGGAACTTCATTGGAATTGGGTCTTTAATAATTCAACTTTTTGGCTACTGTGTCTCATTTCTGAATACATAGCCAAATGAAAACATAGCATATGCAATGTTATCAAAATACAAAGCAAAAGGAGGCAATGTAATATACTGGTCATAGGTTACATTTATGTTTGATTATGACTTACCAAATTCTGGCAGAAGAAAAGTATCTCATTTAAAGAGACCAACAATTATCAGAAAGGTTTTTGAACAGCTAATAGGAAAAAAATAAAGTAGAAGCAGTACAGCAACACATACAAATCAACTACTGGCTCTATTTTTAAGCAGGGAACACTGTACCATCTAATGAAATCATCATTAATTGTGATACTTAAAGAGTAAGTACATATCACACCTTGTCATTTTCTCTTTTTTTTGACAATCGGCTATATCTGTTAATTGCAGCATCATGATCTGGAAAGCAGAAATGAGTGTTAATAATACAATAGTATTTTACAAAAGGTGTAAATACTTTAAATTGTTTTCACCTCTGCATCTTTCTGCAAATATACTAAAGCAAGGTAAAAATTCCCTATTACCTGATAACTATATTCAAATTTTCCCCACAACCAAATTTCCCCTAAACTATGTGTCTACTTATCTAACTAGTAAAGAAAAACAATATTTAATTCCAAGGAAACTATAACCCACTAGAAGTTTTTCTAAGTATTTCAGTTCAAAAACAGCAAATGCTCATTAAAGAAAAACTGGAATATATACCAAAAAAGGAAGGCAAAATACTATATCACCTCTTTAGGCATTAGAAAGATAAGTATAAGACTGATGTAATTGTCTTTAAATTTTTTTCTTGTAAATAGCATATTCAAGTAACAACACTGATATAAATAATGCTCACAACTTAATTACACTCATTTTTTTCAATTATTACAAAGAATCATCCATTATATACACTGATAAATGCATCAATAAAATAAATAAGTATGTAAAGTATTCAGGGCTTACCATTACTAGCCATCTGAAACACTTCTTTTAATGTCAATATTTCTGAAAAAGTTTAAAAGAATAATTTCAGCTTAGCATATTTATAAAATACCTTAAATTTGATTATAGGGCTGGAGATACAGGTCAGTGATAGAGTGCTTGCTTAGCATTAATGAGACTCTGGGTTAAATTCTCAGGATCACAAAAAGTTTGCTTACAAAGCAATAAATGCCACGTTAGTTATAGCTAAAACTCCAAATAGTATTTTATTCTTCCATTCAAGGGAAGAACAAAAACCACTGAGTTTCAGCTA
The DNA here is from genome assembly GCA_028644305.1 of Xerus rutilus. Taxonomy (NCBI): domain Eukaryota; kingdom Metazoa; phylum Chordata; class Mammalia; order Rodentia; family Sciuridae; genus Xerus; species Xerus rutilus. The sequence continues at coordinate 39,121,220 of CM053413.1, forward strand.
GTCTGGTACATTTACCATCATTAGCAACACTTACACTACCAGAAAATCTACTTGCCACAAATCAGTAATATGACACAAATTTTAAAACCCATTACAAATGCTAAGACATGTAAATATTTTGACTCAGTACCAGTATCTAGCTTACTAATTCATTTTTTTCATGCATGACTCTAATAATTTCAAATGCTGAATGAGAAACAGAGCACATTTTATCAGTAAGATAGTGCCATTCAGTACCCTTAGACTGTGAGAAAAGAATTCTTATTTCTTGGCCTTGGAAATGTCCATTTTTGAGCATCATTGCAACTATTAACTCCATCTCTAAAATCCATCTGTCTTTATTCCATCTTAAATACTTTACCATTCACTGATATAGTAGTTCAATGTTTTTTTTCTATATGTATGACTGAGTTTAAAAATTATAAGAGCCAGGGCTGGGATTGTAGCTCAGCGGTAGAGCGCTTGCCTCGCATGCGTGGGACCCTGGGTTCGATCCTCAGCACCACATACAAAGCAATAAAAAAATAAAGCTATTGTGTCCATCTACAACTAAAAAAAAAAAATATATTTAAAAAAAAAAAAAAAAAAAAAAAAAAAAATTATAAGAGCCAATTCAGTAAAACTCTCCTTTTATCACCTAGTAACCATAAATTGGCAAAAATATCCATAAACCACTAAGTCATAGGTTGTTAATGTGCTGGCATCCCTACCTTCTGCTATAGCCCATATAAACCTTTATACTCTATGCCAGCTATCCTAATCCAGGTCTTGGTTATACCTCACTGGACTCTTACATCTTCTTAATTCATTTTCCTACAGACCAAATCCACACAATCCAATCCTCCAACTACAAAAGAAATGTGCCTCTTTTTTTTTCTTTAAATATATATTTTTTAGTTGTAGGTGGACATTTCATGTGGTGCAGAGGACCGAACCCAGTGCCTCACGTGTGCTAGGCGAGTGCTCTACCACTAAGCCATAACCTCAGCCCTAGGATTGTAGTTTTTCACTCCTAAAAGATCTCCATTGTTTTCTCCCTGTTTGTAAACTCAAGTCCAACATATTTAGTATGATCTAGTTCCATCTAATCTAATTCCAGATTCATCTCCTGCTTTGCCCTGACACATTCAACATTGCAGTCACACTAAACTTCTTATCCTCAAAACAAACCAAATATGTCTATCAGCTATATATTTATGCGTTCTGATCCCCCTACCAGTGATTCTACTCCTGGCACATTCCTTCTCATTGTTCAATGCTCATGTAACATCTTGGTGAAGCCTTCCTGACTCTCCTCTGAGCCCTCACAGAACCTTCTCATTCCCTAATTAAAAGAAAGTTTCCTAATTATGTATTTACCTATCCCCTTTTCTAGGATTTCTCCAGGAAAGGGATACCTTACATTAGTATTTGCCAGTACTTAGTTCAATATCTATCAAAAGCTCCTATAAATGTTTGGTGACTGATGAAAGTGAAAGTGGCACAGCCAGTGGTCAGAAATGGTTTAGATATGAAGTAAAATGCATTTTATAAGAATTGATCTTCTGGCAACTGACAAAAGTAAACACAAGTCCTTGACTTCAATACCTTTCAGATCTCTTTCTTTAAACTGGGTAATGGGGAACATCATGGCATCAGCAAGTTGAGTTGAGAGTACCGCATGACAAGAGCTAAGCTGGTAAAAGAAAGACAAAAAAGGCCAAATAACTAACAGATACCATTTATAACTAATAATTGTCTTTACAGAGACATTTAACTAATGTTAAGTAATCTAGTGGGAAAAAAAAAAGAGTAAATATCATGCTAAGTGAAGTAAGCCAATCTCAAAAAACCAAATGCCCGATGTTCTCTCTGATAAGAGGATGCTGATCCATAATGTGGAGGAGGACATGGGAAGAATGGAGGAACTTTGGTCACAGAGGTGGGAGGGGGGAGGGGGCATGGGGACAGTAAAGATGGTGGAATATAATGGACATCATAGCCCTGGCTTTATGTATGACTGTGTGTATGTTGTGATTCTACATCACATACAAACAGAGAAATGAAAAGTTGTGCTCCATCTGTGTACAATGAATCAAAATGCACACTGCTATCAGGTATACCTAAGTAGAATAAATAAATAAATTTTTTTTAAAAAGCTCTAAAACATTTCACATAAAACATTAAAAATTATGTGATATAAACAAAGTATTATATAGCCATAAAAAAAATTCCATTTAAAACTCCTAAAAGAAAACTTAAAACGATCCTGGATTTGGCAATGATTTTTTTAAAATTTATTTTTGTTCTTTTTAGTTGTACATGACAATAGAATGTATTTTGACATATTATACATACATGAAATATAACTTCCCATTCTTGTGGTTGTATGTGATATGGAGTTACACTGGTCAAGGATTCATATATGAATATAGGAAAGTTATGTCCAATTCATTCTACTATGTTTCTGATTTCCATCCTGCTTCCCTTCCCTTCATTCTCCTTTGTCTAATTCCAGTATACTTTTATTCTTCCCTCCATTTCTCCCCCCCGCTTATTGTGTTAGCATCCACATATTAGAGAGAACACTCGGCCTTTGGTTTTTTGGCATTGACTTATTTCACCTAGCATGATAGTCTCCAATTTCATCCATTTACCGGCAAATGTCATAATTCCATTCTTCTTTATGGCTGGGTAATATTCCAGTGTGTATATATACCACATTTTCTTTTTCCACTCATCTGTTAAAGGGCACCTAGATTGGTTCCACAGCTTAAGTCCTTTGGGTATATGCCAAGGAATGGGATAACTGGGTCAAATGGTGATTCCATTCCAAGTTTTCTAAGGAATCTCCATACTGCTTTCCAGAGTGGATGGACCAATTTGCAGTCCCATGAGCAATGTATGAGTGTACCTTTTTCCCACATCCTCTTGCCAACATTTATTATTACTGGTATTTTTGATAATTGCCATTCTGACTGGAGTGAAATGAAATCTCAGTGTAGTTTTAATTTGGCAATGATTTCTTAGATATGACACCAAAAGCACTCAAAATAAAATATAAATTGGACTTCATCAAAATTAAAAACTTTAGGGGTTGGGGTTATGGCTCAGTGGTAGAGCACCTGCCTAGCACGTGTAAGGCACTGGCTTCGATCCTCAGCACCACATAAAAATAAATAAGATAAAGGTTAAAAAAAGAATGCTTTAAAAAAATTAAAAACTTTAGTACATTAAAGGATACTATCAAGAAAGTGAAAAGATAAACCACAGAGTGAGAGAAAATGTTTGCCAATTACTTACCTAGTAAGAAACTTGTATTTAGAATACAAAACTCTTAAAACTCAATAATAAAAAGGCAGATAACCCAACTTAAAAGTGGGCAAAGTATCTGAATAGATATTTCTCAGAAGATATACAAATGGCTGATAACCACATGAACAGATGTTCAATATCATTAACTATCAAGAAAATGCAAATCAAAATGATGAGGGGCTAAGATTATGGCTCAGTGGTAGAGCGCTAGCCTTGCATGCATGGGGCACTGGGTTCGATCCTTAGCACCACATAAAAATAAATAAAATAAAGATATTGTGTCTATTTGCAAATAAAAAAATATTTTAAAAAAATGATAACAAGTTCCCACATGACACCCACTTAGATGGCTCTAATTTTTAAAAAATGGAAAAATCCATTTTTGGCAAGAATGTAGAAAAGCTAGAATCCTCCTATATTGCAGGTGAAAATATGAAATGGAATGGGCACTGATGAAAATTGGTGATTTCTCAAAGTTAAACATGAAGTTACCATATAACCAAACAATCCCATTCCTAGATATATGCCCCAAAAAACTGAAAACTGGTGTTTGATAAAAACAAACTTGAACATGAATGCTCACAGCAGCAATATTCATATCAGCCAAAAGGTGGAAACAGCCCAAATATCCATAACAAATAGATAAAACAAAATATGGTATCCCCATACAATGACATTTTATTCAGCCAAAAAAGAAATGAAGTTTTAACACATTATAACAAGAATACACCTTTAACACATACTAAATGAAAGAAGACAGATACAAAAGTCCACAAATTATATGGGTTCTATTATACGAAATATTCGAAAACAGGAAAATGTATCTTTTATTTTTTTTTCTTATTTTAGTACCAGAGATTGAATCCAGGGGCATTCAACCACTGAGCCACATGCCCAGTCCTTGTTATTTTTTTATTTTGAGACAGGGTCTTGCTAAATTGCTTAGGGCCTCACTAAATTGCTGAGGCTGGCCTTGAACTTGTGATCCTCCTGCCTCAGCTTCCCAAGTCGCTGGGGATTACAGGTATGCGCCACCACACCTGGCTCAAAACAGGCAAATCTAGGGGTTGGGGTTGTGGCTCAGTGGTAGAGCACTTGCCTCGCACATGTGAGGCACTGGGTTCAATCCTCAGCACCACATACCAAATACATAAATAAATAAATTAAAAAAAAAAAACAAAAACAGGCAAATCCAGAGAGACAGGAAGCAGATTAAGTGGTTCCCAGGGACTGATAAGAACAGGAAGGGAAAAGTGACAGCTTAATAGGTAAACAGTTTCCTTTGGGAAAATGTTGAAAATGTTCTGAAACTAGAAAGTTATGAATGCATAACATTTTGAATTTATTAAATATCACAAATGACAAATTTTATATGTATTTTACCATAATTTTTTTAAAAATGAAAAACATTCCGCTGGGCGCAGTGGCGCACACCTATAATACACTTTGGGAGGCTGAGACAGGAGAATCGCGAGTTCAAAGCCAGCCTCAGCAACAGTGAGGCAACTCAGTGAGACCCTGTCTCTACATAAAACACAAAATAGGGCTGGGGATGTGGCTCAGTGGTCGAGTGCCCCTGAGTTCAATCCCCAGTATCAAAAAAGAAAATATTCCATTTCCTGTAAGTATTATTTCTTTACACTACTCTCATAATATTCTGCTATGAAGAATTATTAAAATATTTTAAAAATTGGGGCTGGGGGTTTATCTCAGTGGTTGAGAGCTCTTGCCCAGCACGTACGAGGCCCCAGGTTTAATCCCCAGTAAGGCAAAAATGTATGTGTGTGTATGTACATACACACACACACACACACACACACACACACACACAAATTTTTTAAATTACTTTTCCAGTTAAGAGGACTAGAAAAGACAGAACTATTTAAATGGCTTATGTGGGTTGGGGGTAGAAAAAAGGGCTTTTGTGCAATAATAGAGAACAATTATTGGACTCTCCATACATCTCTCACTACCTTTCTTCTAGGTCTGTTTTGTTTTGTCATCTGATTGGTTAAAGATGACTGGTTTGAGAAACTAAGGGTCAATTTCAGTGTTTGGGATGGAAGGATTAATAAGGACGGAACAGTAAAATGTTACTTGATGACAAAATAGAAACCACAAAGGGCTTAGCCATAGCTCACAGCTTCACTCTTCTCTCGCTGCCTACATCAAATAACAATGAAAAGACCAAATAATACATGGACTGGGAAGAGAAAAAGCCCATCTATAAGCTTATTACTGGGAAACAATTTATTTTAATTAGGTAAAGAAAATATTATTTTTATGAGATAGCCACCAGGATGTGGAAATAAGGTCCTTCTTTAGTAAGGTTCGTAACAAACCTATACTCATATAATTATAACAATAAAAATTCCCAATAAAAACTGAATAACTTGAGTAAGTTACTAATAAGATTCGTGCAAAATAAACACTTACCTCATCTATAACTTTTGAAAACTGTTGTAAAGTAGAGCTCATAACTTCATCATCGCCCCCCAATGGAAAACGCTAAAAAATGTGAAACAGAGATGACGTAAAGGTTCAATACTATATGAATCTTGTGACTGACAGCATCGGAATTTAAATTTTCAAGCAAAATTTCTAAATTTCAAATGAGCTCCAGAAATGTCATTTTATTAAAGTATGGTAAATTTCATAATTAAGAAACATTAATTAAAATGTTTGCTATGTACTCAACGGACACATACTATGCCAGGAATTCAGTGATTTGGCAGTCAGCCCCAGTTCTTCAAAAACCCTGTAATCTTGAGCAAGGCTGTTTCTTCATTTGTGAAAAAGAAATAAAGGTAAACTAGATAACCTCTGTACCTAGCATTAAATCATTATAATTATCTCAACATATGGGCTATACTGAAATCTCAGTGGCATATTCTGTGAAATCAAGAAAGCTTAAGGATTCTTTTTTTTTTTTTTTGGTACTGGAGATTGACCTCAGGGGCACTTGACCACTGAGCCACATCACCAACCCTATTTTGTGTTTTATGTAGAGACAGGGTCTCACTGAGTTGCTTAGCGCCTCGCACGCCATTGCTGAGGCTGGCTTTGAACTCACCATTCTCCTGTCTCAGCCTCCCTAAGTGCTGGGATTACAGGCTTAAGGATTCTTAATGAGAAAGTCCTTATCTGTACAGATACAGTATTGTAGTACATCTTAAATCATGCTCTTAAAACTGTTTTTAAGATATACAATACCTGTTTTTCATATTCTTTTAAAAGTTTTGAAGTCAGGTGTGTTGCTGCACTCAATTCATTCTATGGAAAAAGATTAGTATTCAGATTAGCACAAAATTACTGATCAAGAAAAAAGTTTTAATCAAAGATACATAGGACACCTTTATTACTACCATTAAAGCATTTCAAAAAGAAACTCAACAATAAAGGAGAATTCAGCAAGGAATTCAGCAATGTTCCAGGTATGTGCTTCTTTTTTGTGGGCTAATAAAAACTAAGCATTATATTAAATATTTTAAAAGCTAAAAGTAACTATATAAAGCCTTAGCAAAATCTTTACAGATTCTACATGGATAACTAATTATTATTCTCTCTGGAGGCTGATGCCAGACTATAAACATACAATAACATAGAACCAAAATGTGGTTGACTATCAGGCATGGTGGCACACACCTATAATCCCAGTGGCTTGGGAGGCTGAGGCAGGAGAATCACAAGTTCAAAGATAGCCTTAGCAACTTAGCAAGGCCCTAAGCAACTTATTGAGACCCTGTCTCAAAATAAAAAATAAAAAGGGGGCTGCGGTTGTGGCTCAGTGGTAGAGTGCTTGCCTAACACGCATAAGGCACTGGGTTCAATCCTCAGCACCACATAAAAATAAAAATTAAGCTATTGCATCCATCTACAACTAAAAAATATTTGAAAAAAATAAATAAATAAAAAATAAAAAATAAGAAGGGCTGGGGATGTGTCTCAGTGGTTAACTGCCCCTGGGGGTTTACTCCCTGGTACCAAAAAAAAAAGGCAAAGCAAAATGTGGTTGACTCAGTCCTAACACAGCAATGCAGTCATATGAACGAGTTTTTTTGTTTTTTTTTTTTGGTACCAGAGGTTGAATCCAAGAGCACTTAACCACTAAGCCACATCATTAGCCCTTTTTTATATTTTATTTAGAGACAGTGTCTTGCTGAGTAGCTAAGAGCCTCGCTAAGGTGCTGAGGCTGGCTGTGAAATTGTGATCCTCCTGCCTCAGCCTCCCCCGCCACGCCACTGAGATTCCAAGTGTGTACCACCACGTCCAGCCACATGAAATACTTTTTTGCAGTTTTTTTAGTGATGAACATAATGACAAAAATAATACTTTTTTTTACATGTTAAGAGAATATTTGTAGTCAGAAATCAAACCTTGAGAGACCTATCACAAGAAAAAATCAATAATAATCATAGCAACTTTTAAGTACACAATGAAAACATTAATCAAGAAAGGAGAGGGGCTGGGATTGTAGCTCAGCGGTAGAGCGCTTGCCTCGCATGCGTGAGGCCCTGGGTTCGATCCTCAGCACCACATACAAAAGCAATAAAATAAAGACATTGTGTCCATCTACAACTAGAAAAAATTTAAAAAAAAAAAAAAAAAAAAAAGAAAGGAGAAATATGGGACGAGAAAAAAATGAAGTGTGGGCTGGGGTTGTAGCTCAGTGGTAGAGCGCTTGCCTTGCATGTGTGAGGCACTGAGTTCGATCCTCAGCAGCACATAAAATAATAAATAAAGGTATTAAAAAAAATAAAGCCTGTATACTTAATTAATCCCAAAGAAAGAGTATCATAGAACACAGGTTACCATTAAAGGTTATAATTAGGCTATCCTGGCATAGCCTTAAATTGTTGTCTTTTTTACAAGAAAATCAAGTTGTAGCCTTTTATTTATTCTTTATTTTTTGGTACTAGGGATTGAACTCAGGGGTACTCGACCACTGAGCTACATCCTCAGCCCTATTTTGTGTTTTATGTAGAGACAGGGTCTCACTGAGTTGTTTAGCACCTCACCATTGCTGAGGCTGGCTTTGAGTCATTCTCCTGTCTCAGCCTCCCAAAGTACTGGGATTACAGGCATGCGCCACCACACCCAGGAACTCGTAGCCTTTTAAATTCATTTCCTTGTACTCCAGAGCTACACCTAATTTTTATTTCCTACTAACTAGCTTTCTTTTAATCTTCTACTCAGAAAAGGAAAGTGTTCCTTAAGATAAAAGCATGATTTAGGAAAATATGAGTGGTGATATAAGTTCTTTAGTCAAATCTTTTTTTAAATTTTTTTTTTAGTTGTTGATAGACCTTGATTTTATTAATTTATATGTCGTGCTGAAAATGGAACCCAATGCCTCACACATACTAGGCAAGTGTTCTACCACTGAGCCACAACCTCAGCCCTCTTCAGTCAAATATTAAACGAAGATCACTATCAATGATTTTTATTTTTTCAGTATTGTAGATTGAATCCAGGGGAACTCTACCACTGAGCTACATCCCCAGCAATTTTTATTTTTTGAGACAGGGTCTCAAAAAATTGTTGAGGCTGGCTTTGAACTTGCAATCTTCCTGCCTCAGTCTTCCAAGTCACTGAGATTATAGATGTGAACTACCGTACCCAGCTACTTACTGTAAGTGATTTATTTTTTTGGTACTAAGCATTGAAGGGGTACTTAAAAGAGACATATCCTTAGCCCCCATTTTTTCTGGGAGAGAGACAGGATCTTACCAAGTTTCTTAAGGCCTCGCTAAATTGCTGAGACTGACTTTGAACTTGCAATACTCCTGCCTTAGCCTCCCAAGATGTGGAGATAACAGGCATGTGCCACCGTGCCCAACACTATTAGTGATTTTTAATAAGAAAGCTCTTATTACTGTGTTTGGGGAGAAGGGACAGATATTTCAATCTTCTTACTTTTGTGGTACTATAAACCATACATTAGTAACTGAAATGTAAGCTATGGTATACAATATATTTCATGTTCATTCATCCTTTCAAGAAGTATTTATTACTAGTAGCTCAGGACAAGGCTAGGCACAAGTAAACAAGACAGACACTATCTCTGCCCTTATGGGGCTCAAAGATTAATTTTTTAAATACTTTTTTAGTTGTCAATGGACCTTTATTTTATTTATTTATATGCAATGCTGAAAATCGAACCCAGGGCCTCACATATGCTAGGCAAATGCTCTACCACTGAGCCACAATCCCAGCCCTCAAAGATTAATTTTTAAACAGCATTATATTAGACCTTAGCTTTTTACCTGGGCATCATAAATCCGATGCATAGCTTGATACAATTGGTTCATATAGTTGGAAATAGCTGTAGCATCTTCTTCAAATACACCCAGTAAAGACCTTGTCTGTATAAAATAAAACCAACAAAAAAGTTATGTTAATTAGTATATAAATTAGATGGGAAAACTTTTGTTTTCTAAAGGAAGCAAAAATACAAAGATAACAGAGCTCTAGTAATTATGAGTTTTAATCTATTTTTTCTTTTTACAATAATGCTAAGAAGTTAGGGGTTTTTGTTCTCAGTTTCACTTCATTAAAAATGAGGTATTTTCCAGCTACATCACAAACTTCCAAAATATGTCACATAAACTTTAGAAGGAACAACAAAGGTATATTTTCATTGATTAGAATTTCTATAATTATACTAAGAAGGAACACCACAGATAAGCTTTTATGATTTAATAATTCCTTAATTAAACTAAAAACAAATCAACAAACATTCAAAACTTAGGGGACTGGGGGTTTAACTCTATGGTAAAGCACCTGCCTAGCATGGCTCTGGGTTTGAACTCTAGTGCACGCGCGCACACACACACACACACCCAGAAACTAATTTAACAGTATTCTTTGTGTAAATATTTAAATGCTTGATTATAGGATAACCTAATATGATTATTTCTCTTCTTTAAATGCTTTATTATAGGATAACCTAATATGATTATTTCTCTTCTTCCATGGTCTCTTCTAGTAGTGCCAAATCTCTGTCTATCCTAATCTAAAATAATACCACAGTACAAAATGCTAACTGGGTTTTTCTGAAGGATTTGATTCTTCTTTATATGTTTCTATATCTTTGGCATTCTTTTTTTTTTTACAATAAATAACTTAAAATATTTATTATAAGGAGGAAAACTTGTAAGTAAATGATAATGTCAATAAAAATTATCAAAGATAGTAGAGCATGGTGGAACAGGCTTGTAATCCCAGCTACTTGAGAGGTAGAGGCAGGAGGATCACCAAGTTCAAGGCCAGTCTGGGTAATTTTGCAAGACCCTGTTTCAAAACAAAATAAAAGGGGCTCAATGGTAGAGTGCCTCTGGATTCAATCCTCAGTACTGGAAGAAAAAAAAATCAAAGAAAAGGAAATTCAGTTTATCAAAGGCAAAGTATGATCACCATTTTTTATCCCAAAGGCAAGAGAAAAATTGAAATACCACTAAGTATTGAGATAACTGAAGCTTAAAAATCTAAAAAGTGACCTAATATTTTATTACCTACCTTCTTATTCCTTTCATCTACAGGTCAAAGCTAAGCCAATATAGTATAAAGTGGTGGAGTGTGGGGGGAACACAGATCATTATGCTGATTTAAGCAATCAACATTATCAGTCCTCTACTTGCCTAGGCCTCTGAGATTTCGATTTGACAGAAGCTGTTTTTGATTTTGTTTTTTTTTGTTGTTGTTGTTTTTTTAAATTTTGGAGACATGGTCTAAATTGCTCAGGCTGGTATCAAAGCTCCCTAGCTCAAGCAGTCCTCTTGCTAAGTAACTGGAAATACAAGTACACACCACCAGCTGAATTTGACATAATCTTTTTCACTCTGGTGCTCTAGCTTTACTCCCATTCCCCACAGTGCTATCTTAAGAAGTAAAAAAGATGGACTGGGGATGTAGGTCAGTGATAGAACATATGCCTAGCATGTGCAAAGCCTGTGGTTCAATACCCAGCACCTTAAAAAATAAGTACACACACAAAAAAAAGCATCAGGAAATCTTGATAGGCTAGTTAGTGCCTTCTTTTTTTTTTCCCCTTTTGGTACTGTGGACTGAACCCAAGGGTATCTACCACTGAGCTACATCCCTAGTTCTTTTCTATCTTTTATTTTTATTTGTATTTTTAAATTTTTTTTGGTACTGGGGATTGAACTCAAGGGTGCTTAACCACTGGGCCACATCCCCAGCCCTTTTTTGTATTTTATTTAGAGACAGGGTCTCACTGTGTTGCTTAGGACCTCGCTAAATTGCTGAGACTAGCTTAGAACTCATGATCCTCCTGCCTCAGCCTCTTGAGCTACTGGGAATAAAATAGCCACTGTGCCCGGCTATTTTATATTTTTGAGATAGTGTGTCACTAAGTCACTGAGGCTGGCCTCAAACTTCAGACCCTCCTGCCTTCTTAAATTGCTGGGATCATAAGTGTGTGCTGCTGTACCCCAGCCAGCTATTGCTATTCTTTTTTTTTTTTTTTGGTACTGGGGATAGAACTCGGGGACACTCAACTATTGAGCCATATCCCCAGTTCCTTTTTTGTATTTTATTTAGAGACAAGGTCTCATGAGGGCCTCACCGAATTGCTTAGGGCCTCACCGAATTGCTGAGGCTGGCTTTGAACTTGCGATCCTCCTGCCTCATCCTCCCGAGCTGCTGGGATTACAGGTGTGCACCACTGAGCCTGGCTGCTATTGCCATTATTAAGGAAAATCTCTTACTTTTTAATTCTTTCTCCCTAAATGGGCAATTGCAATTTGAGGAATTACACAATTATTTGAAAACATATAGGGCAAACCAGGTGCAGTGGCACATCCTTGTAATCCCAGCAACTTGGGAGACTGAGGTAATTTAGTGAGACCCTGTCTCAAACAAAAAATAAAATGAGCAAGGGATGTAGCTCAGTGTTAAGTGCCTCTGGGTTCATTCCCCAGAGGGTTCATTCCCCAGTACCAAAAAAAAACCAAAAAACCAAAAAAACAACAACAAAAAAACCTCTACTGCTAAACTGTACCTGCAGCCCAGATTCTCTATTTAAAATTAATATCAAGTCCAAGGATGTATAATTACTGTTTGCTTGAAGTAGCAGCTAACAAAAACAATTTGGTAGCATTTTACTGAATCTAAGATAGTATCATTATAAGATAACATCATTTTTATATAGTACTAAAACAAAACAATGGTGGCAACTAAGCTATGACTAAAGGGTTTCTTTGTTTTTGGTACCAGGCATTGAACCCAGGGTGCTTAACCACTGAGCCACATTCCCAGCCCTTTTTATTCTGTATTTTGAGACAGGGTCTCACTAAGTTACCTAGCGCCTCACCAAGTTGCTGAGGTTGGCTTTGAACTCGTGATCTTCCTGCCTCAGCCTCCTAAACTGCTAGGATTATAGGCTTGCTCCAGCTAAGTTTTCTTATGTCTTGATATTTTGCCTTTATATTTATGGATACAAACCTTCAGACAGAATTTTATCATATATGCTCTCATGTAAACATATAAAGGAAAATATAAGCAGCATAAATTTAATATATTCCTAAAACTTTTTCATAATCAATTGAATCAACTCATAAACTCCAATAAATCATCTTCCAATGTTTTCTCATACTTTTATCAGTACAATGAGATGACAAGTATTTCTTAGAAGTGTTCCAGTTTTAGTTTCTAACATTTTTGTTTTCTTCCCCCCCCCTTTTTTTTAAAAATTTTTTTGGTATTGGGGATTTAACCTAGGGGCTGGCCTTGAATTTGTATTCTTGCTTTCTCAGTCTCCCCAACATTGGGATTAACAGACATGTGCCACCATTCCCGGTTCCTAACAATATCTTAGATGGATGATTGTTCAGTTAAGTTTTGATGTTAATGCTTGTTTCTACCACGTAGAAAAGTGAGGTTTTCAAACAACCAGAACTGATTATTCTTTCTTCAAATCAATTTGTTGGCTGAATGCAAAGACTGCACTTGGCCATGACTGCCACTAGGAGCAACAACCTAATATGTACATTTGCAGGCAATGCAGAGTGCAGCTGCCACCTGGCTAATAGCAATTGTTAAATCACCACCAACTCAAGGCAGGCCATGATGGCACATGCCTATAGTTCCAGCTACTTGGGTGGCTAAAGCAGGAGTATCACTTGAGCTTATGAGTTTGAGAATAGCCTGGGCAACATTGTGAGACTCTGTTTCATTAAAAATAAAAATAAAAAAACAACTCTAAGGGGAATTACAATCTGAGATGTCAAAATGGGAAGGAGAAGCATACTGCATAATCAGGAACATTTCCTGTTATGCAAAGAAGGAAGGCTCCATTTGGAAATAGGGTTGTTTTCAATATTATGCATGAATCATTGAGATATTACACATAAAATCAATTGCTTTTAAAGGTCATACCTGTTATTAGTAATTAACAAGTTCTATTTTGATTCTGATTTTCAGAATAATATATAAATACAGACAAGCCATCTACTGTAGGCTTAAGATTTTGTGCTTCAACAGGTAACTTTTTTAGAATGGTATGGTTTGGGCAAGATAATTCTAAAGATGCTTACGTTCAATCAGTGAATTTGGACTTTGCAAATTCCTCCTATTTTAATACAATTACTGTTAAAATTTTTAAAAAAAATTTTTGAGGAGTGAACCCAGAGGCTCACTTTACCACTGAAATACTTTTTCTTTTTTAGTTAGTTTGTTTGTTTATTTTGAGACAGGGTCTCACTAACTTGCTGAGGCTAGCCTCCAACTTGTGATTCTCCTGACTCAGCTTCCTGAGTTGCTGGGATTACAGGTGTGGGCCACCATGACCAGTTTTATAAATCAAAATTTAAAGAGGGAAGCCAGGCATGGTGGTGCAAGCCTGCAATTCTAGTAAGTCAAGAGGCTGAAGGCAGAGGATCACAAGTTCCAAGGCCAGCCTGGGCAATTTAACAAGACCCTGTCTGAAAATAAAATTAAAAGGGCTGGGATGCAGTGGTACACACCTGTAATCCCAGCAACTAGGGAGGATGAGGCTGGAGGATTAAGTTCCAGCTCAGCCTCAGCAAGTTAGTGAGACTATCTTAAAATAAAAAAATTAAAGACTGGAGATGTAGCTCAGTGGTAAAGCAACCCTGGGTTCAATCCCCAGTACTAAAATAAAATTGACTGGGGGATGTAGCTCAATGGTGGAGCACTTGCCTAGCATGCATGAGGGTCTAGGTTTATTCCCCAATACCACAAAACAAAACAAAAAAACCTTTTAAAAAGGGACTGAAGAGCCGGGCCGGTGGCGCAAGCCTGTAATCCCAGCATTTAGGGAGGCTGAGACAGGAGAATCGTGAATTCAAAGCCAACCTCAGCAACAGCGAGGCGCTAAGCAACTCAGTGACACCCTGTCTCTACATAAAACACAAAATAGGGCTCCGGATTTGGCTCAGTGGTTGAGTGCCCCTGGGTTCAATCTCCAGTACCAAAAAAAAGGGACTGAAAGTTTAGCTCAGTGGTAGAATGCCTAATAGTATATGACCCTGGGTTCAATACCCAGTATCAAAAAAACAAAAAACAAAAAAAACTAAAATTTTTTTAAAAAAGGTAACTCTAATGCCTGATGGTCTTTCACAACTCCCATGCTCTAACTTTTTTAGATAGCAACAACCAGGCCACTTTTGATAAGGATCAATTAATCTAATAAAAATCTTGTATTAGAAACTTTAAGGCTGGCCTGGAACTTGTGATCCTCCTTGCCTCAGCCTCCTGAGTTGCTGGGATTACAGATGTGGGCCACCATGCCCTGCTCAGCCTTATTTATGTAAGAATTTGAGGAAAACTCTGAAAGTCCAACAGTGGGAACTAGGAACAGTGGCACAGCCTGTGGTAACAACTACTCAAGAGGCTGAGGTAACAGAATCTCTCCAACTATCTTGGCCCACATAGTAAGACCTCCTCACAAAAACAAAAATAAAAAAAAATAAAGCAATCATGCAGTCTTCCAAATTCTTTTCATCCAGAATAAATGAAGATACTTAAGATACTTAATGTTTAAAGCAGGAAGCAGGATGTTATGTACAATAAAACTGGGGATTAAAAAGTGAGCCATTTGCCTTTAAAGTGGAAGGTACTAAGTGGCAGTGAAGACTACAATCCCTATCCCCTCAGTTGCAGATACAGGGCTATCCATCTTGCCTTAATGTTCTCCCAAAGAATTAGGCTCAGTGGCACACACCTATAATCCCAGCAATTCAGGAGGACTGAAAGGCAGGAGGACTCCAAGTTTGAGGTCAGCCTGGGCAATTCAATGAGAACTTGTCTCAAAAATAAAAAGGATTGAGCCGGGCGCGGTGGCTCAAGCCTGTAATCCCAGCACTTAAGGAGGCTGAGACAGGAGAATCGCGAGTTCAAAGCCAGCCTCAGCAATGGCGAGGTGCTAAGCAACTCAGTGAGACCCTGTCTCTACATAAAACACAAAATGGGGCTGGGGGTGTGGCTCAGTGGTCGAGTGCCCCTGAGTTCAATCCCCAGTACCAAAAAATAAATAAATAAAAAAAAATAAAAATAAAAAGGATTGGGGATATAGCTCAGTGGTAGAGCACACGTTGAAACCCCAGTACCAAAAACAAAAAAAATTACCTCCAGTGTCTTGCCTTCCTAAATCCCAGCTTCCCAACTAATTTTCCCAAATAAATATTACCTAGTTCAAATGTATTACCTCTAGAAACTGAATATCAACATGGTTATTTCATTAACATTCAGTATAAAACTGATACTAACATGAGGCATGCTTGTAAAAAAAACTAATTCTCAACTTGTAAACTAATTGTGTGAAAAGTTGAAAATTATCTCTGCCTCTAGGGCACTGTGCAAACCATAATGAGCTGTTTATAGACTTTAAGGGCTATTAAAAAAAAAAAAACATATAGGCCAGGTAAAAGAAGAAAGGTAAGGGAACTTGTTGTCTTACATAATAAAAAAGTAAAATGACACAGAGCATCTGACCCATGCAACCCACAAAATTGTTGCAAATCATCTGAAACAAATAGATCTTATAACTTTAGACTGAAGAAGTAATTTTAAAAAATTTGAACAGAGCTGGGCGTAGTTGTGCACGCCTATAATCCCAGCAGCTCTGGAGGCTGAGGCAGGAGGATCATGAGTTCAAAGCCAGCCTCAGCAAAAGCCAGGTGCTAAGCAACTCAGTGAGACTCTGTCTCTAAATAAAATACAAAATAGGGCTGGGGATGTGGCTCAGTGGTCAAGTACCCCTGAGTTAAATTCCTGGCACATCCCCTCAACACACACACAAATTTGAATAGGCTGTATAGGTGGGCGCGGTGGCGCACGTCTGTAATCCCAGCACTTTAGGAGACTGAGACAGGAGAATCACGAGTTCAAAGCCAGCCTCAGCAACAGCGAGGCACTAAGCAACTCAGTGAGACCATGTCTCTACATAAAAAACACAAAATAGGGCTGGGGATGTGGCTCAGTGGTGGAGTATCCCTGAGTTCAATCCCCAGTACCAAAAAAAAAAAAAAAAGATAAAGCAAACTATGGGTTTCTCTTTGTCTTTCTAGGCTGATAAGAGCACATTACCAGCAAGCAACTGACCTGTGAAGATAACTTCCAGAAAGAAAAAGAACAAATCAATTCTACAATCAGAGCCCAATTTCAACCTGGCAATTAACACTGGCACAAAATCCATGGCAGAAATGCCACCCAGTAAAGGAAGAATCTAGCCCTTTCCTCTTCTTTTCCTTTCTTTTCTTTTTTTTGGGAAGCCATATTAAACTCAAAGCACAAGAAATATGTGCTATTTTATTTCTAAATAAGTATTTCAGAATTTTTTCATTCTAAGTGAACAGCAACATCCTCTCAAATCGCTTATTGTGTAAAAATGCCTGGCATGCAGTGAAGTTTCTCCATGCAAGTTAGAACTGCTTCCAACACCATTTTTAATACAGACGATTTTATTGTTGAGAGTTAAAAAATACATAAAATGGTTACATTTTCCAAAACCATCTTAAGCTTGATCACTCGAGCATCATCCCCAACGCACAAAACACAGAACACAGGGCTTTTATTTTGATAAGTTTATTAAGGCCAAGTCCGCAGCGAGCGGCGCAGCAGTCCTGGAAGGCGCCGTCCATCACACGCTGTGCACAGCTCGAGTGACAGCCGCCAGTTACCGCCGCTACACCCGCACACTAGGTGGGGAGGTCTGGAGCAGGCTCAAGCACCCGTCGCTGGCTTCGCGGATGGCTCTCCACACTGCCTTTCAGCACCTCCAGAAGAAAAACTAGCCATTTCCTTCCCTAGCATACCAAGCCTCCGAAATCCATTAAACAAGACTATCGGGGTTTCTCCTCTATTTTCTCCAGATTTGGGATTTATCACCTCACACCGTCGCGATAAAAACAACACCTTCCGTCAAATAAACAGGAGACCGGGCGCATACGTGACCGCCAGTCCCCACCAGAGGCGGTGGCTCGATCTCCACCCGCGGCCCTCGGCCCAGCCACGGGGGCCCACGCGGGCCCACACGGCCCTCGGGCTGCGCGCCGGGCCTCCGCGGCTCCGGGCGCGGCCCGCGGCAGGCGGGTCCACCTGGGCGGCGGCGGCACCTACCTGGGCCGGGGCGGGCACTTGCAGCGGCAGCGCCAGGCCTGCGGTTGGCCCGCCCGGCTCTCCCACATCGCCCGCTGCGGCTGCCCGCGCCTCACCTGCGGGCTGTCCTCCAGTGTCTCCTCGATGGGCAGCTTGTCGATCCCCGGCATCGTGGCGAAGGGAGGGCGGCGGCCGGAGACGCAGGGGCCACCCACAGATCAGCGTGCGGGCCGGCCTGTAGCAGCTGACCCTGGCCCGCCCTCTCCCAGGCGCTGCCGCCGACACCGCCCGAGCCGCCCCAGCCAGGCGCCCAGTGGCCGCGCGGGAAATCCCGCCCCTTGGCCTCCCTGTCCCGCCTCCCAACGCGCCCATTGGCTCGTTACGACGCCCGTCAGCACTGCGGGACTGACCGAGAGGTTCCTTCGCGGCGCCCGGCGCTTCAGCTATTCTGGCTGCGGAGGCGGTGCTGTCCGCCAGGGGCTGGAGCTTTCGGTACGTGGATATAAAAGGTAGAGGAACGTCTCCCCACTGCTTCCCAGCTTGGTTAACCAGTCTTGAGCGAGGACCGCTTTGGGGGAATTTGAGACAGTGTTTCTTCTGCAGCATATTTCGTCGTAAGCGACCTTGGAAAAACCCCCACTGCTGGCGCCTAAGTTTCCTCAAATTATAACCTTCCCCGCCCATCCCCAAGATGTCCGTGAAATCTGAAGTTGTGTCATTCACAGGGTTTTCTGGTAAATTTGTCGACAGTAAGCTCAAAATTATTTTCCTGGACACTTGGATATCTGCATACTGTTTAAAACACGTGACTTTGTTGTCAATTCATTAGTTTTTACGTGGCCTTGAAGCCTGACCCATTAAAATTCCAACTTCCATATTTCTATTACATCACAAAGGAAAGCATCTTTTTAAAAATCAGGATACACTTGGTTAACTATGTTGGTAACTGACTAGCATTTCTGTTCAAAAGTTTTGGAAGAGGTTTTAAATAGCTTCTTCAGTCTCTAATTTTACAGTCAAGTAAAGCTTAAGATGAAGATTTAACCAGCTGAGGGGTGGAACGCGGGCTTTCCTCCCACCTCTTGGTCCATCTTCACCAAATTTATATTACCTCATTTATTTCTCTGTCGAGTTGTAAGAAGCTTTCATTGACAGAGAAAATGGCAAAATAACGAGTTTACCTAAAAGCTAGGCATTAAAACCACCAATCTATTCGATTTTCATTCAAAAAGCATGAGATGGAGAGTGAAGATCATTAGCTGCCTGGTTCTACAGTTATATTGGAACAAATCCACATACTGTGGAACAAATGCAAATATGGTAATGAGACTAGAAATTACATATTTTAAGCTAAAAGATTTTTCTATGATGTCTTGAAAGAAAGACACAATTATGTTTTAAAAGTTTTATAAGGTAGATTTTTATTAGTTTCACAGAATTAACTTTAATGTCTTTCAATAACAGCTTTTCCCTTCGATCCTTTACCAACTAGTCATTCTTTTGAAGAAATATTTAGTTTTTGATAAAGGGGATTTCTAGTCAGTTCTTTGTGTTCAGGGCTCCCAGTTGTGTTATAGGTTTTTAATCCTTAATATTTCTTTTCTGTTCTACCAGCACAGCACCATGCACCCTGGCTCCAAAGAAGGAAGACTTGCAAAGTAAGTGACCTTGGTTGAACTGTGATTTAGATTTTAAGAAGGGTGATGACATCTGATAATAATTAGGAGTAAGAGGTGATTGAAAACAAAGTATAAGGGCTGGGGATGTGTGAAAACAAAGTATAAGGGCTGGGGATGTGGCTCAGTGGTATAAAAGACTGATGATTATGCAGTGCCATCAAGTTAAATAGTTTCCTTCATTGTATGTTATATGCATTTAAACAATGTTTCTATGAAGTATTCTCTTGTTTCTATAAAATATTCTCAAGAGGCTATTATGTTATCAGAGAAGGGCAAGTAATTCTTGACAGGTTCAGCTGGTTAAAAAACAAAAACACTTTCAATTAGGTAGAGAGTTGGTTTAGCCAAATTATAAACCTAGGGGACTGGGGTTGTGGCTCAGTGGTAGAGTGAGGCGCACTGGGTTTGATCCTCGGCACCACATAAAAAAATAAATAAAATTAAGTTATTTTAAAAAATTATAAACCTAGAAAGAATCTTAAGCTTCTACTTGAATCCTTTAGCTTTACATTACTACATACTGTGCTTATGCAAAAATAAAATTGTATTTCCTATTTTATTTT
>CM053413.1:39141836-39161684 GCA_028644305.1 Xerus rutilus
GGTACCAAAAACAAAAAACAAAAACCCACTGGGCATATTGCTGCATGCCTATAATTCTAATGACTCAGAGGCTGAGGCAGAGGAATCACAAATTTGAGACCAGCCTCAGCAATTTAGAAAGACCTTGTCTCAAAATAAAAAATAAAAAGGGCTGGTGATGTAGCTTACTGTCAGAGTGCCCTTGGGCTCAGTCTCCAGTACGAATGAATAAATGAATGAATGCATTTATAATTCTGATGATTTCCTATCCAGTTTTTAAAATAAGAGCCTGATATATGCAAGACATGATAAACAATTTTAACTGATTTGAAAATGAAAAATATGAAACTGCTCTTGAGATTTGAGAAGAACAAAGGCTAAAATATTTTATAAATGTTATAAATAAAATAAAATGAACTTATTTTGGCAACCTTTATTTAACATCTTCTGTATGATAAGTACTCTGCTGGGTTCAAGGAGAGAGAGAACCACATATATAATCCTTACTCTCCTGAATGTTATAATCATTGAGAAAGGCACTGTGAGACTTTTTTTTTTTTTTTTTTTGGTACCAAGAATTAAACCTAGGGCCACTTAACCACTGAGCCACATCCCCATCCCTTTTTTGTATTTTTATTTAGAGACAGGGTCTCGCTAAATTACTGAAGCTGGCTTTGAACTCATGATCCTACTGCTTCAGCCTCCTGAGCCACTGGGATTATAGGTGTGTGCCACTCCGTGCCCTATTGGTTTCCTGATTCTTTTTTTTTTTTTTTAATATTTGTTTTAGTTGTAGATGGTCACAAATATCTTTATTTTTATGTGGTGCTGAGGGTCGAACCCAGTGCCTCACGCATGCAAGGCAAGCGCTCTGCCGCTGAGCCACAACCCCAGCCCCGGTTTCCTGATTCTTAAGGCAAAGCAGTAACAGTCCTTGTCTCCTAGGGCAGTGTGAGAATTCTATGAAATAATCTATGTTCATGCCTGGCCCCCGGTGACCCCTTAAGGCTGGGGTACCTCTCCCCCCTAGCCACAGGCTGAAGGGTAATGGTTTGTGGATGGTTGTCTACAGTATACCATTTCCAGTACTGGAAGGTAAAAACCCAAAGCCCTGGCCTGGAATGAGACAGGTGTCCCTCGAGAGCAGACCCTGCCCTCTCATGGCTCCTCAGGACACGTGGCCTTGAGTAGAATTCTATTGCAACATCATTTTTAGATGAAGTATAAAGTCTCCTTGCTGCATTTACAGTGTTGCAGAAGAGCTTGAGACACTGAGCACATATAGCTTCCAGGCTGAAATGAGGTGGATTGGGGTGGTCACAGCTATAGAAGTAACCTAGGTATGGGATACTTGGTTTGTCTCCTGACCCTTTGCCATTGACCATGTTGTATCGCCACCTCAAGAACTCTGCACTCATATCCTACTACCTGTTCACCTCTTCTCCTTGGATCCACATTTTCACTCTCGCCTTATTCCAGGCCCCTCCATAATGCCTTGGCTGGTGAAGTTACCTGGATGGAAGCAGATATGAATTGTTTAACATGAATCAGGTTTTTAGATTTTAAGCTCAGATTTTTTAGATTAATATCCCATTTCATGGTTTCTTAATTTTTTAAAATATTTTTTCATTGTAGATGAACACAATACTTTTATTTTATTTATTTATTTTTATGTGGTGCTGAGGATCAAACCCAGTGCCTCACACGTGCTAGGTGAGTGCTCTACCACTGAGCTACAACCTTCAATGCCTTAATTTTTTGTTATAAAATGCCATAATGTCTTCTAATTTGTGAACCGCCCTAGAATGATACATATGTCATTTACAGAAAACTGAGATTACCCTTCCAACGTCGAGAAACAACTATAACAATACTGAACTTATAATATTTAACATACCTGTCCAGTTTATAAATGTCATTTCTTGCTAGTCCCATCCATTCTTCTATGCATTTGTTCACTTGTTCAACAAATATTTATTGAATGTCTGCTTTGGCATTATTCTACGGGACACTGAGATAAAGCAGTAAAAAATAAACATTTATTTTATTTAATTTTTTTTGGTGCTGGGCATTAAACCCAGAGTCTTGCACACACTGAGCATGCACTTTACCACTGAGTTGTACTCCCAGCCCCAATAAACTTTTATTTTAGGAATCACATTTTATATGGTATGTGTATACAATGGAGTATTAATCATAAAGGAGAATGGAATTATGGCACTTGCTGGTAAATGAGTAGAACTGAAGGCTGTTATGCCAAGTGAAATAAGCCATAGGTCAAATGTTTTGTTTTTTTTTTGATATGCAGAAGCTAGTTCAAAATAAGGGGGAAAAGAGAGAGAAAGGGGAAAAGGGCGGGGGGATTCCATCAAAATAGAAGAAAGATGGGTGAGCTAGATGAAGGGGATTGAGGGGGATGGGAAAGGGCAGGATACAGGAAGAACAGTGGAAAGAATCTGACCTAACCATGTATGTCCACAAAACACTAACAAAACAAAAACAACCACCACCACCACCAAAAAACCCTAAAAGTAAAAGTAAATAGCAGAAAGTTCAGTAAAGGGACCAGGGGGAGAGAGGAGGGCAGTACTGGGGACTGAATTTAGAGCAAATTATATTCTATACTTTTATTATTATGTCAAAATGAATCCTAATGTTATGTATAACTAAAAGTAAACAATAAAATCTTTAAAACTAAGTAAAAGAGAAGTCACATTTTAACATTTAAAAATACTAAAAATCTCAAATCAGTGTAATTCCTATGCAAAAATAAAGGGACAGGGGCTGGGATTGTGGCTCAGTGGTAGAGCACTTGCCTAGCATGTGTGAGGCACTGGGTTCGATCCTCAACACCACATAAAAATAAAATAAAGATATTCTGTCCACCTACAACTAAAAAATAAATATTAAAAAAAATATATAGGTGAATTCGGGGCTGAGGTTGTGGCTCAGTGGCAGAGTGCTTGCCTTGCACGTATGAGGCACTGGGTTTGATCCTCAGTACTACATAAAAATAAGTAAACAAAATAAAGACACTGTGTCCATGTATAACTAAAAAAATATTAAAAAATAGGTGAATTTCCAAATTAATAAAACAAGACAGAACAAACTTTTTAATTTTCCCTTCATAGTATAGATTTAGATGTTTAGAATATAGACTGGCTTGGTTTAGTGTGTATGTCTGTAATCCTAGTGGCTCAGGAAACTGAGGATTTGAAGCACAAGTTCAAAGCCAGCCTCAGCAATTTAAGTGAGGCCCTAAGCAACTTAGCAAGACTCTATCAAAATAAAATATAAAAAAGGATATGGCTCAGTGGTTAAGCGTCCCTGGGTTCAATCCCCAGTACCATACATAGTGCACACTCCTGTAATCCCAGCTACTTAGGAGGATGAGGCAGGAAGATAGCAAGTTAGAGGCCGACCTGAGCAATTTAGCAAAACTGTGTCTCAAAATAAATAAAAAGGGCTGGGGATGTAGATTAGTGGTACAGTGTCTCTGGGTTCGATCCTCAGAACTATAAATAAATAAATAAATAAAGTTCAATTTTGTTATTACTAAATTTCTTCCACATCAATATGTCAGACTTTTATTTATCATTTGAAAATAAGTGATGAAAGATATTAGTGACATACACAAGATATTTATGTTTTTCTTAATTGATCAGCACAGTTTGATGTTGATATTGTGAGATCATTGGTGAAGATATCACAGTGGACATTAACTGGTAAAGTCAGTAGACAGAGAATTTAGAGACAGAAAATGTAAATTAAACTATGCTACTTGCACATTACACTCTAGCCTCAATTTCAGTTTTCTCAAGTACAAAATAATGGAAGATTTGTGTGAAGATTAAATACAAATATGCTAAAATGCTTTAGATGTTACAAAGAAATAGAGATATTTTGTTTGTATTCTTTATAATATTATGTTAAATAACTAGCATTTGTTAAAAACCAACATAAACATTGTCGATCATGAAACGTTATTCTCATGTACAGATACCTATTTTCATCATCACTATTTTTAGCATTGCTTAATTTTAGGCCAGTATTGTCCAGTAGAACTTCTGCAGTGGTGAAAATGTTCTTTGTACTATTGAGTACAGAACCATTAACTGAAGATCTAATTTTTTTTTTTTCGTACCAAGGATTGAACTCAGGGACACTCGACCACTGAGCCACATCCCCAGCCCTATTTTGTGTTTTAGGTAGAGACAGGGTCTCACTGAGTTGCTTAGCGCCTTGCGTTGCTGAGGCTGGCTTTGAACTCTCGATTCTCCTGTCTCAGCCTCCCAAAGTGCTGGGATCACAAGCGTGAGCCACCATGCCCGGCTCTAAATTTTTATAAGTTTAATTATTATAAGTTTAACAGTTTTCCAGTCACACTAGAAGTATCTCAAGTCCTCATTAACCACATGTGCCACATATGCCATATTGGATAGCTCAAATGTAGAATATTTGCCTCATCTCAGAAAACTCTATGGGATTAGAGGCTCTATTAGTCTAGAGTGATCATATTGAATATGTAAACATCATGTATCTATCCATTCACAAATCTGTTTTATTTTTTATGCATCTTGAAGCAAGTTATAGACATCAATGTTTCCCCTCTAAATTCTTCAGCATATATGACATTAACTGTTCGATACTTGTTTATGCTTTTAGAGATAAAATGTTAGATTCTGTGAAGTGAAAAATCTTAGAGTACCTATCAATGGGTATTGACAAATGCTTACATCTGTGTCATCCAAACTCCATCAAAATACAGAACATAAAAATATAGAACACAAAAAGTTTCCTCATTTTTCTTCACATGCAATCCCTACTTCCAGCTCCACCTTCTAAAGAAAAGGAAAAAACAGAAAAATTTACCAGAGTAGAAAAATGGGTTAAGGATATATCCCATCAATTCACAAAAAATAAATACATACTGACCAGTAAACATAAAGAAATAAATGCCCAACTTTACTTGAAAAATAACAAAAAAGATTATTTTGCATACCAAATGCACAATAATTTTAAATGTTTATAATAAAGAATATTGGCCAGAGTATAAATAAGTGCACTTTAAGACTGTCTACCATATTGTTTAACTTATCCATTGAGTACATTTCAATAATCATATTTCATTTTATAATTTTCATTTTATTCTTTAAAAAATCTTCCCAGTCATTCCTGATCATTTTATTTTGCTTGCCCCTATGTGTGATTCTAAACTTTAGTTTTTTAAACTTTCACTTATAACTATATTCTGTACCTGATAATTACAGCCACATCTGAATTTCTTTTGGCTCTATTATTCGTTAGTATTTAGATTTGATTGCTGTAACATGGAGACTCCAAATAGCAAGATAGACATTCTCTGTCAAAGTACATAGTCCAGTAATAGTATGAAGTATCAAACCCACAATTAATAGGATTCCAGGCTCCTTTCTATTTTATTATACTGCCATTCTCAACACTACCATCTCCCACTATCTCATCCATAGTCCAGATAGCAAAAAAGGGAAAATGGAAACAGGAAGGGTGATAGCTGGACTTAAAAAGTATACATTGCTTCTGCTAGTATTTACTCTACACCAGTGTTCAGGGCAGTCTGGGAAATGTAGTTATTAACCTTTACCTAAAAATCATGTCGCTACTGAGGGCATATGGAATGGATATTGGGAGAAAACTAGCAGTCTCTGCTATGGGGTGCAAATCTTATTTCTGCTGTTTTTCCCTCTTGGTGGCTGGCATTGTGTGTTTGATGACCTTTTACTATAAACTTATATTTGCTTGCTCTTAATTTGTAATAATCTTATTAACCTAAATTGGGAATAGTTTCCTCCAGAGAGATTTAGTCTGTTTTTGTCAGGAACCAAGAAGTTGATGTTCCTGGCCTGATGTAGCCATTAGTCTTCAGTTCAGCTCTTACTTACTGCTAGTCTGAGGGTTACTATTATAGTTTCAATGACATGAAAGATATTTGTCCTTGGAGGCAACCCCACATTTACCATTTGGTTACATATCACTGCTCCCTGTTCTGATTTCAGTTGTTGGTTTTTGTTTTTATTTTGTTTGATAAACAAAATTTCCCTTACTTGTTGGGATCCCAGCAGTGCACTTAAGGTGATATGAGCAGAAGCTCAAAATGTACCAGAAAGATTGATTTGTCCTCTTGGGCTTCTGACGTCACCATGACATCATCCGTGAGGTAGCTGCTGTCTTTCAATCTGAGCCCCAGAATGGACACACATGGATCAGATCCCACAACTTACAGCTAAGTCAGCTGAGCACAGCTGTTCTCAGCCAAACACTAACTGACCTGGAATTTTTGTGAGTGAAAAAATATATATATTTTTAAGCCACTGAGATTTTTACACATAGCATTTTGGAAGAAATAGCACACTGATTCAGGAGTAAAAGAACATGTCTCACTAATGAATGGAACATGGAGATAAAGGAAAGGGAGGCATTAAGAATGGCTGTTCTCTGGCTTGAGCCAATGCCATTTATTAGGGTTTGAAGGCCTGAGCTGGGAGAAGAAAAGTTGGAAGAAATGTAGAGCTCTGGTTTGGATAGTAAGAACTACTGGCTATATGAGTATGAGCTCAGGGCTGGAGCTCTGAGTTTGTAGTCTTTGGCAAAGGAATGGTCTTAAAAGCCAGATTTGCATAACATCATTCAGAGATTGGAACTACATACAAAAGAAGAATCTCAGATTTGATCTAGGGTTCTCCAACATTTGGGTGTTGAGGAAGAAGGAGCAGCTACTAAGTCAGGAGAAAAATGTGGAGATAGGGAAATAGAATCAACAGAGAGAAAAAAGTCAAGGAAAAGAGGGCAACAGTAACATCCCTCATGATTCCTCCTCCTGGACTTCCTTACGGGTTTCTATCTACAAAACAGGCAGAGAGATCATTTAAAAACTTAAGTCAGTTCATGTTGCAACTCTACTCAAAAATAGCTCCATATCTCAGTAAAGGTCAAAATCTTTACAGTGGCCTGCAGCACCCTACATGATCTGTCAGCTCTCCTTACCTATCTGATCTCAACTCCTACTACTCTCTCCTATGCTCACTTTGTTCTAACTGCATTGGACTCTACTTCCTCTTCATGAAAACACTATGCACAGGGGCTGGGGCTATGGCTCAGCGGTTGAGCGCTTGCCTCGCATACGTGAGGCACTGGGTTTGATCCTCAGCACCACATAAAATAAATAAAGATATTGTGTTCATCTACAACTAAACAAAATATTAAAAAAAAAAAAAAACACTATGCACAATCCTGCCTTAAGGCCTTTACATTGGTCATTGTCACTATCTGGAATGTTTGTACCCCATGTATTCACATGGCTCACTCCTTTACCTCCTTCAAGTATCTGCTCAGATACCACCTTTTCAATGAGTGCTACCTTTCTCACCCCTTTTAAAATTACAGCCTCTTTTCCAGCACTCCTAATGTCTCTTGCTCAACTCCAGTTTTTTGTTTTTGTTTTTGTTTTTGGTACTGGGGATTGAACTCAGGGGCACTCGACCACTGAGCCACATCCCGAGCCCTATTTTGTGTTTTATGTAGAGACAGGGTCTCGCTAAGTTGCTTAGCGCCTCACTGTTGCTGAGGCTGGCTTTGAACTCGCGATTCTCCTGTCTCAGCCTCCCAAAGTGCTGGGATTACAGGCATGCGCCACTGCACCTGGCCAACTCTAGTTTTTTTTCTATAGCATTTAATTGGCTTTTACCCCATTACCTGTTTCTATTTATTGTTTGTTGTCTCATCTCTCTAGGATTTCTATTTTATTTACTTCCTAGCATTCAGAATAATGCTTGGCTAATATTAGGTGAAAGAATAAATGAATGACAAACTGTCAATGCTGCTGAAAGGTTCTGATGAAGACAAAGTATCCACTAGGTTTGTTAACAAGGAAGTTATTGGCAACTTTGGCAAGCTTGAAAGGTAGAGACGCAGCCAGGCTTGAACTAAATTGAAGAGTGAATGGAACATTTCTGGTCTGCCAATATGCTGGGCCATATTCCTTGAAATACCCTCCTCTACAAAACAATCAGATTCTAGATAAAACTTGAGTGCCACAAAGCCTCAGCAAGGGGATGGCATATGGTATGTATGTGTGTGTATGTATTTTATATTTATATAATGTGTTATATATCTCATGAGGATTGAAGAATTGGAACCGGTTACTCAGTTACGTAATCTCCTAAAATTTCCTGATGAATGGCATATCTCTCCAAATTCAGTTTTACCCTTTTGTTTAAGGGTCATCGTCTCTGGCCTCTATAAACAACTGTACTCCTCACATCCTTGCCTAGCACATAGTGTATGCTCAGTAAATACATGTTGGATAAATAACTGCCAACTCATGCCCCTGGTTATGCTTATTCCCTTTTCAGTAACCAGAATGAAGTATTATTTTTTGTTTTTATTTTTCTTTTTTCAGTGCTGGGGACCAAACCCAGATATTGCACAAACTAGGAAAGAATTCTATCACTGAGCTATGTACACCCCCAGACCCAGTGTGGTTTTAAAAACATAAAGCCTATGTATCAGTTCCAGCTTAAGACACTCTCTGGCTTCCCTTTGCACTATAAAGCCCATCCATTATCAAGCCTGGCCTAGCTCTCCAAAAGCATCTGGAATTACTAACTCCATTTCACCTACTTTTTTTTTTTTTTTTTAAATATTTTTTTAGTTGTAGATGGACACAATGTCTTTATTTTATTGCTTTGTACGTGGTGCTAAGGATCGAACCCAGGGCCTCACGCATGCAAGGCAAGCGCTCTACCACTGAGCTACAATCCCAGCCCCCCTAGTTTCTTTTTCTTCCTCAAATATTTCAAGTGTTTTTCAACTGCAAGACCTTTTTTTTTTTTTTTTTTTTGGTATTGGGGATTGCACTCAGGGGTACTCGACCACTGAGCCACATCTCCAGCCCTATTTTGTGTTTTATGTAGACAGGGTCTCACTGAGTTGCTTAGCGCCTCGCTGTTGCTGAAGCTGGCTTTGAACTTGCGATTCTCCTCTCAGCCTCCCAAAGTGCTGAGATTACAAGCGTGAGCCACCGTGCCCGGCTTGCAATACCTTTGTACTTATTATTCCCTCGGGCAGCAGTGCTTTTCCTCAGGTTCTTAGCAACTGGCTCACTCCCATTCTCAGCTTTAGGTGAAATGTCATCTTCCTTGAACAAGCCTTCCTGGGCCCCTGACCACCTCACTATGGTTAAAGATGTCCTGCCCCCATTATGTTGCATCACCATCACCTAGTTACCATATTGTGTTCATCACTGATTACAAGCACCTATAATAGTGTCTCACACATATTAAGTACCCTATAAAAATCCATTCTGTGAGCATATAAGAAAAATTTCTCTCATATTTTTCAATTCTTTCCTACCTTTTATTTTTATCTACTCATTCATATGTAAAAGGGTGTTCTAATTCCAATAAAATCAGTTCAAGCTGAATACAAATATTGGAATGTTCTTGTTAATACAGAAGCAGTTAGGAAGTGGAGTTGCTTTACCACTTGCCACAGCTTACTTGTGCCTTGTTCCTCTGGGGCACTGACCTTAGGGATGAGGGTCTCAGTGAAGCCTGCCCAGGCATCCACCCTCTACCTCCTGCTAAGGATCCATTTTACTTGGATCACCTGTTTCCTTTTCCCATGCTTATTCTTGGCTAACATACCAGACAGTTTACTTACAATTATTGTTTATTGCCAATCTGCCAGCTCCCCCCCAACCCTGCACCACTATGCATTTAATGAAGGCAAGGATCCTATTCTGTTTTTTTCTGGTACAATTTGTGCACCCAATTGTGGAATGAATGAATGTCTTAAGGAGAGAGAAATCTGAGAAAATCTTGAGTTCTATTTTCCTCCAAATTTTCCCAGATTAAGGTCACCCCCACCTTGGCACAGTCCACATCTAACACATTCACAGAATCTTTACTGGGTATGGGTGTTTATTCGTTTATTCATCCTCAGAATGATTTTACATGTATATGTATAAATCCATTCTTCTGTGTGCCTGTTGATGTTTTGTATGTGTGAGATCCTTTGTTCAACCGCACAGCTTGCATAAGGAATTTAGCTTAATATTTGTGATATGATAGGATAAAATCTATTGAAGTTGAGCTCCATCCTTTGGAGGCTATTTCATCTATAAGTGAATACTGCCTTTTCTCTTTCCTGAAGAAAAGTCTAGAAGTCTTTTAAATGATGAAGAAAGCTGAGCTCTTAAATTTATCTTCAAGAAAGTATTCGAAGAAGAGCAGAGTATAAGAACTACAACTAGGGACTGGGATTGTGGCTCAGTGGTACAGTGCTTGCCTTGCATGCATGAGGCACTGGGTTTGATCCTCAGCACCATATAAAAATAAATAAAGATAGTGTGTCCATCTACAACTAAAAAAAAAATTAAAAAAAAAAAAAAAAGAACTTCAACTATTTATACCTTTTTGGGAGAAGAGCTGCCTCAAAACCTTTCCATATTGGCAGCTATAATTTTCTTTTAATTTCAAGTTTTCTTGGGATTATGAAATTAAGATATTCTATTCTTAGATGTTTTTTGTTTAAATGTTTATTTTTTGGTTGTAGGTGGACAGAATATCTTTACTTTATTTTTATGTGGTGCTGAGGATCGAACCCAGTGCTTCACGCATGCTAGGCGAGCACGCTACCACTGCACCACAACCCCAGTCCCTGTTTTTTGTTTTTTTACTAGCCTTATCATCTCCTGAAATCCCTTGACCCCAGTCCCTCAAAAGATCAACAGAGCAGGAGATATAGCTCACTGGTAGAATGTATTCTTAGCATTCTACCTGGATCCTGGATTTGACTCCCAACACCAGGGAAAGAGAGAGAGGGAGAGAGAGAAAGAGAGAAGAGACAGAGACACAGAGACAGAGACAGAGAGAGAAGATGAATAGAGGGAAATTTTTCTTTAGAAAGTGCAGTTAACTGGGGCTGGGGTTATAAATCAGTGGTAGAGTACTTGCCTAGCATGCACAAGGCCTTGGCCCTGGGTTTCAATCATCAGCCTCACAAAATAGTTAGCTACGTTCTTTTCTTTGAAACAGCCATGTTGGAGAGAGAAATTATTCTCTTTAGTTTGAATAGTAGTGCTTTTAAATTGCTTGGAAGTAGTTACATACAAATCTTTGTAAAAACTTGTATCTCTCTCATTTAAAAGAAGAGATGAAGGAAAGGAATTAGCCCATTAATTATTTAAAATACTTGGTGCAACTGTTCCTATGAATTAATCCAGGCACTTGGAAGACAATTACACTCAGTGTTAATAACATTGCCAACCTTTTCCAGTATGCTGCATTCCAAATACCATTGTGTTTTCATTGACAACATTCACTATTACATATGCATATGAAAAACAGGCATTTTCATCAGAATTACCGTAATAGCATTAAGAGATTATTATTTTTTCCAATTTCCTTGGAAGAAAATTCACTTAAATTAGGTTATTTATTACTTGACTGCTCTCCTATCTTGCCTGTATGTTTAAGTAACTGGAGTCCGTGGAAGTATAAACTTCAGAATATAAAGCATGATTTTATACATTAATGATTTCAAATAAAAGAGGAGGGCTACTTTTGTGCATCACTTCTTTCAAGAAAGTTAAATCTGTGTTCTGCTTAGGAGAGATAACACTTTTTGTCCCTGTAGGTGGCCCCCCTGGTGTAGCCATTAGTTGCTAATTACTTGCAAACAAATAAACAATTAACTCCTTAAGCTGCTGGCTGGGCAAGAGTTCATTGACATGCTAAAACTTTCTAAAACAGGATTTTAATTAGTGACGTTCTAAATCCAGCCCCCTTGTCAGCGAAGCTATAAGGTGAGCTGCAGGAAGATTCCAGCCCTGTACACGTGGGACCTAGCCATCAGAAAGGCTGGAGCTCTTGCTCTGTGCAGCCCAGGAGAGGATGTCTCCCAGCCTTCAGGAAGGTGCTCAGCTTAGGGAAAGCAAACCTTGCTCCTTTTCAATTGAGAGCATCTTAGGACTGGACCAGAAGAAAGACTGTGTTCCATCCATGAAGCCTCACAGGCCCTGGGCAGACACCTGCAACTCCTCAGGTATGCCATTACTTAATTTTTTATTTCATTTGAGTTTTAATTTGTCCTTTATTTCACACTGCATAGAGTTAGAGAGAAACTGTGATTTCATTCAATGATATAGGTGAAGCATCTAGTACTTGGAATGCTTCCATCTGAGTCCTATGGTAAATAAAAAGAATATTTGCCTTAGATCTTAGTGGGTATAAGTTAACTCACAGGCAACTAAAAGTCTGCATTTACTTTAGAAAATCTGTTTATTTGACACATTAGATAGTCCATATCTGTTTTCACTGAAAAATAAAAAATAAAGTACAAAATGTTCTCTGTCACCAAGGCAGAATCTTCATTCTGGTTTTTGGGTTAATGAGGAGGCAGTTCTTTTGTGAAACCCAGGATTCCACTAAAAAAATTAAAGACAAGTTACTGAAATTACTTCTTATAGAACTTTGGGGAACATAGGATTGGCCACATAAGATGGGGTTTATTTTTCTGATTTTAGAGAAAGATGCAAACCTATGTCACAGCTTGAATCTTCCCAACGGGATCTCATTTCCTTGTATGGTGGATCACCCAATGCCAGAAGAAAGAGCTTTGAAATATGAAAATTACTTTTCAGCCTCAGAAAGACTATCTTTGAGAAGAGAGTTGACTTGGTATAGAGGCCGAAGACCTAGAACTGCTTTTACCCAAAACCAGGTGGGAAGGCATTTCATCCATTAATGGTAATACAAAGGCTTTAACTGATGTTCCCTTGAGCAAAAGGCTATTCATTCACTTTGGGATCACAGTTTTAGAAGCCTTGTTAATGAAACAATGGACTATCATATTTTAACCTTTCTGGATAATCACTTTAAAAGAAGTATTTAAATTAGTTGCCCAGAGATTAAGGGCATTTATTTTGTTATACAAATTAAAGCCCATTTTTGGTGACTTTAGAGTATCAACATTTTTAAGAATTCTTTTGTTATTCTAGATTGAAGTATTGGAAAATGTCTTTAGAGTAAACTGCTATCCTGGCATTGATATCAGAGAAGAGTTAGCTCAAAAATTGAACCTAGAAGAAGACAGAATCCAGGTAATTTTCAAATTTAGTTGTTACTTGTGATGATTGAAATAATAATAATAATATAATGTTTCTGAGACCCATTTTATTTTTCCTTAATTTTAGATTTGGTTCCAAAATCGGCGTGCAAAGCTGAAAAGGTCCCATAGAGAATCACAGTTTTTAATGGAGAAAAAAAATTTCAACACAAATCTCCTGGAATAGGTAGAAAACTAAACATGTGAAATTATCTTCCAGTTGCAGATCATGAGAAATAAATGCAAATATCAAGTGCTAAAAATGTAATGTTTTCTTTCCTGCATTTACTCTGAATATTCAAATATATTTTCTGAAATATATTGTAAATAATTAAGATTATAGCATGGTACACATTATATTTGGACACTTTTAGTTACAATAAAGATCTTTCCTATGTATTTTAATAAAAATTTTCAGAAAAGCTATTTTTTAAGTGAGCAAAGTTAATCTGATAAATTAGTATGCTAAAATCAGCAAACTCATGACTAAGTAATTCCACAAGCTGGATTCCATTTACAGAGTATTTCAAGTAGAATAATCCAAAAAAGAAGAATTACAATCTATTTCATTTAGTTTCCTTCAAACATATTTTGAAACATGATTATGCTTAACCATATTATAAAATGTGATTTATTCATGAATCTTATATGTGTCTTTTTTATTGGTGCATAATAATTATACAAAATAATGGGTTTTATTGTGGCATATTTGTATATGCACATAACATAATTTGACCAATTTAATTCCCAGTACCTCTCCTTTCCCTACATGCCTCCTTCTCCCTGACTTTCTTTCCTCTACCTTACTGGTCTCCCTTCTATTTTTATGATACCTCTGTTTTTCCTTTTTCTGTCTATATCTTCCACATAGGAGAGAAAACATAACCTTTGATTCTCTGAGTCTCACTCATTTGTGAATCTTCAGTTTCTCTTGATTTGTAGATTAAGCAGTGAGAATTTCTCACTATATGTCAAAACAAATCCTTATAACATGCCAGTTGCTAGATTTTTAAAAAGGAAATCATTATGTCATGTCAAAGCAGAGATATAAAAGCATCAGCTGTCATATTCACACAATTGATAATGCACTGAACAAAAGAATTAAGCTACAAATGCAAAATTTTAAAAGTCTTCTAGTTCATTTAATATTGTGCTCTACTTCATTCTAGTAACAATGATCATCTGGCTTTTATCTATAACCAGTTTAATGATTTCCAATCAACTGTACATTTTGTTACAATATTATATTGACTGAGAAGGTGGGATAACTGACCTGCCTTTTTGTATGTGCTCTGAAATAGTCACTGAAAATAATCAGGGCACTTTCTAATTGAAAAAAACACTTTCTTTTCATTTCCCATTTTGCCATTTTACCTGCCATTTAAAAGATGGAGAGAAGATGTGTGACAAGAAGGGAGTCCTCTCCCCTGGAAATCTGGGTATTTGTTTTCTAGTTAATAGAAGACCTAAGTGGGTGGGTCGTTGTTGGTTTTGTTTTTTGTTTGTTTGATCTTTTTAATGTTAGCTTGAGGACTCCCACTCTGTCCAGTGAAAGCATTTTCAACTTTGTCCATTCAAATTTAATTCTCCCTTGCTTCCCTTTTCCTTCTTCCCCAATGTCCTTCCTCTCTCCCAGTGATGATCAGAGTGGAAAGTTCTTGTGGAATTATGGAATCTGTAACCATTATACATTTTTTTCTAGGATATACACACACACACATACAGGGAAGGAGAGGTTTTTGTTTTTAATTGGAGGAAGTTTGTCTGTTATGTCTAAGGAAAACCAGCATGACTCCCATTTTAGAACTTTTTAAAATTATTCATTAAGCACACATTTGGAATATAGAGCTCTGTGTCCCAACAACTGGTCAGCAATAAACTGCTTATTCCTTTCTGCTACTGCAAGGCAGGGAAGGAAAAGGAAAAGAATAATAGCAGGGCAGCTAACAGGAAGACCAGAGATGTTAAATATCTCCAAGATAGTCTAGGCCACTTTTTCCAATATAAAGAGCTGTTTTCATTATTGGTATTAGTCAAACTTTGTCCTCAGGGAAACTTGTTTGGTCCCCATGAGGTTCCTATGAAATTGGATTAAGTTGGAATATAGAAATCACCAGGAGTAGGCCATGGGAGAATGAGTTGGAGAGAAATGTGTCATGTAACATAAATTTGTATTTAATCCCCCAAATCACATTTTATATGATTTAATTTAAGCAGTACAGAAGTAGAGTAAAATCTCCCTCAAACCTCATCCTTCAGATAACCATCATTAAATGTTTTCACGGGTCTTCTTGTGTATCATAAAAGCATCTATGTGGGGGCTGGGGCTGTAGCTCAGTATTAGAGCCCTTGCCTAGCATGCGTGAGGCGCTGGGTTCAATCCTTAGGACCACATATAAATAATAAATGAATAAAATAAAGATCCATCAACAACTAAAAACAATATTTTACAAAAAGCATCTATGTGTATATATACACACATGTGTTGTTTTTGCTGTTCTTTTTTTAAATGTGATCATACTTTATAATTTGTTCTGAATCTTTCTGATATCTTGCTATGTCAGAATTACAGCTCTTTCTCCTTAGTATCTGATGAGTTTAGGATAAGATTTTAAGTATTGCACAGAACAAGAAACTATTCCACAATGTTAATATTCAGCATTTTTTGAAGTAGTGCTTTTTACAAATTGGGATTTTCAAAGAGAAATTGGTTTGTCTAGAATCTGAAGAGTATAAGGATTCTGTATAAAACTCTATAAAATCTAGAAGAAATGAAACAACATCACATTGATCAACTAACACCTAATTTAATCATAAAATTAAGCATATTTACAAAATGTCTAGAAAATGTAGTAAAAAAGTAAACATAGTGGGGCTGGGGTTATGGCTCAGCGGTTGAGCGCTTGCCTCGCATACGTGAGGCACTGGGTTTGATCCTCAGCACCACATAAAATATATAAAGATATTGTGTTCATCTACAACTAAACAAAATATTTTAAAAAAAAGTAAACATAGTAAAAGACTAGAGAAACATAGTAATTCTAGAATATTATTATCTCAGTATTTTCCAGCAACAATTTTATGTAAATGATTTGTGTGGTCCTAAAATTCAGTTCCATTCACTTACATGTGTTTATAGATGAAATAGATTATGTTTATAACTGAGGATATATAACTGAAATAACATAATAGCAATAATACATTTAGAACTGAAACACTTAAAAGTCATAAAAAGTTAATGTAATACCAGAATTTATAATATTAAAGGAGTAACTAACTATAAATATAATATACATATTCTTTTATATTTTCTAATACTAATAACAATATCTGCTTTAGTTTAACTTTTATGAAGCAGGTTCATAATATATAAGAATATTCAAGAAACAAGATAATATATAAGATCACTACTGTATTTCCCCTGAAATTATTTTCAAAAACCTAAAAGGTCTAGGCAGAGTGACACGTCTAATCTCAGTGAGTAGGAAAGCTGAGGGAGAAGGATCACAAGGTTGAGGGTAGCCTCAGCAATTTAGCAGGACCCTGTCTCAAAATTCAATAATAAATAAACAAATAAATTTAAAAAATGAAAAAGAACTGTGGATGTAAGTCAGTGGTAAAGTGCCCCTGGGTTCAATCCCCAGTATCAAAAAGTAAAACAAGGGGCTGGGTGATGGCGCAGTGGTAGCATGCTCACCTAGCACGCGGGAGGCACTGGGTTCGATCCTCATAACACCACATAAAATAAAATAAAGATATTCTGTCCACCTACAACTAAAAAATAAATATTTTTAAAAAAAAGTAAAACAAAACCCTAAAAGTTAAGACTAATCTTGTTAAAGAAAATAATGAATTAGTAACATTTTTGGAATTACAATTGGTAATAATTTGGGAAGTATATGATATTCAGGGAAAAATTGGACTTTCAATTTGAGGAAAAATCAAGCAAAATGAAAATGGAAATAAAAATCTACGATAGAATTCTCTTTCCCTCAAAACACACAGGCTCTAATCCATAGCTTATCTCTGCTCCTGGTAATTCCAGGCCTTTGTCTCCATTAATGCCCAGGACAAGGTGAACAGTAGTAACAAATCAAACTAATGCAGTCAGCCTAAGACCTGAAGCGTCTCTATTATCTGACAACTGCCTAAATGAGGTTATTTGGTCTCCTGTAATGGCATTTGTCTCTTGTGAAGCCAGCCAGACAAAGCCCATCACTAAAGAGTACCAGAGGAAACAATGGCTGTGTGTGCTGGTGGTCAACTTTTTAGTTAATCAGTGTTAATAGCCTAGCTGCTTTCAGGGCCTACATCTTATCACACAACACACGAATGGCATAAATCTCCCATTAGTAAACCCAACACAGCACCATCAACCTGGGTCTCAAGCCTGCCTCTAAGGGCAGGGAACTCAAAGCCAGTTTGTTTACTTGATAGAAAACCCACATCACATCAGGCACGGTGGCACACACCTATAATTCCAGCACTTAGGGAGGCTGAGTCAGGAGATCACAAGTTCAAAGCTGGCCTCAGCAATGGCGAGGTGCTAAGCAACTCAGTGAGACCCTGTCTCTACATAAAAAACACAAAATAGGGCTGTGGCTCAGTGGTCGAGTACTCCTGAGTTTAATCCCCAGTATCAAAAAACAAAAACAAAAAAAACAAAAAAAAACCCCACATCACTATGACAGATGATGACTTGCTGTCTCCATTTCACTGAGCCCCACAGCAATAAAAACTCCTCCATGTTCCTTTGGCTAAATTTAATGCTCATTTGTACTCTGCTTCCTATTTGGGGACCCTCCCACAGCAGTGAAGGCAGCTCTTGGTGGTTCTCACCACTCTATACCCTGTTAGACGCACCCTCCCTGTTTTCTTCCCTTACTATTCTCCTTTTCCTCTTTCCTTGCTAATTATTTATTATTTATAATTATTTATAATAAATAATATTTATTATTATAAATAATAATAAATATTATTTAAATAATATTGGTATAAATAAATAATATTGGTATAAACAGGCCTTACCGAGTCCCACAAATGATCCTCCAGTCAAAAAAGTTTATCTTATGCCTTCTGTCTAGTGTGAAATCACCAACATTTAAGAACTTCATGGCTGTTCTCTCCCTCCAGGTCTCCTAGGATGGCCTAGGGACCATCTGCCTTAACATTTTATAACAAGGTGATTTTAGTGGAATAAATGAGACTATAACTTGTGTACTATTGTCATATTTACCACATCAAAAGCTTGTAAATAACCTGAGTAGCTGTTTCCCCTTTAGCTTGGTCTCCAAATGGAGAAACACAAAGAAGACCTAAATCAACCTGCAGTCTAGAGCCGCGCCTGGATACACGCTGCCAATCCCCCCACCCACTGACCTGTGATCAAGAGGAGTTTAAGGACTTAGAAAAATAGCATTGTTGCAGCTATTCAAGGTACTACATATAGTTTTTCTTATTGAAGTCTCAGTTCTTTATATAGTAAATATTTGTTTACATGTTTACCATATTTTGATTCATAATTTATTAACACCTTTGAATTTTATGGCTTTTGCATACAGAAATTTAAAAATTTAAATACTTTTACTTAAATCGTAGTCTTTTCTTTCATGACTTTTCTTGGGGCTGTATTGATACCTTCCCATTCTTATGATTCCCTTCTAATAACCTGACGGCTTATCTTTATGATTTATATACATTTTGTTGGATTTTTAGTCCATCAGTTTTCTTTTCTTTAAATATTTTTTTAAGCTGGGTGTGGTGGTGCACGCACTTTGGGAGGCTGAGACAGGAGAATTGTGAGTTCAAAGCCAGCCTCAGCAACTGCAAGGCGCTAAGCAACTTAGTGAGAACCTATCTCTACATAAAACACAAAATAGGGCTGAGGGTGTGGCTCAGTGGTTGAGTACCTCTTAGTTCAATCCCCAGTACCAAAAACAAAAACAAAAATATTTTTTTAGTTGTACATGAATAAAATATCTTTATTTATTTATTTTATGTAGTGCTGAGGATCAAATCCAGTGCTCCACACATGCAAGGCAAGCATTCTACCACTGAGCCATAACTCAGCCCCATCCATCAGTTTTCTTTCCATACTGAATGTGATGACCACAACAATACTCAAAAGAGTTGTAGAGATAAAAGATGATTACACTAATAATAAAAATAATAATGCCATTTATTAAGTGCCTGCTATAGACCAAATAGTCCCCCTAGAATTCATTAGTTGTAACCTAATCACCAATATGGTATTTGGCAGTGGGCCTTTTGGGAGGAGACTAGGTCATAAATGTAGAGTCCTCATAACTGGTATCAGTGCCCTTGTAAAAAGGACCCCAGAGAGCTCCTTTGCCACTTCCACCATGTGAGGACATAGCTAGAAAGTCATCTGTAACCCAGAAAGCAAGTACTCGCCAGAAACTGAATCTGACTCTGCTTTAATCTTGTTCTTCCCGGCCTTCAGAACTGTGAGAGGTAAATTTCTGTTGTTTATAAGCTATCCAGTCTGTGGTATTTTTGTTAGAGCAGCCCAAACAAAGACAGTGTCCACTATGAGCTGTGTGGTATGGTACTTCATATGAATTATTCCATTTAATTTTCTTTTTTTTTGGTGGTGCCAGGGATTGAACCCAGGGCCTTGTGCATGTGAGGCAAGCACTGTACCAACTAAGCTATATCCCCAGCTTGATCCCATTTAATTTTCACAGTAGTTGTGCAAAGTGG
>CM053413.1:39162184-39181009 GCA_028644305.1 Xerus rutilus
AAAAATAATGTTAAGGGCTGGGGCTATAGCTCAGTGGTAGAGTGCTTGCCTAGCATGCATCAGGCACTGGGTTCAATCCTCAGCACCACATATAAATAATAAATGAATAAAATAAAGACCCATCAACAAATAAAAAAATATTTAAAAAAAATAATAATGTTAAGCCAGGCGCGGTGGCTCATGCCTGTAATCCCAGCACTTTGGAAAGCTGAGATAGGAGAATCATGAGTTCAAAGCCAGCCTCAGTAATGGCGAGATGCTAAGCAACTCAGTGAGAGACCCTATCTCTACATAAAGCACAAAATAGAGCTGGGGATGTGGCTCAGTGATGGAATATCCCTGAGTTCAATCTCTGCCACCAAAAAAAAAAAAAATAATGTTACTGCATGAACTGAATATTTGTCGTCGTCCGTCCCCGCCCTTCACTAAGATGATAATAGGAGGAGGGGCCTTTGGGTGGTGATCAAGTATTGACGGCAAAGCCCTCAGGAATGGGATTAGTGCCCTTGTAAGAGAGGATTGTGGGCTAAGGATGTAGTTCAGTGGTAGGGTGTGTGCTTAGCATGCATGGGGCCCTAGAGTCAATCCCCAGCACTGGGGGAAAACAAAAGACTGAAGATGGAAAGGGACTGTAGATAGATAGCAGTTTAATTAGTAGTTTTGTTTCTCCTTATGGATCTCACAGGGAAATGAGGAGTTAAGAATTCTGAAACTAGGGCTAATGCTGTAGCTCAGTGGTAGAGCACTTGCCTGGCTTGCATGAGGCCCTGGGTTTGATCTTTAGCACCACATAAATATAAGCAAATAAAATAAAGGTATAAAAATACAATAACATTTAAAAAAAATTCTGAAACTACTTCAGGTGCAGATTAGCCTGGGTCCAATCAGGAGGCAGTAACCACACAGTAATTTGAACAGGGTAAGTTTAATATAAGGACTTATTAACTATACCAAGGGACTGAAGAAATGAGGGATTGATTAGTAAGAAATAGGAGGAATGCTCGAGAATATAGGAATAGCAAATAGAAGGAGCAATCACCACCTAAGGTTGAGAAAAACATCCAAGGAAGAGCCTCTCCACTAGGGCAGGGATCCAGACCCTGTTGTAGAGAGCACAGCCATGCCTCCCAAGTGGCAGAGAAGCTGCTGTAGCACTGTATTCTCAGAGCTTGTTAGAAATCCAGCTGCCATGGTGCCAGGGAAAGTTGATCATACCTCTCACTGGAGGCACTCTGCTATGAAATTGCCCAAGATGGGAGAAGGGGAAAACTGTTAGCCACTGGTACTTCTGGCTCTTGGGCACCAGAGGAACCAGCTACTATAAGAACTTGGTGTCAGGAAAGCTGCCCATGCTGCAGGAGCTGGGTGTTGTGGCTCTCACAGGGGAATAAGGAGTTAAGAATTCCTCCCATACTGCAGGAGCCTGCTACACTTAGGAAGGAACACACCAAACTGTTTTCTCCTTTCTCCTGCAATGTCTCTTCATCACCCTCTACTGACAAAGTTTAGTATAGTGAGAGCTGACAAGGGAAAATGTTTAAATGGACCAATTCCATCTTTTCACATCAGGTAGTGGGTGAGTTTGGCCCTAAGAGGCAACAAATTGATAACTAGTAGTAGTTATCACCTTTGGCTACTCACCTTCCATGTGCTACTTTTTTTTGTTTCTTTTTTAAATTTTTAATTGTTCTTTTTAGTTATACATGACCATAAAATGTATTTTGACATTATCATTGCATATGTGGAGTATAACTTCCCATTTTTGTGGTTGTACATGATGTGGAGTTACACTGGTTGTGTGTTCATATAAGAACACAAGAAAATTATGTCTGATTCCCCTCCCTTCCCTTCATCCCCCTTTGTCTAATCCAGTGTACTTCTTTTCCCCTCACCCCTGCACTTATTGTGAGTTAGCATCTGCATATCAGAGAGAACATTTGGCCTTTAGTTTTTTGGCACTGGCTTATTTCACTTAGCATGATAGTCTCCAGTTCCATCCATTTACCAGAAAATGCCATAATTTCATTCTTCTTTATGGCTGGTAATATTCCATTGTGTATATATACCACATTTTCTTTATCTATTCATCTGTTGAAGGGCATCTAGGTTGGTTCCGTAAGCTTAGGTATTGTGAATTGAATAAAGATTGATGTGGCCACTTCACTATGGTATGCTGATTTTAAGTCCTTTAAGTATATGCTGAGGAGTGGGATAACTGGTTCAAATGATGATTCCATTCCAAGTTTTCTGAAGAATCTCCATACTGCTTTCCAGAGTGGTGGCACCAACTTTCATTGCTAGCAGCAATGTATGAGTTTTCCTTTTCCCCCACATCCTTGCCAACATTTATTATTACTTGTATTCTTGATAACTGCCATTCTGAATGGAATGAGGTGAAATCTCAGTGTAATTTAAATTTGTATTTCTCTAATTGCTGGAGATGTTGAATAGTTTTCATATATTTGTTGACCAATCTATTTCTTCTTCTGTTTAGTATCTGTTCAGTTCCTTTGCCCATTTATTGATTGGGTTTTTTTGGTGTTAATTGTTTTGAGTTCTTTACATGTCTTGGAGATTAATGCTGTATCTGAGGTGCAGATGGCAAAGATTTTCTCCCAGTCTGTAGCCATGTGCTTTCTTTTACACACATCTGAAGTCTTATGCAACAAAATATCTCTGTGTTTCTACCTAACAAGATACAGTTGTTCATCTTAGAAATAAAGAAGCTGATACAATAAAGACATTGTATCAACTGCTGGCTATATTAATTATCCTTATATTCAGTCATGGTCACACTGAATATTCTGTTATCAAAACTAAGCTATTAATATTAACTTCAGCAACTTATATTTATATTTATATAAAATGGTAAGAAAGAGAAAGGAAAAAATGGCCAACATAGACAAATAATTATATACATGTAACAGAAGACATACTTGTCTTGATCATAAGACATACTTGTTATCTATGACTTCCTTATTCTACTACCCATTCAGTATTTCCCTCACCCTCAGCCAGAACTTGGTTGGGGTTCTTCACCTGGTGATACTTTCAAACCTTGATTTCCCAAACTCTGAGTACTCCATTGTCCTCCCTTTTCTCATTGCTCTACTTTCTAGTTAATCTGCGCTACAGTCATGGCAATATTGAAAGGTGCCATGGAGAATCACTGGGTTCCAGAGACTATCTTTCTTGCCCCAATTATGGAGCAACAATCCATTTCCCCCTTTTTAATAGAAATCAGTCATTCCCTTCAGTAGAGAAATGCCTTTCAGTGGTATAAAGAGTCCAAAATGGCCACATGGAAATCTTGCAATTCAATGGAAACAGTATTGGGTTTCCTCAGAGCTTAAGACTTTCAAGCTGGCTGAATTTAGAGTTGCTGGGAAGGGATGCAAAAACTCTGCAAGGTGGTTAATAGGTGGAATAGAGAAGCCAGTCCCACTTCTACCCGCTGATTCATGGATCTGTTTATTCTAGTTCAGGGAGAGGTAGCACCCCATAAAGAATGCTTTCTCATTCAAAGCATATACTACGT
This sequence comes from Xerus rutilus, assembly GCA_028644305.1. Classification (NCBI taxonomy): domain Eukaryota; kingdom Metazoa; phylum Chordata; class Mammalia; order Rodentia; family Sciuridae; genus Xerus; species Xerus rutilus. The sequence continues at coordinate 39,165,723 of CM053413.1, forward strand.
TCTATAAGATAAAACCCATCCTTACAGAGTACTGTCTCTCACATGGCACCATATCTGAGTCTTCAGTAATATATTACAATTTTCAATTAGACTAGCTGCCTTGGGGTGATGAGGTACATCTTAAGACCAGTTAATTCCACAAGCATGAGTCCCTTGTTAAGTTCCCTTTGCTTTGAAATGAAGTTTTGATTAGATGTAATAATTTGGGGGAATGCCATGATGATATTAGTTGGATGAGGTATTCTGTGAGTCCACAGCAATATTGTCATGCTGGCAGTATATATTGTGAAAAATAAGAACAAGGTTTCTCATTATGGAAGAAGGTATGACAAATAAGGAAACAAGAGGGCTTCTTGGTGTTGGCTTAGAATTGAATTTATCAAGATGAGCTCAGGGTGTTCAATTAGAATTGAATTTGTCAGTATGAACTAATGGTTACATGTATATACATATATACTCACATAGAAATAAATTTAGGTGTATGTATATGTATGTGTTAATGTAGATGCATGTATTTCCTAGCTCTATCTGCTCAGTGTGCCTTCCTAGGACACACTTCCTAGGACACCCCCTATAGTAGTGAGCACACTGAGTACCCAGATCTTGGTTTCTAAGTACGATACTCCAATAAAAGAACCAAATATCCTTGGAGAAATGGTTTATTCTAGAATTGGGATATGAAAGCTGGGAGTGGTGGCACATGCCTGTAATCCTAGCACTTTGGGAAGCTGAGACAGGAGAATCGCAAGTTCAAAGCCAGCCTCAGCAACAGCAAGGCGCTAAGCTACTCAGTGAGACCCTGTTTCTAAATAAAACACAAAACAGGGCTGAGATGTGGCTCAGTGGTTGAGTACCCCTGAGTTCAATCCCTGGTACCAAAAAATAATAATAATAATAATAATAATAATAATAATAGAATTGGGACATGGAAAATACAAGATGATCCTGGGGCATCTTGTGTACCAGGAGGTAAGAATGTACTCAAAAAATTATAGAGGCATGTAAAAAGGACACAAGACCATCTTGAAAGAGTTCCCAATGACCAAAACTGAAACAATTTAAGCAATAAAATAAATAATAATGGTACTGGAATAAAACTCACAAAATTAAACATTCATGAGTTCATACCAATGTAAATAAATAATTGAATAAATAAATTACTGGAACAGAAGGAACAGAAATATTCTGTTTACAGAATTCCAATTAATAATTCAGAGGTGAATAGAAAATTGCCATTAGAACACCACAGTAAAATTTTCTGCATATAAGATACACCTGTGGATACTAAAGTTAGCAAGCAAAAGTTCGAGGAGAAACTGGAGACTTATACCATCTAAAATATCTCTTGGGGCTAGGGGCATAGGTTGGTTGGCTAGCAAGCACTAGGCCCACATTTCAATCCACAGCACTGAAAAGAATTACCCAAATAAAACTGTCTCTACTAAGATATTAATTACAAAGGTAAATAATAGTTTTCCAGTGGAGAAACCCAGCAGATATATCATCTTAACCAAGTGATTAGGAGTAATGTAAGGTATAGTGGCATCATGGACCCCCTGATACGATATAGAACAGCATTTCTCTGATATTCTTACCAAAATTGCATAATGTCAATCCAATCATGAAAGAACTCCAGATAATTCCAAATTAAGGGATACTTGTGAATATTCTTCAAAAGTGGCAAGGTTTCCAGATGCGATGCTGGACAACTATAAACCCAGCAGCTCTGGGGGTTGAAGCAGGAGGATCACAAGTTCAAACCAAGCCTCAGCAACTTAGTGAGGCCCTAAGCAACTAGCAAGACCCCATCCCAAAATGAAAAATAAGAAGGGCTGGGTATATGGCTCAGTGGTTAGGTGCTCGTGGTTTCAATCCCTGGTACCTCTCGTCAAAAAAGTTTCAAGGTCATAAAAGACAAAGACTGATGATTTTTCATAAGTCAGAGGAGGCTAAGGTGACATGATGATTAAATGCAAAGTGGAATTCTGATGGATCCTAGGCTAGAAAAAATGACATTAGTGGACTCTTGATATTATGGGATGAAAATGGCAAATTAAATGTGTGGTCTTCCTCTCAAAAACCCATAACCATAGTCTACTTATGAGAAAAATGTCAGACAAATTACAGTTACAGGCTAGCCCACAAAATTACCTAACTAGTACCCCTCAAAACCATCAAGGTCATCAAAAACAAGGAAAGTCAGAACCTATCACAGCCAAGAAGAGCCTAAGTCAACATGATAACTAAATTTACTGTTGTATCCTGGATGGGATCGTGGAGCAGAAGTTGATATTGGGTACAAACTTAGGAAGATGGAGAAAAATATGGGTTTCAGTTAATAATAATGTATGAGGACTGAGGGTATAGCTCAGTGGTAGAGTACTTGCTGAGAATGTGTGAGGTCCTAAGTCCATCCCTAGCATCATAAAAAAATGGGGCAAATGTACCACATTAAAGATTTTAATAATAGGGGAAACTAGGTATGGAGTTTATGGGAATTGTGTACTTATCTTCTCAATTTTTCTATAAATCTGAGTTTTAAAATTTATTTTTTTAAATGGGACATTAGTGGGAGGACTGGTTAAATTCCAATAGGTCTGTAGATGACTCGGTACAATATTAATGTTAAATTTCTGGTTTTGACAATCATGCTCTGGTTATATGAGAAGTTAATTTTATAGAAAGCTGGATGGAGAGTATAGGGGTACTCTTTGAGCTATTTTTATAATAATTCTGTAAGTTCAAAATTATTTCAAAACCATTTTATTCTAAATGAGCTTGAAGTATTGCCAGTTTTTTAAAAAAGAGGAACTCCAATCTCTGGCCCTGCACACCATTCCCAACACGGGCCTTGTGACGATGTATGCATACTTTTAAAAGTACAAACTATGTTGAGAGTAGCCAATGTACATATGGCTCAATTTTATGGAGAGCAGTTTGGAAGTCATGAACAAATCTGGAAGCACAACCAAGGCAGTAAATGAGACCGCCTGGAGGATCCCTGGGAAACATTGTGAGACATTACATAATGGCAGCTAGCAATGATGGAAGAATTTATTTTAGTTTCCAGTTTAAATATATCTATTTATGTGCACTGGGAAAGGCCAATGGCAGTGATCATCTTAATGATACCATGAAAAGAGGGGCTACACATTCTTCACTCCCTCTCTTGCCTCCACCCCATCCCTGTACCCTTCAGTGCTAACCTGCAGGGGTTCCTACCTGCCTGCTCTGGGAAGCAGAGCTGCTTTCTCATCTCAGTTTTTAGGGTGATTCCTTGCAAGAGGAGAAAGCCCAGAGGAGAAAGCCACCTGGCAGAGGAGCTTGGAGCCTCTTTAGGTTGTTCTGTGGTGAGCTTTTGTCACTGGTGTGCAGCTCACTTCTCTTGCTTGTGAACTTGGCTCAACACCTTGCTCTGTTTTTGCAATCTGTTACTCCTTGCTTCCATCAGAGCAAAATGTAGCTTAGTTAAAAATTTAGAATTGCCTGTGCAATGGCCTGCGGTCGGAAGACAGGTCAGTCAGTGCACATTTTGTACTTTCACAACTGAAGGGTGCCGGCCTGTCTCCTGCAGAAAAGGGACCCTCAAGAAGGTTCTGACTTACTAGGCCTCCATCAGCTACTCTAGGTTTCTAAATTATTCACCTGTAAAGATTATTTCCTGCTGGGATTAACTCCTGGAGAAATAGAGAGACTCTTGCATCTGTAAAATGAACAGTTGTCTCTTTCTCCCCATAATTTCCTCCCTGTAAACTGTGGGGCTAGGGTCTGAGCAAATACTTAGAAACTTTTTCCTCCTTGGTTTCCTTTTTTTTGGGGGGGGGGGAGGGGTACTGGAGACTGAGCCACATCCCCAGCCCTATTTTGTGTTTTCTGTAGAGACAGGGTCTCACTGAGTTGCTTAGCGCCTTGCCTTTTGCTGAGGCTGGCTTTGAACTCGTGATTCTCCTGTCTCAGCCTCCCTAAACGCTGGGATTATAGGCTTGCGCCACCAGGCCCAGCTCTTGGTTTCCTCTTGATTCTCCTGTCTCTCTGAACCCTCCTTTTATGGTTTACTTTCTCTGGCTTCTCTTTTATACCCCAATCTTTGAAACACAGTAGGAGAAAATTTGTGCCCATTATAAAGCATAGTCTTCAAACAGCTCTGTGTCACTGAGCACACCAAGGAACCCCCAGAGCCTTAGAATTTTTTTTCTGTTAACTGGAACTCCAAGTGGCTGCCTCCTAGGCTCACTGGGCTCTTGTAAGTGTAAGGGACTGCCCAGAGGGTAAGTTCTCAGAGGTCAAGGACATCATAACTTTGATCATGTTCTTTTTCAGTTCCTTGCACAGTGTCTGGCATATAGTAGATATTCAATAAATGTTTGCTAAATTAATAATTGAATATAAATATTAGTCATTATAATTATGCATTTATATATATCACAGGCCATATCATTTAGATTCATAATGACATTGGAGGAAAAAAATGTAATGTTATAAGGTGAATGGAGAGCTGAAAATTATAGGCCTGAAAATGTGCAAAATTAAATAGCCAAGAGTGGGCATGAATCTTCCAGACTGCTTATCCACTATGTCTCATTTCAGTGGCTCAAAAGAGCCCCTTTCTTCTTGACATGTGTGACCTGTCTGTGATCTTTGTTTCTGAATGTTTATTACTCAGTTTAAGTCCCTAACTTGCTAACATAGCATATCCATTTCTTTAAGAATGATTTAGAGGGGCCAGGAAATGAGGATTTTATTTTAAAAGTTCAAACAGATAAAAAGGCATTTGGAGTAAACAGAAGAAAACTTTAGTAAAACTATTACTCAGAGAGATAAGGAAAGGAATTACTTCCTTTAAGCAAGAACAGAAAGCCCAGCAAAAGGAACAGCCATAAAATAAGAAAGAACTGCTCTTGATACTCATGTTTATAGCAGCACAATTCACAATAGCCAAACTATGGAACCAGCCTAGGTGTCCATCAATGAATGAATGGATAAGGAAACTGTGGTATATATACACAATGGAGTTTTTTAATTCAGCTATCAAGAAAAATGAAAGTATGTCATTTGCAGGAAAATGAATGGAACTAGAGACCATTATGTTAAGTGAAATAAGTCAAACTCAGAAAGTTAAGGGCCATATGTTTTCTTTCATATGTGGAAACTAGAAAAAGGAAAAGAAAGTTGGGTGAGGATCTCATGAAAATGAAAGGGAGATTGCAGAGGAAAGGGACCAAAGGGTGGGAGGTGTGGAGGGGCAGGGGAAATGCTGAGGAGTGATATTGGCCAAATTATATTGTTATATTGTGTATTGTGTACATGTAAGAATGTGTAATGAGGGCTGGGATTGTGGCTTAGTGGTAGAGCGCTTGCCTCGCATGCGTGAGGCACTGGGTTCGATCCTCAGCACCACATAAAAATAAATCAATAAAGATATTGTGTCCACCTACAACTAAAAAATTAAAAAAAAGAATGTGTAATGATAAATCCCATCAATATATACAACTATAATGCACCAGTTAAAAATATAAGGAAAAAAAAAGAAAGAACTGCTCTTGGATTTTAGAATTATGAAAATTGAGCTGGGTGTGGTGGCACATGCCTGTAATCCCAGCAACTCCCATGGCCAAGGCAGAAAGACTGCAAATTCAAGACCAGCCTCAGCCATCTAGACAATGTTGCAAAAAAAGAAAAAAAAATGGTGAGGAGATAGGGCTGAGGTGTAGCTCAGTGGTAGAGAACCCCTGGGTTCAATTCCCAGTATGGCAAAAAAGAAAAAATTGACATAAAAAGATCAGTTTTTTAAAATCTTCTTGAAGGAATATTCTAAATCATTGAATGAAGTGACTAAGAGATAGAAAGTAGTTGATAAAGACAACAAAATAGAGGATAAATTTTAGAATATCTATTATCCAGCTCAGGATTTCTAAAAAGAGAGAGAGCAGAGAAAAAATATTTTAAAAAATACAGTTGTCCTTCATTATATCTGGTTTTGCTTTTTGTGATTTTCATTATACATAGTCAACTATAACCCAAACATATTACATGGGAAATTCCATAAATAAACAATAATACATTTTAAATTGCACACTTTTCTAAGTAGCATGATGAAATGTAGAGTAATCCTCCTCTCTCTTCTTGGGGATGTGAATCATTCTTCACTTAGTGTGTCCTGGCTATGTACACTACCCTCCCATTAGTCATTTAGTAGCTGTCTCAGTTATCAGATCTACTATCATGGTGTGGAAGTGCTTGTGTTCAAGTAATCCGTACTCAGTAGTCTAATGCTCAGACGTCATGCCTACGTCATTCATCTCATTTCATCTCCTCATGAACTCATTATATCATCTTGCATCATCACAAGAAGGGTAAGTACAGAACAATAAGATATTTTGAGAGAGACTCCATTCATATAACTTTTATTGTAGTATATTGTTATAATTGTTCTATTTTATTGTTGTTAATCCCTTACTTTGCCTAATTTATAAATTAAACTTTATTGTAGGCTTGCATGTCTAGGAAGAGCATAGCATATACAGGGTTTAGTACTATCTGAGGTTTCAACCATACAGTGGGGGTCTTGGAATGTATCCTTTGTGGATAAGGAAGACTATTATGTTGAAAAAAAATTTTCTAGAACATGAGTCTCTAAAGTGAAGGGCCGTCAAGAATGATGAAACTCATCCCTGTGAGACTTCAAGACAACAGGGATAAAGAGAGCAGCCTAAAAACAGGGAGAGAGAGAGAGAGTTGGAGGACGGGGAGAGCAGTGTCTTCAATGTTCTTGTGGAAGATTTCTTTCAACCTAAAGTTCAGTATCTAGACAACTTAATGGTAATGTTTAATAAAAATGTTTTATGCAACCCTCAGAACCCCTCCCAAAAAAGATTTTTAGACATGCAAGTTACCATAAAATTTACCTCCCAAATCTTTTCTCAAGAAGCTAATAGGAGGTCTCTGTGTGTGTGTGTGTATGTTATGTATGTGTGTCTACTCTGCCAAAATTAGGGTGAAACCCCAGAAAGAGACATGGCATCCAGAAAATAGGATCCAACCTAAGAGAAGGAAAGTACTGAGAGCCAGGCAGTCAGACTAAGCCTGACTAAGTAGGGGAATATGGACTCCAGGGGCTCTGGAACTGAGAGAAATGCCTTTGACCATGTGGAACATTGTATGCAAAGAGTTAACAAGTTTTGGAAGGAAATGTGTTTATTTTTTCCAAAAAAAACACAAAGGTATAGTATGTTTTTAAAAGATAAATACTAAGTACATGCAACATAAAACCAGAAAGTTATAACAAGAAAGGAAATACTATCATCAAACACTACTTGCCTTGAAGGTGAATGATGTTTACATAGTCATAATTATATGAACACTGAATATTGATTTAACTAAAATTACATCAGTTAGGATCCCAGCAAGAAATAACTCTCAAATGGGGTATTTTGAGGATAATTTCATAAAGGGGACAGCATGAGCAGGGTGAAAAGAACTCTAGGATAGAAGGTACAGTACCAGTATTGAAGGCCATTGCTTCTCCTTCTGGGGCCTGAGAGACAAGCAGGGTGTAGTTGTCCAAAACTGGGGAGAAAGCTTAATGAGAGAATGTGAAACAGTGGAGTCGGGGATACAGGCCCCACAGTCAGGAACCCAGGGGGAGGACACTGGGGACATAAGTACCCCTATTCATCCTCCTCCTCCCTTCCCCCGAGTTGCCTGCCTATGTCCTACATTAGCCCAAAGAGCAAGGAAGCCCAAGGCAAAGGGAACCATTAATGTGGTCTACACAGGGCAAAGTGGTTCTGGAAGGGCCAAGGTCCAGCACAAACATCAGTGGGTGGACAAAGGAAGAGAATTTAAAGATAACTCAATTCTCATGTATCATAAAGGCAAGGAGATTAGGTGCTAATGTCCAAACCAATCAGTCGAGAAATAGCAGGATCAACACACGACTTAGAAATGGGGCAGCAAATGCCAGAACAAATAGACAAAAGAGTTGAAGAAGGCTGTTCTGGGGAGTGAGACTGGTAAAGGATGGCTGCTTTTCATTATGCACCCATTAGTCCTAATATGACTTTTTATACTTTAATTGAAGTTTTAAAAATGATAATATCTAGTATAATCATGAGGAAAACACCACACAGATCCTTTTAGAGGGCTATCCTACAAAATTCCTGACAGCTGTTCCTCAAAATTATCAAGATCATCAAATACAAGGCAAGTCTGAGAAACTATGAGAGCCAAAAGGAACTTGAGACATGACAGCTAAATGTTGTGATGCCCTTGATGGGACACTGGAATAGAAAAAGGACATTAGGTAAATGAAGGAAATCTGAATTAAGTTTGGTGTTCAATGACCATATCAACACTGGGTCATTAATTGTAACAATGTACCATACTAATGTAGTATATTAATAACAGAGGAAGCTAAGGGCAGAGCATATGCAACTCCTTTTACTATCTTCTCAATTTTTCTGTAAAACTAAAATTGTTCTTTAAAATATTTATTAAAATAATAAAGAACTTTATAATAAAAATGACCTCAAAAGATGAGAAAATGTTTATCACTTTAATTTTATTTGCATTATTTGGAGCTTTAGGAGGGTTGAAAATTTCAATGATTATTTTTGATGATTCTTGAGTTTATGACATTCATTCAATAAGTATGTATCAATTGTGGCTAAAGGCTGTGATAGGGGGCAGGAATGGCATTTGGATCTTTTCAAAATATAGCTTCAGCCCTGTCCATAAGTCCCTCAGAGTCTGCTGGCTACTTTTAGGTTCAAACCAGGGCAAAAGCAGGGCTGGGGGTTAGCTCAGGAATAGAGCACTTGCATGCATGAAGACCTGGGTTCAATCCCCAGCCCCACAAACAACCAGAGCATAAGATCCTGTCTGCTTGTCCCTGAAGGCCTTTCTGGCTCACCTTGCACTATTTTTCCACACTTCTCTGCTCTCCAACCGCACTGGACTCTTTCAGTTCCTTGAAGTTGCCAAGTTCCCTGTTGCCTCAAGGTCTTTGCACATGCAGTTCCTTCTGCCCAGAATCAGTCTTCTCTCTGCTCCCCTCCCCTCTGCCTAGGTAACTCTTTTACTTGGAATCTCAGCCCAGACATCACTTCTTCAGAAAACAACAACAATAACAAATCCATCTACTTATAATTCTCCATGGTTGTGTGGCTATCTGAGTAATGCCAATGTCCCCCATGCTTGTAAGTTCTATGACAGCTGGGACAGTGTCCTGTTGGGGATAGTATGCTGTTCACACTGGTCCTCAACTCCTGGAGTAATGCCTGAGATGGCGCGTAAGTGCTTGTTGAATGAATGGATGGCAAATAGGATACAGACCATAGACTTCCAGTCTAGTGCAGCTCCAAACTAGGGTGTTATGGAGACAGAGGCAGACATCTCCCCAGCTGCTGTCTGGGTTCTGCTTGCCCCAGGACCTGGCTGCCTCAACTCCTGGTCCACCTCCTGCAACAGGCAATTGCGCATCCTCGTAGCTCTTTGATTACTTTAGATTTGCAAAAACCCACTTAGGTTTACATTCTTGTTGCAGCTGTGAAAACTGACATCCAGAGAGGATGAGCTGCCCCAAACCACATGGCTGCTGAGAGCCCATATTTGATTCTATTTTCTGACTCTACTTCCCCTTAAACTTAGCACCAACTCTGGATAACAGCGGAGTATTTGCACCTGCCTTGGGGACTTCATCTTAGACTCTTGTCGGCACAGTCCAGGGTTGTCTCGGGATCTCGGACTTGGACTGCGCTCGCCCCCTGGCGGTCTCTTTGGAGACAAGACGCCAGGCGCTTCATTTCGTCCTGAAAAAGAAATAGTAAGGGGGAGTAGAGCCGTAACTCTGCGGAGGCTGCAGCGCGCACTGGCCTCTGCACTTTGGGATGCGCGTCCTGGGATGCTGGGGCGCGGAGTTGGGTAGCCTGGCTCAGGTCTTCCGCTCACCCTCCGGGTCACTAGGTAGTCCTGGCGGTGCGAATACAAGGTTAAGGAAAGCTGTGGCGCTAGCGCTGGACTCTGGGAAGGTCTGGAGGAGTCTGAAGAGTCTTGAGAACTTCCATCCCAGGCAGGGCGACTGGGCTTGGTTTGAACCTCAGCTCTGTGACCACAGATAGACTTCCCTTCACTGAATCTTGGCTTCTTATCTTTGAAGTGGGGATAATCACACTTACCTCACTGTAGCCAAGACTGCCGGGTGCCAATCCCAGCAACGGGACAGTCTTGGAGCGTTCCTATACAGGAACGGGGTGGACTCCCAGGCTGGTGCCAGTTCACATAAACAATCCCCCTAAAGCCTTGGGAAACCTCGCAACCTCAGCCTGCTGAGGAGACTGGAAGTGGGGTTGGGGGACACCCTTCACTTTTATTGCCTTGATTAGTACAGAAAACACACGCACTATTTTATTACAATACCAGAAATAAATTAGAATATCTGTTCACTGAATCTAACCACTGTTCATCATTTAGTTATTTTAAATATGATGCATGACACAAATTATTACCACGATGGCTTTATCCTTTATGTTTCATAGGATAATTGGAATCCTAACAAAATCCAATTCTTATAATTATGGATTTTCTTATCTGGTTAGGTTCTTGGTAGACTGGGGGAAGATATTTGCAATTCATCAACAGCTTTATTTTAAGGTGATTTTTAAAAATGTTTACTATTCAGCTTCCTTCCAACAGGTGAAGGAACAGTTTCTTTCCCACTGGTGTGTGCCAAGCAGAGTGCTGGGCACTGAGGGTAGAGGTGAAGCGGTGGCTGAAATTGTGACTAGACCACAGACAGTTCTGGCCCTGGTGAGTGAAAGCAGCTATTGTATTTGTGAAGGGCATCCTGGACTCATCTTCTGGGCATCTGCAAGCTGGGCTCAACTGTGGAAAACCATAGTTAATGGAGATCATCTTGGGATCTGGCCCCTTCTTTTTATCTCAGCTTCCAGGGAGAAGCTCATACATACCTCCTGCAGCCCTGCCACCTCTCCCCCCCAATATTCTGAAGGGGTCAAGATAAAAAGAGGAGATGAAAAGAATCAGTAGAAAATACCAAAATGGGGAGGATGATGTCAAATGCCAATTTATTGCCTTAATATCCTGACCAAATTTGATCCTTTGATGTCTGTGGCTCCTCTTCCACCTCCACACACGCACAAGACTTTCCTAGAAGGTAAATAGAGGGCCTGTAGGTCCTTGGTCCTGAGAGAAGTTGTCCTAACTGTGTTCCACACTGGACATTGGGGTCTTTTCCTTTTGTCCTCCAGGCTCCTGTAGAAAAGTTGGAGCAGTCTCTGAATTCTGCAGTCTGTGCCCAGAGGCTGCCTTTTTGAATGGACATAGGTGACAGTTTCCAATGTTTACTGAAACAAGCAGACCAAGACTGAGTCAAAGTGTATGTGTGGGAGGATGGAGATCAGTGTAGTTGGAGCCAGGCAGAGACAGAGGTGATGTAGGAGAGGAGACCAGTATGGATTTTATTCTAAGTGGCCTTTGAATAAAAACCACCACAGAGCCTGGCACAGTGGCACACATCTATAATACCAGTAACTCAGGAGGCTGAGGCAGGAGGATTGCAAGTTCAAGGCCAACCTCAGCAACCTAATGGGACTCTGTCTCAAAATAAAACAAAAGGGGCCCTGAGGATGTAGCTCAGTGGCAGAGCATTTGCCTAGCACGCATGAGGCTCTGGGTTCAATCCTTAGCATGGCAAAAATAAGTAAATAAATAAATAAAAATAAAATTAAAAGGGCTGGAGATATAGCTCTGTGGTTGAGTGACCCCTGGGCTCAATCCCTAGTCCCACCAAAATCAACAACAAACCCCCCAAACAACATCAACAAAACTATCACAGAAGAGTTTTCTTTTGTTTTTGCAGTGCTGGGGATTGAACCCAGGGCCTTGTACATGTTAGGCAAACACTCTACCATTGGGCTACATCCCCAGCCTCACAGAAGAGTTTAAATCAAAGGAAGTCAGTAGTTTGATTTACTTTTTAAATTTAAAAAAATTTTTTACTTTTGGTACTAGAGATTGAACCCAGGGTGCTTCACTACTGAGCTATTATCCCTAGCTCCTTTCATTTTTTTTTTTTTTTTTAACATTTGGAAACATGTTCTCACTAAATTGCACAGGGCCTCACTAAGTTGCTGAGTCTGGCCTGGAATTTGTGACCCTTCTGCCTCAGCCTCCCAAGTCACTAGGATTACAAGCTGTGCCATTTGCTGGGTGATTTACTTTTTAAACATCTCTCTGGATTCAGTGTGAAGAAATGTATTGAATATAGGGATACAAGTGGAAGCAGAAAAAGTGCTCAGAAAGCTGTTGCAGGGGTGGAGGTGGTGGCCTAGATGAGGGCAGGGGTAGCGGAGAGGGACCAAGTGATGTGGTTTAGGTGCATAATATGAGGCAAAGAGGTGGGAGGATTTTGGTGAAAAGTTGTGTAACATCTTCTCTAGTTTTTTGGACCTCAGCTTCACTTTCAGAGATAATACCTTCACAAAGGTAAATTTTTAAAAATTTTTTTTTTTAGTTGCAGATGGACACAATATCTTTATTTATTTTTATGTGGTGCTGAGGATCGAACCCAGTGCCTCACGCATGGAGGCAAGCGCTCTACCACTGAGCCACAATCCCAGCCCCACAAAGGTAAATTTGACAAGCGTAGAGGTTGGGAGTATTTTTTTCAGTCAGATCTGACTTTGAATTCAGGTCTTTTTTGTACCAGCTCAGTGACCCTGTCTATGCAAGTTAGTTGATGATAGGTTGTAGCACTTATTGAGCCCTTGTTATATGTTAACCAAAAGAATCCTCTGCAGATGAGGATTCTTACTCTTATTATTCTGGCTTAAGGGGAGGAATCAGTACTGTGGAGAAAGCAAGTCATTTGTCTGAGGTCCAATAGTAAGTGTAGAGCCAGGATTTCTTGAAATGTGATGTTCAGCTAACTTTTCTGCCCCTAAAACTGGGACAACAATAATACTAACACTTCCTTTTGTGATTGGGAGGACACAAGAAGGGATCTGGCACATAGCAGGTGCTTATTAAATTATTTTTAAAATTACTATGTTCTTTGTGTTCTTCCAGGTTTTTGCATGGAGCAGGCATCATTTGGACAAATCCTATTTTTAAAAAATTCTTAGGCGAGGGGGAATAAACCTGCAGTTGCCAGACTCAGCAGCAGTTTTGGTAGTGACCAGGCGAGGCAAAGACGGGATGGCCAGTCTAGAGGCGCAGGACCTGGACGCTAGAACTGAGGCTGGGGGCGGGACCCGGAGGGAAGAGGCGGGGCGTAGGCCGATAGCGCATGCTCAGTGCAGCACGTTCCCCGCCGCTGCCACCGCCCACTTGGGGCTGGTCAGCAGCAGGCGGCCGGGGCTCGGAGAAGGGCCGGGCTGGGCAAGCGCACGGCCATGGCCCCGTGGCTGCAGCTCTGTTCTGTCTTCTTCACTGTCAATGCCTGCCTCAATGGCTCGCAACTGGCCGTGGCCGCGGGCGGCTCCGGCCGCTCTAGGGGCGCCGACACCTGTGGCTGGAGGGTAAGGCGAGGACGGCGGGTTTCTCGCGGTCTGCAAACTAGCAGGGGGCGCTGAGAGAGGATGGGGCGCGGCGCGCACAGGTGCTCACGGGCAGACAAGCCTCGGCGACCTATTTGCTCTCCATCGAGTCCGCCGCCAGACCCGGATCCTAGAGCTACTTCAGCCATCCTCGCTTCTTCGCTCCTGGGTCGCGCGTCCACCCGCCCTAGCTGGGATGAAAGGGGCCGCCCGACCTCTGGCTTTGTGTTGCTAATGAGGCGCGGCTGCTGGCTGGGGTCCGATTCCAGAGGGCGGGTGTGAGGGGGCGACGAAGCGGGGGGAGTGCGCCCCACCCTTTGTTCTCGGCCCTCCGCCCCAGGGCTGCGCGTCTGGGGCTGGGATCCCCTAACCGTCTGGACGACGGGGAGCTTCGGAGAGGATGTGGGGTTCTCCCGGACCTCCAGTTCACAACTCTGCAAAGGCTCAGGGCAGGCAGGCAGGGGACCTGGAGCGCTGGCGAATGATGCACCCCTCAGCTGTGTTTGCTTTGTTCCTTCTAGCCTAGGGTCGTCACCCTACTCCCACCCCATTTCGGACTCCTGACTTCCTGAGAAACTTTGCTTCCCCATTTAACTTTTCGTCTCACAAATGGTCTCACGTTTGTTACCCAAATCCCCATCTCCGCCCCAGCCCTGAGTTTAGGGTGTTTTTTATGATCAAAGAAAGGGCAGGAAGAGTTTGTCACCTCAGTCGGGTGCCGGTGGGGAGACGAGAGGTGCCCAGACTTTCGCCGTGTAGTTGGAACTCTTTTCCCAAAACGTGACGCTCCTTTGACGCTGTCTGGGCGGTGGGGCATTGAGGATGAGAGATGTGCGGCGGCACACTGCCCACCGACCCTGGGGTCCGCGTTTGAGCTCCCGGGCTTGAGAGGCCCTGGGTCCTAGAGATTTCTATTCGTCTGGTCAGTGCCTTCCACAGAGGATAGGGCAGCTGCCGGGTCGGAGCACTCACGCTTTAAAGCTTCCGAAGAGAACAGCACAGCCTGTGCACTCAGCCAGCCAGGCACATACATGACTTTGGCGCTGTTCCTGGGCACCAAAAGCCTCAGTTTCCTTATCTGGAAAGTGGGAGGAAATGAGTGATTTCTGGTTTCCAGTCCCAGGGATGGGTATGGGGGTAGTTTGCTTAGACCGAGGTTGTCCTACCTTTTCTGGGAGGCTGTGAAAAGCCTCAGCACAGATACTTAGGAGCAAGGTTAGTGCCTCCTGCTCACTTGCCCCACATATAGAGAAACTGTGTAGAAAACCACGTATGAGCCTGTTAGCTGGGACGTCCCTGGCCCCAATAGCTCCTGTACCTGACTCTCCCCAGCCTTAGCGAATTTAACCTTAGATTAAATTCTACCATTCCTTCCCATTTGAGGAAAACATTGCTTTCTTTTTTTTTTTTTTTGGTACTGGGGATTGAACTCAGGGGCACTCGACCACTGAGCCACACCCCCAGCCCCATTTTGTGTTTTATGTAGAGACAGGGTCTCACTGAGTTGCTTACCACCTCGCCATTGCTGAGGTTGGCTTTGAACTCGCGATTCTCCTGTCTCAGCCTCCCTAAGTGCTGGGATTACAGGCTTGAGCCACCGCGCCCGGCTGAGGAAAACATTGCTTTCTTACTGTGTTCTATTGTAATAAAACGTCACTGCTCTTTTTCTAATAGATACCAAGTTTTCTTAAGTCTGTCTAGTGTTATCCATCCTGCTAAAAGTTCGAATCT
>CM053413.1:39181509-39251979 GCA_028644305.1 Xerus rutilus
TGGCTTTGAACTCGCGATTCTCCTGTCTCAGCCTCCCTAAGTGCTGGGATTACAGGCTTGAGCCACCGCGCCCGGCTGAGGAAAACATTGCTTTCTTACTGTGTTCTATTGTAATAAAACGTCACTGCTCTTTTTCTAATAGATACCAAGTTTTCTTAAGTCTGTCTAGTGTTATCCATCCTGCTAAAAGTTCGAATCTGTACAGATTTTGGCTTTTGACTAACTAATAGCATCACAGGTATTTTATTCTGAGTTTGCATGTGACTCATGGCTTAGGTGGATCAGTCCAGTTTGCTATTTTTCTGCAGTTGTGTAGTTGGCGTCATGTGCCAGTATACACAGTTTATGAAGTTTTAATGTTACTGGGATGGTAGTGTTCTGAAGAAGCCAAGCTGGTGGTTTTGTTCTCTGCACCTGTGGAAATGTGTGGCCCTCCCCAAACCTACACCCCCACAAAATTAATGGTGGCCCTCATCCCAGTCACCTCACTCTTATGCTGACCTTTCCCCTGCTGCAGAGCCTTGTTGGGGATGATCCTCTCAACAGCTTTTGCCTTGACTCCACAGTCCTTACCTTGGATCATCTTCATGCCCTTCTGGATGAGCATGGGGACCTCTGGGCTGAATCCCAGATGCCAGGCTCTTCTCAAACTTCCATCTACTGCATCCTGTGGACTCAGTTTACCCATCCTGTTTGCATACCAGCAACCTCACTCCTTAAGCCCCCTCCCCTTTTCCCTAACTCCTGATGCCTTTTTACAAAGGCATGCATTCCCCTCCTGGGATGCCCTTACCTCTCTAAGAATCCCCTTCTTAGCTTAATACTCAGCTCAGGTGATTCCTCCAGGGAAGCCCTCTGGGAATGCCATGTCCTTGACTTTCTTATGCAGGTGCTTATTCTTTGGTTTTCACCAGATTGCTTAGCTTGTATTTGCTCACTGTGTCTTTAGACTAGTTTGTTGGTGGCTTCAGAACCTGGGAGCCCTGTAAAGCTAGGCTGAACCCAGTTAGACCCTGAAGCCTTCCTGCTGAATCCCTCCTCCCACTTTTGTAGGGATTAACCCAGGGGTGCTCTACCACTGAGTTATATCCCAGCCCTTTTTGCTTTTTATTTTAAGACAGGATCTTGCTAAGTTTCTTGCAATCCTCCTGCCTCAGCTTGCTGACTTGCTGGGATTATGGGCTAAGTCCTATTTTGAGATAGATTTTAAGAAGTGGGGGTGGTAGTGGGGAAACTCAGCACCAAGCTCCTGTGTCCTCTCCACAGAAGGCCTTTGCACACATCTGTTCCTGCTTTTGTTCCTTTTCTCTGTACCTCCTCAGTTTCCCCTCTCAGCTCCAGCATCACTTCCTGCAGGAAGCCTTCCCTATCCCCACTTCCCTAGGTAAGATGTCCTAGAAATTGCTGTGATGGGGCTCCAGCAACTACTGGTTTACAGGGACTTAGGTATGATTCATGTCTGGATCCCTGTAGATGTCATCCTCAGCTCTGAGATTGTTTATAGTCTAGTTGGGTATGTATGAACATGTAAGGGTCAGTTATATGTGATACACACAAGAGAGGGCTTCCTGTGGGTCTGAGTTTCACTTAGAACCTGAGGGGACAACAAGGTGCAGAAGTGAGCCCTGAAGGAGGGGCAAGATCTAGGTACAGGAGACCAGCTGAGTGAGTGACCCCCTTGTTTTTCAAGGGAGTATTTGTTCAGGAACCCTCGCCCCCATAGAAATGGGTATTTTCCCAGGATGTGCTAGGTAGCTGTAGCTAGCCAGCCAGCCAGCCTGCCAGCCCGTCTGCCCTCAGCAGCTCTGCTAACAGACCCTTCAGATCTACTCTCAGAGGAGCCAGGAGCTGGCCTGGTTTAAGTGGTCAGGTTTCACAACCTCTCCATTATTTGTGGGGCAATTAAGAGATTGATACCATCTTGAACACAGCTCAGTGTTTTAGAAATGAGTTGTGGGCACACTTCCTCAATTCCTAGAAAAAAAAAATCTCTTATGGCCCTTGCCAGGTAAAGTTGCTCTTTGAGTAATAAATACTGTTTTCTCAAAGAAGTAACAATTTGTAAAACTTCCAGAGGGGCTAGCCCCTTCATTTACACTGGCTCTTAACTCTTGTTTCTTAATAGTGAGATGACTTTGTTTGTGATGGGTAACTTTAATTATATCATTCACTTGCCCCAAGGTTCCCGGATCTCCCCTTGTCTTGCTGGTTGAGAAGCCTATATATGGAACAAGGAGTTAAAAATCCACTCCTACAGATTTTTATTTAATGGCTTTTCCTGCAGTAGGGGAGGAATGAACATTTCTTGACTTCTTACCTAAATGGAGTATACCTTTTCTTGTATGTTATGCCTGGAACAGTTTGTACCCCCCACAAAGCCTGTACCTTCAGCAATTCAGGAAACCAGGATTCTGGCATCATCTTTACAATCATGTGCAAGTTTCCCATTTAAGGCAAATACTTCATCTCAAAAGGTAGAAAGGAATAGGGTGGTACTTGTGGGAAAAAAAAAATTCCAGCTGGTTAAAATTTAGGTCCCTGATAAAAGTCCAATCCAAGAATTCTCCTTGGCTGTGGGCCCAGGCATGTTTATTTGATTCTGAATTGGATGCGTTTTCATTCACTTGCAGCTCATGGCTCCCAAGCCCATATCTGGTCTGTCTGTCCTGTGGCCATGTTTTCCAAGTTACAGATGCTCTGCTGTCCTTAGAGAATTCTTTGTTAAGAATTACTCAGTCTTGGATTGACACATTTTTCCAAGATGTTTTTATAAGAGGTGCAATGCTTTTTTTCCAGCCTGTTTTGCTTGGTTAATTGGGAACCCTCTTGGCCCATGTCCATCTTTTTTGTGCAGCACTTCCTCCTTTCCCCACTTCTATCCATTCATCTATCCTTCCTTCCTTTGATCCATCCATCTCTGGATCTCCTGAGGTGCCTGGGGCATTATGCTAGTTATTAACTCAGGGACACAGCTGGGTGAATGAGCAGTACCATTTATTGTACCTTTTCCTTCAAAAGGTGGTTTCTCAAAGTGATGTTCAGGGGCTTCCAGTATTAGAATTGCCCTGGAAGCTTGTTAGAATGCACAGTCAAAGATAATGGGACCAGAATGCAAGTGAGATGACAGAGTGTAGATACTGGCATTTTAACAAGTTCCTCTGAGGATTCTGATGCTGTCTCAATGATGAAACTTATTGCTTTAGGAGACAAGCCTTCCTCAATCAGAAATGGGAGAGAAGACATTTGAAACTTTTTAAATCAATCAGAGGGACTGGAGGTGTATCTAATCAGTAGAGCACTTGCCTAGCATACTTGAAGCCCTGAGTTCGATTCCCAGCATCCCCCCATGCCTACCCAAAAAAAAGAAAAAAAAATCAGAGGTTTTTTTTTTTTTTTTGGTACTGGAGATTGAACTCAGGGGTACTCAACCACTTAGCCACATCCCCACCCTATTTTGTATTTTATTTAGAGATAGAGTCTCACTGAGTTTCTTAGTGCCTTGCCATTGCTGAGGCTGGCTTTGAACTCACGATTCTCCTGTCTCTTTCTCCCTAAGTGCCGGGATTACAGGCGTGTGGCACCGCGCCCTGCCAGAGTTTGGTTTTAAACTATTTCATTGGACTTAGGAATGTGGAGACTTTGTTAGTTCTAATCAATAAAAAGGATCAGGCTGGCTAGGGGCTTGAGGCGGGGTGCTTTGGCTCTGGTGGGGTCTCCATCCTGGGCCTATGAAGGGGACTGGACACTTCCCCTGGGTTCCTCCCCAGAACAGCTGGATTTGTCTGGAAAACTGTCTCCGGAAGGAGTAGGGCAGTATCCAAATCAGTCTCTCACAGTTGAAATCTTGCAGACAGCTTCCCTACAAAGGAAAGAACTACTAATGCTTTTTTAAGTCTTTATTTTAAGTTGAGTATTTTTCATGCTTCATTTGGTCTGAAATGTGTTGGTTGGTTTTTTTTCTTTTCTTTTTTAACACTTTCAAGCCCCTTTTCCTCCCCCATCCCTGAACTTTTCACATACTATGCCTCAGCAGATGTCTGCTGCTGCTGAGGCCATTCCATCAACAATTTTATGGTCCTCTTTCATTCCCTATCACCTCTTACACTAGTCTATGATGGATGCGTTTTCAGACTTCTAGATGCTTGGGCACCCACTCCTCATTTGTAAGAGTGTGGGACGAGGAGGGGGCTCAGGTCCCTGTAGAAGCTTGTCAGACTGGGATGGGGGCAGTACCCTGGGAGCAGACCTCACTTTTGCCACCCTGGGTGCCAGACCTTTGCCCTTTTGCATCTCCTCAAAATTTGGAATGTCTTCTGCCCTCAGCAAGCTTGGAGGCTGTCTGTACTGGTACCATGGGCCCCATCTCAAGCTGGCCAGACTTGCCCAGCCAGTGGGAGGTATTGTCCTCCTGGGCAGTGTTTGTCTTGGCTTCTGGGAAGTTCTGAATGGGACTGACACACGATTAGGTGACTGATGGCCCTGCAACACATTGTCTCCTTGGGGCCCAGGGCCTTTGAAGCTCTTCCCGGTGGGAAGTAAAGAGACTATTTGCTCTGTTAAAATGCCTTGGTATTTCCTCTGTTTAACCACAGGCCACTTCCCCTCTGCCACTCTAAACCCTGCAGGGCCACCAGCTGATTGAAAAGACACAAGCCCTGAAGTGATTGCATCCTATTGAAACAGATAGCCTTACTACAGATTAAAGCTAGGGCAAGTCTCTAGAAGGGACAAATCCAATCTTTGAGGTGGCTTCTTTTCTTGCCCAAAATTTATCCTATTGACATACTTCACGACTGAAGTCATGAATGCATAAATGGGTACTTAACTTTTTTTTTTATAAAGAAAGAAAGCTTAAATTATAAATCAGTGTTTGTTTTAATCTACATGTGGCAGGTTAAAGCAATTTGATCAATGGAATTTCTCATCGTTTGTGTTGGAAACTTTTTGGTGTTTGGGAAGGGTGTGATGTGTTTGTAAAAACCTATACCAGTAGGGTGTGTTGGAGCACTCCTGTAATCTCAGCTACTTGGCGGCGGGGGTGGGGTGGAGGTGGGGGGTGTTGAGGCAGGAGGATCACAATTTTGATTTGAGGACAGCTTTGGCAATTTAGACCCTGTCTAAAAAGAAAAAACACACCAAAAAAGAGTTAGGGATATAGCTCAGTAGTGGAAGGCCCCTGGGTTCAATCCCCAAAAACCAAAACAACAAAAACACCATATTCGGTTTGTTTCTGTCCTTGGAGATTCTGTGCTTCATCTCAGGCTTAAAAGTCCATGCAAGCCTGGCGCGGTGGCGCACGCCTGTAATCCCAGCACTTTGGGAGGCTGAGACAGGAGAATCACAAGTTCAAAGCCAGCCTTAGCAATGGCGAGGCGCTGTGCAACTCAGTGAGACCCTGTCTCTACATAAAACACAAAATAGTGCCCCTGAGTTCAATCCCTGGTACCCCCCCCCAAAAAAAAGTCCATGCAAGCCGGGCACAGTGGCGCACCCCTGTAATCTCAGCACTTTGGGAGGCTGAGACAGGAGAATTGCGAGTTCAAAGCCAGCCTCAGCAACGGCAAGGCACTAAACAACTCAGATCTTGTCTCTACATAAAACACAAAATAGGGCTGGGGATGTGGCTCAGTGATCGAGTACCCCTGAATTCAATCCCCAGTAGCAAAAAAGAAAAAAGTCCATGCAACAAGTTTGTAGTTTAAATAATACCAAGAGAATCTCTAGGGAGGCTCCCTGGTCTTTTCCCAAGCAATATCTTTTTTTTTTTTTAAATGATGTGCTATTATTTTTTTATATATATCTTTATTTATTTTATGTGGTGCTGAGGATCGAACCCAGTGCCTCACGTATGCGAGGCAAGCGCTCAGCCACTGAGCCATAACCCCAGCCCCGCCAAGCAATATCTTAAAAGAAGGCTTGATTAATAACACTAAGCGAGAAACAAAAAATTGAACAATTAAAAAAATTACCTATGTAATGAAAGACTGAAAATTGAAATGCTGGTTGTCCTCTGTGTTTTGTGAAGGGGCCTAAAAAAGGAATAACTTTGGTTACTGTCTAGTAGAGAGTTAACATTTACAACTTCATTGTTCAAAGTATCCATGATAAAAACAGCTTCCCTTTTCTTTGGTTCCTTGTTTGGAAATGTTGGGGGAAGGTGGATGTAGCTAATTAAGGCTACAACATTTAAAGGGGAGACTTAATAGGTACCAGCTGTCCTCAACAAATCATGGGGTGGATGACAAAGATGTGATGTGAACACACATGTAATTCTCTTCTAAAACGGAAGTTGGCCTATAAATATTTTGATTTAATAGGGTAAATTAAAACTACCTCTACTGTGCATACTTATGAAGCATTTGTTTTATAGTGAACCCAATGGCAAAATGTCCTATTTGCATACGGCTAATACCATAAAAGAATTGAAAGGGCAATAGATGGTAGGTATTGTTGGAAGCCTTATACACTGTAATTTTATTGTGCCTTTCTTCATTCCAAACCTGATCTAATAGACGTTAATCATGAGGCTTTTCATGAAAATTAGTGCATTGTAGGGAAGCTTGCTTGCACTTAACAGAAAAGCCACATAACATTGAAGCAACTTTGAAAGGTGCATGGAAATTGATAGCATTCATTAAAATGTTTAGATGGATATTTACATTTCACACATTAAACAAATGTTTTTAAAGCAAGGCATGATGGTGCCTGCAATCCTAGCTACCTGGATGGCTAAAGCAGGACGATGGCAAGTTCAAAGCTAGCCTGGACAATTTAGCGAGTTGTCTCAAATAAAAAAATAAAACTATTTTATATATCTCAAAATAAAAAAATGTCTAGGGGTATAGCTTAGTACTAGGGTTAAATCCCTAGAATCACGGGGCTGGGGTTGTGGCTCAGTGGTAGAGCGCTTGCCTAGCACGTGTGAGGCACTGGGTTCGATTCTCAGCACTGCATACAAATAAATAAATAAAGATTCAACAACAACTAATAAAATTTTAAAAAAAACCACCCTGGGTTTAAAAAAAAATCCCTAGAATCACCATAAATAAATAAATACTTCAAATGAATCATTCTGAAATCACAAGAGATTAGGATTTAAATACACTTCTCCTGCAACCCCCACCCTACCAGATTTAAAAAGTAGAGTTGGGGATGTTGTTCAGTGGTAGAGCCTTTGTGAGGCTCTGGTTCAATCCTCAGCATCACAAAAAAAAGAAAAAAAGAAACAGAAGGAGTTTTTCCAACTGTTCTGCTTTGTAGCACCCCCTCCAATTGAATACTCACTCTTTAAAAAATGCTGGTTATGGCCCCAGACTTCTGTTCTAAGATGGGCTGTTGTGCTTGAGAGTAGGAGGGTTGATGGAATAAAGGAAGGCTTCCTTGGAGTGAAGAGGTACATTTTCCTGAGACAGACATATGGTTTGGAAACCCTTTTCCTGGGATTTTATTCTGTCCAGGTGATTTCTGGCTTTTCCTCTCTTAAAAGGGCCTCCCTTTTATCTCAGAAAAATGCAGTGCAATGCAGACCAAATGTAGGAGCAGTCAGCTTGAGCGTGGTCCCTGTTGAGTGACAATTTATGGCCTCTTGCCTCTGGAGTGTGCACATTTGCTCTGGGTGGGGCCCAGGCACTCACCCACTTAGGATTTATTGTAACTGCTCAATATTCCAATCTCTAAAAGACTTACTTGGAGCCAGAAAGCAAGAGTTGGGTTTTTGTTTTGTTTTCTTTCTTTCTCCCTCCCTCCCTCCCTCTCTCTTTCCCTCCCTCTCTCTCTCTCTTTCTTTTCTTTTCTCTTCTCTTCTCTTTTCTTTTCTTTCTTTCTTTCCAGCTACTCTGTGGTCTGACCCGGAGAAACGACTCCTGTCCATGTGGCTACCCATCCAGGTGGGGATGCACCAAAGGAACAGGCTCAAACAACAGGAAGGTACAGGAGGGATTCTGAGTCCACAGTACAGAGAACTCCCTGTCCTTTCTCCATGTTTCCCTACTATTCCAGAGAAACATGAACCTTGCTTCCTGTGCTCCTCATCCTAGACTTGCCCCTACAAAAAACAGTTTGATGACAAGTGAGTGACTGAGCCCTGCCTGGAAGCCACTTTGGGAACTCTGTCTTTTAACTCTGGCTTCTTGCTGTGCTTCAGATTCCCCTTCTTTGGAGGAGGCCCACCTTTCTCTATGAGACTTCTCTGCCTGTGAATTTTACCTGTGCCACAGAGCCTGCATTTAATCAAATTAGATCAACCTCATCATCTCTCCAGATTTAGTGAGAATACATCCAGTCATTTTTGCAGTGATGCAATGAAGAAGAAACAGAAATAAGATTTATTTATTAGGAAGAAGATATTAAATTTGAATGGTTCTGGGGAGTCTTAGAGGGAGGAATGGAGATGTCAGGAAGAAGGCAGGCCTCACTGAGGGAACTTTGAGCAGGGTCTTGCCAGTGAGTGAAACCAGAATCTGGGGCGCAGTTTGAGCAGCAAGCATGATGTGGGCAGAACTGGAGGGGGACTCATTGGAGGGAGACAGTAAAGTTGAAGCTGTAGGTTGGGACTAGACAACAGGGCACCTTGAATTTTACCAGCATGCATCTGTCAGGAACCTTGCGTCTCAGAAGGGTTCTCCAACACCTGACAGCTTGATAAGAGGCATCCTCAGAGGCCATTTATTCACTCAGTGAGTATTTGGCGCTTTCTGCACCAAATGATTAGGCATGATTTCTAGAGCCTAGATTTAAGTAGGGGAGACAAACAGAACAAAATACCAGACTTGACCACCCTATTTAAAGCAGCACCCCACTACTAACTCTGTCCTCCTTTCCTCACTTTTATTTTTCCCTGGAATCTTTCACTGTGAGGCACATAGTATTTTCTTGCCTGTATGTCTCCTCCATCACCGTGTCAATTCCAGGAGGATAGGGCATTTATTTGTTTTGTTTACTTCTCCATCTCCAAAACAGTGCTTGGTACGTAGTAGGTTCTCCACATGTTTCTTGAATGGCTAGCTGTTCTGCAGGACATTAAAGTAGGGTGATAAGGATGGCTCCAGTGGCCTCTTGGAGGAGGCAAAACAGATATTGAGCCAGAATTTCCTCAAATTCTATAGTTATTTGTCTTTTTTTTTTTTTAGTTATACATGGACACAGTGTCTTTATTTTAGTTTTACTTATTTTTATGTGGTGCTGAGGATTGAACCCAGTGCCTCACACATGTGAGGCAAGCAATCTACCACTGAGCCACAACCTCAGCCCCATGTCTTTTTTTTTTGGTACCAGAGATTGAACTCAGGGGTATTCGACCACTGAGCCACATCCCCAGCCCTATTTTGTGTTTTATTTAGAGACAGGGTTTCACTGAGTTGCTTAGCACCTCACCATTGCTGAGGCTGGCTTTGAACTGGTGATTCTCCCATCTTAGCCTCCCAAAGTGCTGGGATTACAGGCGTGTGCCACCATGCCAGGCTTACTTGTCTTTTTTTAACATTGGCAGTAGGTGCTGAGAGTAGCATAAATATAGGTTCAATTTATTCATTTACACCACAGATTATTAGTAGTATTGCCGGTTGTCACATATTGGCAAAAGGCTGGGCTTCAGACTGGGGTTTGAGTCCCCTCTCATGGTGGAGGGACTGAGGAGGGACTGGTATTGTGTGGGAGCCACACCTTGCAGAGTGTCTGTGGCTTTTGAGAAGTGGGTATTTGAACATCTTTGATTGCCTGTACTATGGATAAGAAAAATGTAAAAAGTTACTGCTAACTACTGAGCATCCTGGTTTCAGGTTTTCTAAAATGCTGTGAGTGAAATGGATGTCATTCCTTGGAAGCAGCCCTTGGGCTGCTGCATGAAAACATCGTGTCTTTAACGGAAGGCACGGAGTTCATTTTTGTCTCATTCCTCCCTCCCCCCATTGTGAAGGCGGTTCATTTTCTGAAGTCATGTAGGGGTCCATCCAGAGTCACAGGTGCTCTTTGCCTTCTTTCTGGGGCTGTGGATTCACTGGCCAGCTGTGGTAATGAGTTTTTGCTGGGCTTTGATTTTCATGCCTTGCCTCCCTGTGGGAGGAACTAGATATTTCTGATCTTACCTCTGCTCATATTCAGATCCAGCCAAGCAATCAGTGACTTCCCGGGCTTTTTTGTGGGAGACTGTGGGAAAAGTCCTGGTTGGCTGGCTATGAATTAATGAAATCCTTAGAAGGCTTCACTAAAGATAGCTCCTGTGGTTTACAAAAAAAAAATGGCATTGCCTTTTTAATTTGGGAAAGAGGTCATGGAGTTTTACCAAAATTAAACAGAGAAAAATACAACATCTGGTTGTACAAGCCAAAGACTGACTTAGGGCCTCAGGAGCTGTGGATTCCCAGTGTCTGATGTGCAGAAGGTGATGGTCACCCAGACTGCCTTTAAAGCTGCTCTGGACATACTGCTTTCCCCATTGTTCTCTTCCCTGGGTTTTGAAGTCATTGAGAGACAGAAATTCTACCTCCCACATCTTTTCAGTTGAACACATTTCCCGTCTACTGAGCTTTCCCCCTTTTCACTTAAAGGATCACTTCTTTTTTTTAAGTGTGCACTTTTCAAGTTGGTCAAGACTACTGTGATCCTTGCTTTTATCTCATTAAAAAAAAGATGGGGGTGGATAATGAGGGAGAATGTGCAGAAGGAAGGAATTTTTTTTGAGTTCTGAGTTTTTAAATTAGATATTTTGATAAGAGGAGAGGGAGAATGATTAATTGATTAATTACTAGAGAAGAGTTCTGAGGAAAGGTATACACAGGGAGTTAAAGAGAACACTGACTTTTATTTTTTTATTTTAGTAGTTTTTTGGTACTGAGGATGGAATCCAGGGGTGCTCTACCACTGAGTTACATCCCCAGCCCTGTTTATTTTTTATTTTGAGACAGTCTTGCTAAGATGCGTAGGGCTTCACAAAGTTGCCAAGGTTGGCCTTAAACTTTTGATCCTTCTGTCCCAGCCTCCCAAGTCTCTGGGATTACAGGTGTGCACCATCACACTTGATACCTCGGACTTTTAAAAGTAGAAACATGTATGTCTTAAATGTCTGTTGTGTGCATTCCTCCCAGCAAGTTACTTTATGATTTTAAAAATTTGCTTTTTAAATGTTGGGTCTAGTTTGTATTAAGACTATATAATTTTTTTCTCTTTCTTTCTTTCTTTTTTTTGGGGGGTGCTGGGGATTGAACCCAGAGCCTTGTGCTTGCGGGACAAGCACTCTACCAACTGAGCTATATCCCCAGCTTATCATTTTTCTTTTTAAGTATTAGTAGTATTTTTGGGCATTGCATTTTATGCGACTCAACAGGAAGATAAAGTTGTGGCCAGCTGCCTTCCTACCCATCAGGTCACCTGTACGTGGGCTTCCTCCTTGCTCATTCTCTTTGTATTCTTAAATTTCTCAAACCTATAGAAAAGTGGAAAAAACAATAAAAAGAATACCATTTCCCCTTGGCATGAATCATCAGTTCTTGACATTTTGCTACATTTACTTCAGTTGATCTTTAAATATCTTTAATGATTTCTTAATCACATTCCTGGATGACTCATTCCTTTCTGATACAGTTTCTTTAGTCTCCTTCAACCTGCAATTCCTCCACCTATTTTTTTGGTCCTTTATAATGTGAGGAGTCAAGGTCATGTATAGACAGTTCCCACAAGTAGGATTTCTAATTGTTTCCTCAAGATTAGGGAGAGTCAAATTAAATGCTTTGGCAAGATCCCTTTGAAGGTGATACTGTGTCATCGTATTTTAGATATCAGTCATAAAATATGGATGCTGTTTAGCCATAAGCAAGATTTGTTTTTGTTTTTATTTTTTATTTTTGGATTGAAGTTGTTATATACAGAGTACCTTTCTGATGTGGAATGCAGTTTAGTCTTACTTGTTTTAAAAAAATGTAGTTTCACATCAAGATGTCTCTTTTATTAAGGGGCTAGAGAAAGTGTAAGGTGTCATTTGTGCTATTCTGTAATAAACTCTTTCTTAAAGACTATTTGAAATCAACTACACTCTCTGAAAATTAGGAGTACTGTTTCTCAAGAATGCTTAAAGATTTTCCTATTCACATGGCTTGTTACAAACAGTTGTAGATGTTGCCCTCAGCGACTGGGAATGAGTTCCTATTAAAAACGTCTATTTTGACCGGGGCAGATTTACGGTTGAGTGCTTCCTCACACCAAAATTCAGCCATTTCTTTCCTTTGTGCAGAGAAAACATAGAACTTTATTTCCAGCAAAGGCCACTTCACTCAAAACATGTCCCTAAAGTCAGTTTCCAGCCTTTTAGTTCTGTGATTGCGTGTTGCCTAAATTATTTTATTAGAGTCCCTTACAGACAGTTTCATTAGTTTAACTTGAATTACTATCTTCTACCTAATTACATGGCTTTTCTTATTTTTATTTGCCCCCGCCCCAGATTTAAGGGCCAAGACATGTAAAGTTAATATTGGTCATTTTTCAAAGTAAGTTAAAATGTCAAAAAGCGACAAGTTGTTATTCTTACAGGGTACCCGGGAAACGACAGAGACAAAACCTCCATCTTTTATTCATAAGTCCAAGGAGACTGCGATGGTGCAGGCGGGCTTGTGTGCCCTGCATTTGTTCAGCTTTCAGGACTGGGCCTCCTCCCCTGCTGGCCGTGAAATGTCATGCCGAGATGTAATAGTGGGACATTCAGCATCCAGAGAATGGACCGCAGAGGTTCAACTTTGCTTTTCATTTTCTTTTCTGGCACCAAGTCCGTCGTCCCCACTGTGGCCTGACAGTGAAAGGCCAGAAAGCAGCAATTTGGATGCTGGCAGGGATGGGGTGCAGCCCAGTGCAGTGGGCCCCAGCTCCCATGCTGGAATGTACCCCCACACAAAGACCAGTGAGGGGGCTCCCCTGGGGGGAGGAGGGGTGGCAACTTGCCTTTGCTGAATCTAGTTTGCTGTGGTCACAGAAGAGAGAGTTCTTGTTTCCATGGCTACGCTACCCTCAGTTTTGGTAGAAGAGGGAGTACAGGGTGCTTTTAATTTCAGAAATCACCCAGAGTTAACTGTTCCTGTATTAAGGAGGCATTGAGGGCAGAGATGCTGAGCCCATGCAGTTCCCCCAGGCTCCACATTTTCTTTGGATGAAGAAAAATCAGGCAGCATTTGCTAAACAAGCCTAGAGTTTGATTTTAAAGCAGTAGTTTTTGAATGGGAACAGTTTGGGAAATTTCAGGGGACATTTTTGGTGGTCACAATTGGGGTAAGGGGCTACTGGCATTTAAGTAGGATCCAGTAATGCTGCTAAACATCCTAACGTACACAGGAGTCCTCTAGCTCAAAATGTTAATAGAGCTGAGATTGATTTAGGGGTCCCATCTTAGTATTTGTATATTTCAGTCACTTTGTCTTATAACACTTTTCAACTT
Organism: Xerus rutilus; assembly: GCA_028644305.1. NCBI lineage: Eukaryota > Metazoa > Chordata > Mammalia > Rodentia > Sciuridae > Xerus > Xerus rutilus. The sequence continues at coordinate 39,194,924 of CM053413.1, forward strand.
CCTTTCTGTTTAACAGAAGCTGCTGTAAATCTGCACTCAGAATGAATTGTCACTATAATCTCCCGGGCATATGATTAAACTCTGTACTGGTGCTCCTTGAAGATATGCCTTGAATGCAACTCCTATTTTAAATGCAAAAAGACGATTTTTTTTTCCCCATAATTTGATCAAAGTAGCCTAACCTGTGCCTCTGTTTTTGTTACTCACTGATGGTCTGTGGATAACATTACATTTTTTCAGCATGAAACCCAACACTTCAAATCCCTAAAGCAGTCTCAAATTTATGGTTAATAAAAGCATTTATTGTACTGGATGTCATCTGTTATATCACTCTGGGGCTAGAAACTGGCAAGCAGTGGACAGGAAATATTTTCATTTCAAATCGCTTCAATCTTATGGTCTAGGGGCAAAAGTGTCTGATTTCAGGAAAGCCGCAGTGAGCAGCATAGTAATGAATGCATTTTTAGTTGATTAAGCAGGCATTCTCTCCCTTTCAAACAGTCATCCCTCTTTGGCTTGGTGGGGCTAAATAAACATGTGATATTAAATGATAGCATTTCTTCTGTTGGCCTTTGACCATCTTAAACTTTTCAGTGTTTTCCAGGAATCCTCAGCAGAGCAGGCGCAAACCAGGGGAAAGTGGCTGGCCTCAAGTTTGGGCCCTCTTTGTTTCTTTCTGAGCAGAGGTTTTCTGAGATGATACTGACTCTCCTGAAGTCTCCTTTAAAAATGGCATTTGGTATCTTGCCCTTGGGATCATGAACTTAGGAGGAAACGTTTTCTACCGCTTGTCTTTTTTTTTTTTAAAGTCTAAAGTTTTGTTGTAATGTGAGTCCTGATCTCCCATGTTCAGGTAAGGGTTGCATTCGGGAACATCCGTGTTGTGATGATGTGTCAGCGACACTGTGATTTCTTCCTGGCTGCTCAGTGCCTGTGGATGTGGTATCTCAGTCATCACTTCGCAGCAAACCTTGGAGCTGGGCGATTATTTCTGATGTGGTTCCTCCTCGCCTCCCCCCCAGATGAGGATTCCATGGCACAAAGAGCCAGGAAGGGATTAAGATGGGAGGTCATGTGACTTGGGGAGGCCTCCCTCTGCCAGAAACCAGAGCCACAGAGTTCTTACCCTGCCCGTGCCCCGAGCAGTCTGACTTGCCCTGTCTTCCAAGCACCCAGCCTAAGAGGGATGTCTGCCATGTGCAACAAAGCAGTGGATGGGGGCGGACAGAGAGCAAGACGAGCGACCAGAGACTGCAGATAATTAAATTAAACTTGGATTAGGCATGTACCCCAAAGGTTCCCAAACCTGGCTGAGTACCAGAATCACCTGAGGAACATTCTTAGTTAGGGTGGAGGGGGTAGATTTCAGGCTTTGCCCCAGACCTGCTTAAGTGGGATTTCCAGGGGAAGGCCAGGAATCTGAGGGTATTTTTTTTTTAAAGCTGCCAGATCAGTGGTTGCTAGGGTTTTCGGGGGATGGAGGGAGAGTTTGATTACAAAGAAGCAGAACCAGGGAATTTTGGGGAACAATGGTGTGCTGATTTTGGTGGTGGATGAATAAATGTATATATGTATATAAGCTTGTGGAACTGTACACCAAAAAACGCCGATTTTACTGAGTGTAAATTTTTTAAAAATGCAGTCCAGATAAAACGGATTGGTGTGTCAGATAAGGTGGCACATGGTGCCTGGTGACAGCTGGGAAGAGTTGTCCAGCTGTGAGGGCATGTCACCTGGAATTGAAGAGGCAGGCATAGGCAGGTGCTGAATTCTGAAGCCCAATGATGTGGACATATTCTTTCTTGTGCTGTCCAATTCAGTAATCATGTACCAAAGTGGCTAGTGACTGCTTGAAATGCGACTAGCACTGTTGAGGATCCGAATTTGTAATTTTTCTTTTAAATTTAAACAGCCACACCTGGCTGAAGCCTATCTGATTGGACCGTTTGCCTTTCAAAGCAGACCTTGTGATAGTGTGGAGCTCTGGCTCTGAACCAGATGCGCCCCAAGTGCAGTGGCACCTGATGTTTACGGGAGGACAATAGTAAGTCATCGCCAATACAGGGCAAACTGGGCAGGACTTGCCAGCATGGGTTGGTAAGTACAGAGGAAAAGGAGCCTTAGAATAAAGATTGACCTGGGACCTGCTCAGGCAGAGGACTGTCCTGTCAAGTGGAGAAATCTGTTTCTTCCCCAAGGATAGCACCAGCTTTGGTTCAGTTCTTTCTCAGCTTTCTAACCTCATTCATCTTAAAAGATGCAGAAGTCAGTTGGTATGCTAATTAATTGTGCTTTGTTTTCTCTGAAGTGACAGTATATTCTGGAAGCTACTGCAGGGTTCAGGGGATCCTTGGGTGGATAGATTACGGGTGTGTGTGGCCTGGCTGGTGGTGTGTAGGGCCCACCTCTCTATGGAAGGAGTGTGATAAAGAATCTACATGGGGGGCTGGGGTTATGGCGCAGTGGTAGCGTGCTGGCCTAGCATGCAGGAGGCACTGGGTTCGATCCTCAGCACCACATAAAAATAAAATAAAGATATTCTGTCCACCTACAACTAAAAAATAAATATTAAAAAAAAAAGAATCTACATGGGATATCCTATTCCTTTTTGGGGGAACAAGGTCATGTGAAAATGGCAATTAGGCATAAACCTTCCACAGGCATTGAGCACATGATTTCCATCTTGGCTCTGTTCAGCTGCTCTTAAATCTCCCTCCTTCAGCCTCTATGGATTTACTCCATGGATTTATGTTATCTTCAGTAGGGTTACTTTTCCAAATGTGCTATAAAAGAGTGAGATTCAGAGAGTGTGGACTTTTTTTTTTTTCCCTCACAGTTCTGGGTATTAAATCCAGGGGTGCTTTATCATTGAACTACATCCTCAACCCTTTTTATTTATTTTGTTTTTTATTTTTTTTATTTTTTGGTACTGAGCCACATCACCAGCCCCATTTTTGTGTTTTATTTAGAGACAGGATCTCACTGAGTTGCTTAGCACCTCACCATTGCTGAGGCTGGCTTTGAACTCGCAATTCTGTCTCAGCCTTCCAAAGTGCTGGTATTATAGGCGTGCGCCACTGCACCCAGCTTATTTTTTATTTTGAGACAGGGTCTCACTAAATTGCTGAGGTTGGCCTTGAACTTGTGATCCTCCTGCCTCAGCCTCCTGAGTTACTGGAATTAGAGGCATGCACCCCTGTACCTGGCTTGTGCAGACTTCTATTATTATGAACAAAATGGTGGCAGAAGTAATGCTCTAATTTGTAAAGGTATTTGTTCATAAATAAATTTATTCAATGGCTAACAAAAAATTCTATAAACTATAGGATTATAACTCTTAGATTTTAAAATCTGATTTAAAAATAGGACTTATTTGGAAGCCCCAAATGAGAGCTTTAAAATTAGTAGAACTGTTCTTTTATTATTATCTACTTAATTTATTTTATTTTGCAGAATCTGGGGTTCAAACCCAGGGCCCAGCTAGGCTGGTAGTCTGTTACTGAGCTACACCTCAGGCCTGAGAAGGATAAGTAAATCATAGCATTGTAAAGGGAAGATTTCCTTGTGTTGCTTTAACCATTTGGTAGCTTCAACCTAATAAGAAAAAAAGAGCTTAGCATTGAATATCAGTTTCTTCCACTCTTGATAACACAAACACATCTTTTTTAAAAATATTTTATTTTCAGTTGTAGGTGGACAGAATATCTTTATTTTTATGTGGTACTGAGGATCGAACCCACTGTCTCACACGTGCTAGGCGAGCACGCTACCACTGCGCCATAACCCCAGCCCCAGACAAACACATCTTAACTGCAGAGTTGTAATCACTGTATTGGTTTTTTTAAAATTTAAGGTCATTTTTAAAATTTACTTCCAAAGATAGTTCCAACTATTAATGTGGTTCATAAAAATGTCACTTCCAATGGCCATTCGGTATTTTCACGTTATATGCCACTGTTTCCCATTGCCAACCCTCTTCCCCCCTATTTACGAAGTATTCATCTGGGCTGGTTCCAGGTTGCTGCTGTTATAGTGATGCTGTGAACATCATAGAGATTGGTTTCCTGAACCTCGCCTTGCCATTTTGGTGTATTTTCTTGGCATATGTTCCCCAAAGTAGAATTACTGAGTCAAAGGATTTGTAGCTTTTCATGAACATGTTCACGATCTTGCAGTGTATAATGACTGGCCAATTTATTAGGAAGAATTGTTCTTTGAGAAGAGGGCAGGTTTAGCCCATGAATCCCAGCTCTACCATTTGCTGCCATTTATTGTGACCTTGGGCAAATTTCTTCCCTCTTCCCTTCCTTCCCCCTCCTCCCTCTCTTTTATAGGACAAAAACCACACATATTTATAATATGAGAGTAATAGACTCCCTGAGTCTATTACTTCATCTGTAAAATAGATTAATTAAAATAGATTAATTAGTAATTAATAATAAGGTTGTTTTGAAGTTTTAAGTGATATGCTATCATCAAAACATTTATGGGCTGGTGTAGCTCAGTGGTGGAGTGCTTGCCTAGAGTATGTGGGGAGCTGAGTTTGATCCTCAGCACCCCATGAAAAATGAATAAATAAATGAAATGAAGGTACTGTGTACATGAAAAAACAAACAAACAACAAGAACAACAAAAAATTTAGCTCTGCACCTGGCCACATAGTAACTACTTTAGTGATTGATGGTTGTCCTTGTGGTCAGCTGTTTTTCCACATTCTAAAAATGTTGACATCTGTTATTGTTTATTCTTTGTTATTTTGGTGATTCCTTATGTTTGCTTGATTCTGTATTTATTAGAGAAGGATTGAATCTTTCTACCTGGTTGTTTATCTTCTGAGTATGTTTTAGTGCTATTAAGTCCAGTAGTACTAAAGTTAGGTGTGGGTGAAATATTGCTTGATAGAGAGTGTCAAGGAAGATGTTTTAGTGAGTGAATAAGTGTTTTAAAATAAGAATTATTAATTTAGTGAGCCCTCCTGACTTCACAGCATATTATGAAAATAGTTTAATTTAAACAGCATCATGGGAATTCTATTTGTTCCACTAATTAAGCCCCTTGCATATCTCAGTTTTTAACATCTACACTACTGTTAATGATTGATTTAAACTCATTTAGTTTTCTGGGCCAGGAGCTTTTAGGACCTAATCAATCAATCACTGAATCCATAAACAAGGGCACTGCCTCAGACTCCTCTTGAGCTTCTAATCACATCGCAGTGTTGACAGTCCTGGAGGCCTGGACCTTTCTGTCAGCGACTGTCAGGATCACAGTCAAAGAGGTTTGCAGTATTGTGGTAGGTGGTGGTGGGGGCAGGGGAAAGGCAGCTGAAGATAAAAGTTGATCAGAAATAGTTGGGTGGAGTACAGTGGTACACACCTGTAATCCCATTGATTCAGGAGACTGAGACAAGAGGATCACAAGTTTGAAGCCTGCCTGGGCAATTTAGCAAGACCTTGTTTCAAAATAAAAAGGGCCGTGGATGTGACTCAGTGGTAGAGTGACCCTGGATTGAATTCCCAGAACTGAACACACAAAAAGTCTGGAGGTTATAGAGATGTTTTAGCTCAGTAATGAGTGCCTAGTGTTTGACAGGCCCTGTGTTCAATCTGCAGCACTCCCACCTCCCCAAAAGAAATAATTTGTTTAGCAGATTATCTGCATGTGGCAACTGCAAAACCAGGTAGTTAAATTTTTTGTGTGTCTCCTCTCTCTCATTTATACAAAGCTGTCTTCTTACTGGGAATGCTAAGGAAGTTAGACTAGTGATACACACACCTACACTCATACCTACCTCTTTCTTACCTGCTCTAGAAAATGAGTCCTTCCTTGAAACTTCAGTATGAAGCAGAGTACAGCAAGTCTGCTTGAAGGGAGTAGGAGAAGGACCCTGACTTAGTCCCCTAAATCCCCCACAGTTCCTTGCCCCTGCCCTTTACTCAGAGATTGCTGCTGTCCAGGGGGTTTCTCTTTGGGTTGAGAACTCTACTCCTAGTGATCTTCTACCCCCACTGATTGAACTGGTGTTGCTTTCATGGGTCCCTTGGGCAGAAGGTCACTGGATATGACCAGAACACTTCTGGAAGAACCCTGTAACAGTAACCTTTTCCGTCCACAGAGGTGGTCTGAGGTTACCCTTACCAGGTTGAAATTCCTGGGCTTACAGCATAGGAAGGTGGCCATGAGGAGGCCAGAGAAATAAGATATAAGTGGAGATGGGCTTTTTAAGAAGATAAGCTAAAACTTGGAAGGCTAAGGCAGGAGGATTGCAAGTTTGAGGCCAGCCTCAGCAACTTAGTGAGATCCTGTCTCAAAAAAAAAAGGGCTGGGGCTGTAACTCAGTGGTACAGCGCTTGGCTAGCATGCCTGAGGCACTGAGTTCAATCCTCAGCACCACATACAAACAATAAATGAATAAAATTAAGATCCATCAACAACTAAAAAATAAAAAGGGGTGGGGAGGTAGCTCAATGGTAGATAGAACATATCTGGGTTCATTGCCGAGAACAAAAAAGAAAAGAAAAGGTAAAGGGTTGCATTGGCATTCTCTTGATGTTTGGGAAAGGAGAATGCCTGGTAGGCTGCCAGGAAGATGGACATTTCCAGAGGGGTCTGTGTCACAGGCCAGAGGAGGAAGTAGCAGTGAATGACTGGGAAGAGGTCACCCATTCAAAGACCAGAAGAGTCTCTGATAACAGGCCTGAAGCTTGAAAGCACCGGCAAGGCCCATTTGATGATGAGCCTTATCTTCTGGGGTCACGCCCTCCAGGAGCTCTGAGCTTAGACAGGAGTGTTGACAAGTTGCTCTGGGAAGGAACTGTGTGGTTTTCAACCAGTCTCTCCACCTGCAGTCATAGCGGAGCAATCAGTGCCTTAACCCTCTGCAGAAAAGAATGGAGATGTGCAAGGGACATACAGCTTGTAGCTCTGAATATCCTCATCCCAAATAATGTTTGGTCACCTTCCCTGAACCTTTACCCAGTACCTCATGATTCCTCAGCTCCTCTTCTGTGACTTATGGCCAGTCCTCTTCTAGCAAGGAGTTGGGCACACTGGCCAGTCCTTTATATTTGTAGGAACCTTTGAGGGTCTCTCCAGTGTCACCAGTTTATCACTCTTTGAGCGAACATTTGTGTGTTTTGGTGACAAAAGCCCCACTACTGTGATGAGGCTAAGAGGAAGGGAAAGGGAAGAAGAGGTTGTGGCCTCTTGGGAGTCCACTAAGTGCTGGGAGCTCTTTCTCCTTATTTTGTCTTGGCCTGATTGAAACTTGAGCCACCTTTGTGGAGAGCTGTTGTCTCTAGGTGAGAATATCCTGGAATGGGCTTTATATCTGTGAAAATTAGGAAAGGAGATAAATGGTAGGGACTATGTCTGCTATCCTGATGTGCCCTTCTACCCTTGAAGGTACAAAACTATTTAACTTTTTTTTTTTTTTTGGCTTGAGTTGTAACCCTGCCTTCTAATTTGGAAATGCGAAGCTGGCCACTTCTGAAAAGTGCCCCATCATTTAGGCTTCTCTCAGTTAACAGATGTGTCTCTTGCATGTCAGTAGCACTGCCTGGGCACCTTGCCCCACTTCAGTCACTCTTTGACCCTTCCCCGGGGCCTAGCTCTAGACCCTGCACATATTGGATGCTCCATGAGTAAGGGCTGGACTACCCGCTACATACAGATATCCAGCTTACATATCATTAGGGCTTTTGGTTAAAGGGGATCGTGATGGAGTCGGCATTTTGGGGAGCATTGAAACCTGTTGGCAGATCTATGTATAAGCCCAGTCTCCTAGTACCCCCTGCTTCTGATCGAGACCAAGATTGTTCATCCTGGAGATGTTCCTCTAACTCCCGGGAGGAGGAGGGCAGCCTCAAGGCCAGCCCCGCTGATAGGGTCACCATTCTTACCCTCCGGGTCCTGATGAGGATAACATAGCCTTTTGTCGATATTGCCTAGGTACAGTGGAGACAGATAAATTCCTCCTACTACTCAGATATTTCCCAACCTTTGCAAACAAAACTCTTCAGAAAGGATACCCACCCTGTCCCTGTCCCCTGTATTGTGGTGGAAGGAAGCCATGGCTGACAGGGGAGTTAAACAACTTGAAGGTAGGTCACATTTTTGACATGCCATTTTCCTCTGCTGTACCAGCAGCTGCACTCTACTTTGAAAGGGGGCTTAGCTGCTCATATAAACTTTGGTTTGTGATAATGTAAACTATTATTAGGATTATCTTTTTATTCATAATATATGTCTGACTCTCTGTCTACTTTATTTATGTTCTGTTTAAAACACTCATTTACCTTCAGTGCCCTGAGCCAGCATTTTCCTCTGAAAATGAAAGAAAACTTAGCAATAGGCTATTTACATCTCTTGGTGGTTGAAAGGGACTCTGGGAACAAAATCATGGGGTTGAGGAAGCTTCAGATCTCAACAAAGCTTCCAGGTTAAACTGGGACATGGTGTTGACAAGATATTTGGGTTTATCTCAAGGGTGGTTATTTTAATGCAGAAATGCTTAGTTTTCTTTTGAGAATTTTTGGCCTTTGGCGTCTTCTGCTCACTTGCTTCTCTTCATTTCTTCACCACCTGGTGGAACACTTTGCCATCGAGGACATTCTGGCACTGAGAGTTCTGAGGCCCAGGCTGTATCCATGTAGTGGCCAGACTCTCCCTCCCTGCAGGGAGGTAGGAGGAAGGCCCAGTGGTTCTGCCTCAGGCCCTCCTGACTTGTTTGTCAGCAGAGAACGGGTTAGTGTGCAGGCCAAGAAAATCTAATAACCTTTTCAATTTTTAATAAAATGTCTCTCCCACCCTTTGTTTCTCCCTCCACTCCCCCCGCCCCAAAGAAAGAACAGACTGAATTTTTAAGCACATCTGGACACTGTTTTCATAAAACTCTTACCCTGAATTCCCAGAAGGAATGTATTGGCTTCCATTTTTCCAAGCAAAAACTGAACCAATTCCTTTGTTTATAAGTACTGTGCTTGCGTATTTTAGTGAAACAGTAAAGAAAGGAATTGCACTATTTTGAGAATCCTTAGTTAGGCCCAAATGTCCTTTATGGCTCTCTCCAAGTCTTTGAGAGGTGCTAAATGTTTATGATTGGTTATTACTGGTGGGGGTAGGGAAAGGTGGGGCAGGAACTGCACATGCCCCTTCTCTAAAGTCTTTTTTCTGCTCTTTGTGGCTGAGTATTCAGGCCACCAGCCCATTTGTCCTACTTTCTCTCCCATGCAGTATCCTCTTGGCGAACACCATGTAGATACAATTGGATAATAGATAACGTTCCAGATCTGAGAATCTGAAGGTTTGCAGTGGAAGACAGAATCTGTCTTCCCCTTATCAGATAGCATTTGTGTTTTTCTTAGGTGAATCTTTTAAAAGTCTAATATTGCTCAGAAAGTGCAATAACAGCAAGGTTGATCTTCTGTTAACATCAATCCATTAGGATGCTGGTTGGTGTTCTAGTATGGTGAGAACTGCAAAAGAGATTAAATGAATGTTAAGCTTTTGAAGATGAGATGTAGAGGCATTTACTGTTTTAAGGCACTTGTAAAACAACATGGTTCAGTTCAAACTGGTAGTTGCAGAAGTTCTTTTTTATGCTCTTTAAAATTGTTTCTGAATTAAAGTTGGACCTTCAGGAAGACATCAGGGCAGTGTGGTTGTTATGAGGGTCATATCTCTGCTATTTCCCAATAAATGTTCAGTAGTGATAGTGACTAGTGCAGTAGTTACTACTGCTTAGAATATGACTTGCCCTAGAATGGTTGTAGGTGTCTGGAGATAAACTCTAGAGGGTCATATTTATGTAGGCTTCATCTCAAATTTAGGGACAATCATCTTTCAGCTTTTTCCTCCTACATTTTGGAAGGAAAGTTGTTAGCCATGGCGCCAAAGTTGATCCGCTAACCCTATCAATACTGTGGATGTGCATCTGTTCAAATGGTGGCAAGTGTAATAGCATAATGTCCAAAGTAGGATGATCTGAAAATTAATACTTGTATGACTGCTTTCTTGCAAAAATTTACTGTTTTCCTGAGCTTTGGACATAGTTTGCCTGAAGTGTGTTTAATTTGATAACTTTGAGTCATATTGATAATGTTCTAGTTAATCTTTTGAGCTTCTGTTTATTTTGGGATTCTGAGAAATAGTTATGTAATGGTTCATTTATTCTGAATACTACTTATTAGACCAGTTGGTTAGGAACGTTGGGTTAAAAAGATGACTTTAGAATTAGTAGTTCAGGGCTGGGGTTGTGGCTCAGTGGTAGAGTGCTTGGCTAGCATGCTCAGTGAGGCACTGGGTTCGATTCTCAGCACCACATACAAATAAAATAAAATAAAGATCCATCAACAACCAAAAAAAAAATTTTTTTTAAAAATTAAAAAAAAAAAAAAAGAATTAGTAGTTCAGTGTTGGTTGCCTTTATATTTTCCAGATAACATTGTTTCAGAAACTGTAAAAAGCTTTTAGTGTCTTAGCAGTAGATCAGACTGTAAAGCACTGAGCCAATATTGGGGAGCAATTTGACCTGAGATCTCTGTGCTGTCCACAACAAGGAGAACTGGAGTGCTGTCCAGGAGATATTGCAAACTCTGAGGGCACCTGTGCACATCAGCCAGAACATGAACTCTCTTTTCATCCCTTGGTCCAGTGCCAGTAGCACCTGTTGTGTTTTTTTGTTTGTTTTAATTTTAAACTAATGGAAAGAATTTCTTTAAGTGGTTTCCATAGCATGCTTTGTACTTTTTCTGTAAAATCATGGGATGTGCCAGATGTGGTGGTGTACACCTGTAATCCCAGCGACTCAAGAGACTGAGGCAGGAGGAGGATCACAAGTTCAAGGCCAGCCTCAGCAACTTAATGAGACCTTGTCTTAAAAAAGAAAAGGGCTAGAGGTGGAGATGTAGCTCAGTGGTAAAGCACCCCTAGTTTCAACCCCTAGTATCAAAAACCAAACCAGATCAAAAACAAACTAGGAGATGTGTCTGAAGAGCAGCAAAAAACTTGGGAATTAATATGGAGGAGTTACTTTATTTTATTTTTTTTTAATATTTTTTTTTTAGTTGTCGGTAGACCTTTATTTTTTTCATTTATTTACATGTGGTGCTGAGAATCGAACCCAGTGCCTCACATGTGCTAGGCAAGCGCTCCACCACTGAGCCACAACCCCAGCCCCACGGAGGAGTTATTTTTTTTTTTTAAATTTTTTTTAGTTGTAGATGGATACAATATCTTTATTTTTATGTGGTGCTGAGGATTGAACCCGGAGCCTCACACATGCAAGGCAAGCGCTCTACCACTGAGCCACAATCCCAGCCCCAAGGAGGAGTTATTTTAAATGATCTATCAATATAATTATTTGCTCAGAGTTTATTTTAATCAGAAATGTCGTTTTTGTGTTCAAAATATCCATCTTGACGATTTCCTTTTCTTTCAGACCTGTCCTTTTACCATCATTTCTGCCATTGCCGACTGTATTATCCTCATATCTGTGGACTCCTGGTTGTCTCCTACCTGGTGTACTTACCTTCTACCTTCTAAATTCTTCCTGCAGATGTGACCACCACACTGATTTGTTATTATTATGTTTTCGCTTCAGCGCCTTCCATTTAAAAATTCTCCTGTTTTTAAAAAGTTATAATGTACATAACATAACATTTATCATTTTTAAGTATACAGTTCAGTGGTGTTAATTCATAATGCTGTGTCACTATCACCACCATCCATTTCTAGAACTTTCTTATCTTCCTAAACTGAAACTCCATACCCATGAAACAGACAGTAACTCCCCATTCTTCTCTACCCTAAGACCCTAGCATCCACTATTCTCCTTTCTGCCTTTATGAGTCTGACTACTCTGTGTAGGTCGTATAAATGGAATCATGCAGTATCTGTCCTTTTGTGCCAATGTCAGGTTTGTTTTTTTTTAATATCTTTATTTTTTATTTATTATTTTTTATGTGGTGCTAAGGATTGAACCCAGTGCCTCACGCATGTGAGGCAAGTGCTCTACCACTGAGCCACAATCCCAGCCACCTCAATGTCAGGTTTTTAAAGATTGTGTTCAGTGACTCTTATCTTTAGGAATTTTGATGAAGAGTTGGTAAAAGCTAACAAAGGGCCTTTGCTTCCAAGTCTTCTCTGTATCTCCTTAGACTCTATATAGTGAGTTTCACCTTGGGCTCAAATAGGGGTTTACCCTGAATATAGACAGGCAAGTCAAGGTGTGAAAGTGATGGATGAAGAGGGATGCTGGGGAACACCCTCACCTTCGGCCTCCATGGCACTCACCTCGTACCAAAAATTAGTGATGATTTTTGGTCATGGATGGAAGATAATGTGAACACTGTACATGGGTAGTGGCTAGGACTCTCCTCCCTCCTTTTTAAATTCCTTTCATCTGTATTAAGCACCTGACATCAGGCCCATCTTGAAGATATGAGGTGTGTAAGGAGACCCCAGATGTAGTCTTCCTCTTGTGTCGGTGCCTCCTCCAATCTCTTGGACCTAGATTGAATCATCCCTTTGATTTAGTTCTCTGATCCTTTTGGTTCATCCTTTGAAGTTGCTGTTTTATTGCTCTTCTCTCTTCTCCACCATTAACCTAGCCCATCACCACCTTGGTCTGCATCAGAGACCCTTCCCCCTGCATTCTTGTTCTCCCAATCAAGGCTCATGCTCCCATCTGTAAAGAGTACTTTGGGTCTTGCCCAACTCCAGCATGTGCCACATGCAAAGCTGAACCCAGCCATCCATCCCAGCCCTAAGGTTTCCCTCTTTTCAGGCCACCTGGGACCATTTTACATGGAAGGGATGAGACTCTCTGTCAATTATTTCAGAGCCTCCAGAATGTCTGCTCAGGATGATGAGGAGTAGCAGCATTTACTGAATGCTTACCACATGCCTGATGCAGGGTGTGTACTTTGTTTAGGTGCAGATGTGTTTTTGTCTGCTTGAAGTGATCTAACCTCTTATCCATTCACCAAGCACCCGGTGCCTCAGCAACTTGCTCCATACCTGCCTCCCTGTGGAGTCACTTCCCTGGCCAGCTTCCCTCTCTTCAACTCCCCCTACTTGGAATCCTTTTGTTCTCAAGCCTGACTATATAACTTAGCACATTCATTCTACAAAGTGTAACATCGTCTACTGTACTTTTACGTCTTTAGCTTTTTTTCCAAAATGAATTCTAAACTCCTGGAAGCAGGGCTCATATATAGCTTTATTCCCACTCAAAATGGCCCTCCCAGGGCAAAAGCATGGTGGAAACTCTTAAGACATCTGATTAATAAGTGCTGGGGCCTTTGCAAACGTCTTTCCTGAATAAGTGAGGAGAATAAAACCTCAGGGAAGGGTTAAATACTGTCTTTAGATTGGGCTAAGGGTTTGAGGTACAGATACTACTTCTTCCATACTCAGGCACTCTGGTTGACTGTAATCACAAAAAGGAATTTACAGCTTTTACCAGCAAATTGTCTTATCTCCTCAGCTTGCTCTGTAGAATCAACTTTGCCCTGGTGTTTTCCCAGCCGCTCTGACCTCCTGGAAACAGGAGTGGGAGTGCTTGGTTTCCACATGGCTGTAATGTGATTACTGTGCAGGAGGGAGGATGCTGTCAGTCTGCTTCCTGGATTTGCCTGTTTCCCTTTTAATTTTACACAGTTCTGTTATTCACATGAGACCTGCCAACTAATCATAAAATCCCCTAAATTTATGTAATTTTGAAAAACACACACAGGATAATTTATAGTAATTTAGTCATCCTCTGAAAGAGCATTTAAGATACCACATAAGCAGATAACCTACCTACTGTGTGCCAGATGGCTTTATCCATCTGTTACATTGCCTTTTTCATGCATAAAAGTAACATTAGAGCAGGAAAAAGGGCCAGCTTTGCTATTTCTTTCTTCCTTTCTTCCTTCCTTTCTTCCTTTCTTCCTTTCTTTCTTTTTCTTTTTTTTTTTTTGGTACCAGGGATTGAACTCAGGAGTACCCGACCACTCAGCCACATCCCCAGCCCTATTTTGTGTTTTACTTAGGGACAGGGTCTCAGTGAGTTGCCTAGTGCCTCACCATTGCTGAGGCTGGCTTTGAACTTGCAATTCTCCTGTTTCAACCTCCCAAAGTGCTGGGATTACAAGCATGTGCCACTGTGTCTGGCTGCTTTGCTATTTCTTAACAATGGCACTTTCCCTTCACAGAAAACAACGATGAGTGACTCAGAACTGGTTAGAATTTGGCCCAATGGTCCTAGCTCTCACCTTATTAGGCTTTTTGTTATTTCCTTCATAGGTCCTACATGTTTCTTCCAAAAGGAATGGCATTTATTGGTAGCTGGTAGAGATTTATCAGAACAAATGTTCTGTGTATTAGGATCTAACTTGGGTCAAGTCCTTGTCCATGTATTAGAGGCAGCTGGAGGAATCATCTTTAGCCTGATGAGGTGGCGACTGGGAAGGGTTTATCTGCCCTGTTGGGCAGATAGGAGATAACAGACAGGAGATGGTACATCCCAGCCTCTGCCTTCCTCCCAGACTCCTGCCCATCAGGTCCTGGGTGTGCAGTGCCTCTGGGGCATTTCCTCTTCAGTTCTTGGGAATACACTGCTTTTGTGTCCCAAAGAGCATTGCCACTCAATAGCAAAGCCTCATGTTGATCCAGTTCCTCATTCTTAGTTTGAAGTCATTTTATCCAGAACCTTTGGACCTTCCTTAAAGAGGAAAAAAATACTTCTTTTTATAAAAATCTTTTCCATTTCACACTATCTTTATGATAAAATGTAACAGGCTTCTAATTTATTTCTACCATATGCTTTGTTTTTTTGTAAACATTTCTCCACGGGAAGCCTAATGAAGGGGACAAGATGCACTGACTTCCTCTTGCAAGAAAGAAGGCTGTGTGTGCCCTTTGTTTGCTGCAGTCCTATAGGTGAGGAATCTAGGTTCAGCACCACTCCTGGGCCACTTCATCAGGGGAGGAAATATGTTTTGCCTGCAGTTCCCTTTGCTTTGTCTCCCTCACAAGGAATTTGCTGTGCAGTTGACCTCTCTATACCAGTCCATGCCGGAAGTCCTTGGTGAGGGATTTCAGAGAAACCATTACTAGGAACAATATACTGTCTCCCTCACCCACAAGGAACATTTATCTAAATCTAAAACCAACCAAGACATCAGTACTTCATTTTCACATCATTCTTCACTCTCCTTCTCAGCATGACATTTTTGCTGTTCAGGAAAATGATAACAAAGCTGATTATTTCTTGGCAAACAATTATTTTCTGGTCTACCTATCCCCCATGATTTAATTGGTGTGTCATTTTGTGTGTGTGGTTGCGTCTGTGTGCTTTAATGGGAATTCCATGTGGTAGCCTTGGGAAATCAGGAAAGAAAGTCTTCTAGATTTATTGCATATAGTTTAAGGGCAGACTGCTGGCTTCCATCCAAGAAGTGGGGAGACATAAAGTTAGGAGGATCATTAGTGTTTGAGTATATCCTTCCGATTGCCTACTATTTTAAAATTAGTTTGGCAGAAGGTAGAAATCTGAACCAATAGTGAAATCATTTACCCTTTGAATCTTATAATGCTTATCAAAATAAACTTGTGGGGACTTGGCATCACTTAGTGACAGTGTCCTTTGCTGTCAAATGAGTCTTGCCACAGCTGGTGTAGGAGCCAAAGCTGTACTTGGTTTTTATTTTAGAAATAATGGAGTTTCGGAGTTTGTAGTTTATTCCCCTGTAGTGGCTCTTGGGCAAATATTTTAAAACATATCCCAAATCTAACCCAGTTTTGTGTGTTGACCACAAACACCATGTTCTTCAAAGGCTGTTGAGAAAGAATGGTAAAATCAGCTGTTTTCTTCATCTTCTGGATACTGTAAGAATTTCCTCCACATCCAGAGGTTTTTTTTTTTTAAAGGAACAGGAATTAACCACATCGTGGTTTATTTTTTTTTTTACTTGATTTGGTCAAACTGACACCTACAAATGTGACTAATGGCACCTGTGATGTGGAAAATGATAGACACCTCTCTCTTCATAGGCTTACTGTACAAAAATCACATAAATGGTTATTGCCTGTGATGTTGCTACTTTGTAATATTCATGAATCCCAACATCTTGGAATAGGTATTTGATTACTGGGTTGTGACAAAAACTGCCTATAAAAGCTAACAATTGCACAACATTAATCCAGAGTTCTGTTTAAAACTTGAAATTTCCCCTCCAACCACTCACTTCCTTCATTTGGATTTTGGCTTTAGTCACCCAAGTAAAATCTCACTCTGTTTTGTTCAACAGACCTGCTAGGTGTTAAGCTATGGAACAATTAAGAGGAGCAGGCAGTCAGGTGAGGGGTTGGATAGGTTTCAGGGATCCAGAAGCCTCCTGGAATATCATGCAAATGTGTGCACCATAGCTCTCATCAAATTCTCCAAGACATCTGTGCCCTTAATAAAAAACTGAAAACCCTGTGTTGAGAGGGCTGAGAGGATTTTAGTGGCTGCTTCTGATGGTGATAGTGTTACAGAGAGGAATCGGGATGGTAGAATTACAGCTGTATAGCAGCTCACACTTACCAGTTTTCAGATCTGACCAGAGTTTGTCTGGAAGCCTGGGGGTGTTACCCAAACTTCAGCAAGTCCTTGCATCTGGAGACCATCTTGCATTTCAGTCCCATCGCACATGTGAATGGAACCCCCACCCTCACCCCAGGCTTAATGGAGGGTGCTCTGGGTTAAGTGTGGCGTGGCCTGGGACCCATGTTGACTGAGCACCCTTACCTTTGTTCATGTCTCACTAGTTAATCTAGGACAAGTAGCACAGCCCTCACATTCTGTGGGCACTTGGGAAATGAGTTGCATGCGTACAGTGAAAAGGCTCTAGAAATCAGGTTTAGAGGTTCCTTTCTGCAAGAAGCAGTGTGTTGCTGGCTGGCTCACTCAACATTGAGACTTGGTATTTCTCTCAAGTAACTCAGATTCCCACAGCACAGGAAGAACCAAGATTGGTGAATTGCCCTGAGAGTGGTGGGTTGAGGCTGAGGGGAAGGCGGGGTGGGGCGGGGGTGGGGGGTGGGGAGAAACTTGTTCACATGCTTGTTAACATTTGAGGGTCTTTGACAAAGGAAGTCTAATGCTCTGCCCGGGTCAGCCAGTGATTGCCCCCCAGGAGGCCCCGTTGTGCACAGGAAGTCAGACACTAATGATGTTAGCTAGGGGACAAAGGCGCCCAGCCCGGGAAGGGCCTAATTGCTGTGTCTGCTCCCAGGCGGCCAGCTTCCAGCTGGAGGGGGCTGGGCAGGATGCTCTAAGTGTTAACACCTGGAGCCTCTGCTGACTTCCTGGTGTGTGTGGGGTGTGTGTGTGTTTGCCATGTGGCTGGGTGTGCACACTTACACACAGGCGCTCCTAAACCCTGGCTGCTCCTCAGGGGCACATTTCAGGATGTGGTATCTAGGAGACTAGATAGAAATTATTCAATCAGGAAGTCAGGCTGTTGATTGAGTCCCCCTAGCCCCTGACCCAGGCAGGGAGGATAACCAGGAGGCCAGAGACACTCCTCCCATTTGGTGACTGTCGCTTCACCTCTGGGCTGGCTGATTCCCTCTCTTCTCCAGAAAATTGTCTGGGAAAGGCCAGATCTCACAGAGGGGCAGATACGTATTAGAAGAGTCCCTCTGACTTTAGATTGAAAATTGTAGTCAGAACTGATGGGAGAATGCTCCTGGGGGAGAGAGGAAGTTTTGAGCCAGCTGGAGTCCCAAGGAAGTGAGAGGAGTGATGGGGGTACCTGCTAGCATGGGGGATGGGGTGGGATCCTGCTGTACATGTAGATTTGGACATCTGAGTACATACCTGGAGGGGGCATTTGGAAGGTATGCATCCAAGGAGAGCAGGCAAGCCCAGATGCAGCCCCCTCATTTCCAAGTGAGATTGCTGGACTCCTTGTATCTAACATGCCTGTGGACCTGGGGCCTGTGCATACCTCAGAGACTCTTGGGTGGCCTTAAGGACTGCTGGGAAAGCCCTGAAATTGTTAAGAAGTATTTCTGTGCAAAATTAGGCAAGGAATGTCTTTCACAAGATTCTCCAAAGGCGGTCTAGAAATCCTGCCCCCTTCATAACATCAGGGTCATCAATAATTGAAAGTGAAGACCCCCTGCCTTGGCCAGTAGTCCGACAGTGTGGGGATTAGAGGCTCAGCTCCCACAGGCCCACAGCAAGGCTACCTGGAGCCTGGACCTGGGACCCTCCCATGGGCCCATAGGCAGGCAGTGTGAGCACAAGTGGACTAACTTGGATTTTTGTAGCTTCAGAACAAAAATGGGATTGCCTATTTTCCTCCTAGAGAAAGTAGAGGGTTTGAAAAAGGGTCTAACACTGACTTGCTGCTTCCCATTCTTATTTTAAGGAGGTTTTTTTGTTTGTTTTGGTCCAAGACTACTATGTGGACAGACAATTTGTCTGACAGAAGGTATCACTTGTTTTCTAACATGTCCCGCAATGTTTTGATTCATAACAAAACCTAAAAGGAGCAGCCTTTCATGATTCCAAATATGAAAAATCCACCTTGGAGGAAGCGCATGTGTGGGGCGTACTGGGGACCTGAGGGATGGAGGAGGCTGGGTCCCCATGGTAACGTCACAGTCTCCTGTTTCTGCAAGCATTTGTGCTGTAAAAGCAGAATTCCAGATGTGACACAGTGTTCATAGACTCTATACCCGGCCCTCAGAAACAGTATTTGAAGTGGGCACAATTTGGTGCACTGCTCTCTGTGTGGTCCTAAGGCTTATTATTAGTAGTTGTGTTCTGAGCCGAACATTTCCTCTCAGCTTAGGCCTAACAATCATGTTTATAGCTTCAAGTTTTCCTCTATTGTCTAATCACTGTTTTGCCCTGGTAAGAAATGACTTTCTTGGGCTTCTGGAGTGAAGTCTTTGTTCCTTTCACAGCTAAGTGTGAGTGAGCCAGTAGCTGATTTGCTGGGTTGGTATTTGGGTGGCTGGTTGGTTGCTTCTTCTTTGTACCCAGTGTTTACAGAAAACTAGTTAATCTCTGTGAGTTTGTCCATGTATGCTTTGCAAAGATAGACTGGTAAGAGCCAGATAGACTGACTCTTACCTTAAAGATGCTAGCTCTCTAACATGCGGTTCTCATTTGAGTGGAGGGGAGTGGTGTGAAGTAGAGGGAAAGGTCTGAGAGGCAAGTTTTATAGCTTGCCTTTAACATTTTCAAAACTGGAAAAATGGAACAATCTTGTCTGTTTGTGACTATCAGCCACAGGAGAGCACAGATCCCAGATCCTTAACAGACTTTTTGGAGAAAGTATTTGGGCTTTTGCTTTTTGAAAACCAAGAAGGCTGCAGAGATCTGTTTTATTTTTTTAAACACAGGAAGAAAGCTTTTGTGTGTGTGTGTATGTGCATGCTCATACCTCTGGGCTTTAACTGCACAGGTACGTTAAAGCAAAGCAATCAAAAAATTCCTGAAGTCAGGAGTGGGGAAGGACATTTTAAATTCCATGTAGGCCACCATCATTTAGAGAAGTTGCTCTCTGAGAATCATCTCATGTAAACATCCTGACACTTCTATATCTTTAGTGAATTGATGGGGGTAGTGGGGGGGTTGAAAAGAAGCCTGGATGAAAACTAGAGTTTTCTGTTCGATAAGCAGGACACATGGTAACTTGGCATGGGTCGGCTCCATGTTAGAGCTCAGAAACAATTGTCCCTTCAGCTTTCCTTTGGGGAGCGTGAAATTAGGAACATGTGTGTACTGATTAGCAACATGTCAGAGATGAATCATGATTACGGCTTTGGTCTGGTGCACAGACCACGCTTTGGAGTAGTGATTTCCTACCTCCCCAAGCAAATCTCTTTAATTAGCTTAAGATCTCTGGGTCTTTTTGGGCCCATGGGGTAATTGCTGGTAGGAACCCTGTGGCACTCCCCCAGAGCTTGTGTGTTCCCTGTCAGATATCCAAGACCTCACCTCCCTCAGATCGCTGGCGTCCTTCATTTTTGAAGTTGGTTGAATCTAGAGGGAAAGTGAGAGGGAACAGCTCCTAGGAATGTGGAGGGAATATATCTTGAATAGATCCAGGCGCAGGCTGGCTTTGTGATTTATTTTCCTTGTGTTTTGGATTCGCTGGCATTCTCCTCAGCTTACATCACCTGGGGCTTCTTTGCCTTTCCTGACTTTTTTTTCTTCTCTCTTCTTTTTGGTTAAAGGTTTGAACTGAGGTAAGTGGGATTCTTTGTTATGAAACCCTGAACCAACGGTCACATGATCCCACATTCTGCCTCCTCCTGCCCTCCCCACATCCAGTGGCCATAGGCGAAAGTGTCCTCTTGTACATTTTAAGCCTCCTGGTACTCTCTGCTCTCTTTTTATTTTTTTAAGTTTTTTTTTTAGTTGTAGATGGACACAATATCTTTACTTATTTATTTTTATGTGGTGCTGAGGATCGAACCCAGTGCCTCACACATGCAAAGCAAGCGCTCTACCACTGAGCTACCATCCCAGCCCCTCTCTGCTGTCTTTTTATCTCATTGATAAAAACCAAGATGGGAAAAATGTTGTAGACAATAGAAAGTATGAGTTGGCCTTAGTTTTAAGTAGTTAATAAGTACACCTTTTAAAATAACATCCTCCGTTCTTTGTAATGAAGGCTCTTATTTAAATTTTAACTCAAATTCTTGTTCACTAAAACATTACCAGCTTTCTGAGAGTTCCTTGAATGACTTGTGTGCAGTCTTGTTTAGGCCCAATCATCTGGCCAGCTTTCCCCTGGAAAAGGAGACACCATACTTACAACACAGTCCTTTTCAAAATATGTTTTTCCAAAATGGCCATTAAACTGTATTGGAGCTGGATTGGAAATGTTGCTCTAGGGAGTTGGTATCTTCAGATGGCCCCCAATCCTCATGACTCCTCAGGAAACTGGCCGTGGGATCCTTCCAGCCAGGCCTTTGCTTCTTGCCATATGGCTGGAGCATGGTGTGGATTTACACTTTTTGAATTTTAATTTGTCAGAGCACTTAAGCGTTATCCTCCCCCATCCTTCTGAGTAAAAGATGTTTTCTCCTTTATGTTCCCATTTGCTGCTTCCATATCTGCTTACCAGAGAGCATCAACCAAAGGAATTTCATAGTGGAGCTCCAGGCACCTGGGGCTTGCATCTTAGTTCCCTTTGGAACAAATTAAAAGTACCCGTTAGAAGAACAAATGGGGGTGGTTAATTATCTAAGAATGTGGCACCCTGAGGCCACAGCATTGGCATTTATAGGTTTTAAGTAATAGGCAGCAAACAAGGATTTTTAATTGTCAGCTCATTAAATATCAAAACAGTGTAGTAGCTAACAGCTTGGGATTGTTTCCTAAAGAACAATTTACAAAGCTGCTGACCAGCTTTGTGAGCGGCCTTATCTGCTTTCTCTTGGTGTGGGCCTTCATTTTAAGCCCATAAATCACTGTGCAACACCACACTAGGTTCCTGTGTGTATTACCTGGCTTAATCACACATTCATTTAATTAGGCAGAAAACTAGTGTGTATCAAGGGCTGACTCTGTATGAGCCAGGCCCAGGACAGTGGGCCAGGGGCTTGGGGACAGTTCTGTCACCCATGCTGTCATCAACTTCTCCTTGCTACTCTGCCCTGTGCACTTTTCAGAGATGGAGTTACTGGATTATCTAGTTCCCACAGGGATTATCAGCAGAACACACTCCTTAGCCTGGTAGTCAGCACCTGTGGCCACCTTGCCGTGACCTGTTTGCCATACCTCCTGTAGTCCTTCAGGGTTCTGGATGGTGAAGATAGACCCTTTCTGGGAGATGCACCTCCTGTGGGCTTTCCCTGCCTCCCTTGATGATGGTCCCTGTCTTGTCATCCCTGCAGCTCAGCTCTTATCTGCTTATTGAGGCAGGAATCTTCTTAGGAAAGATGACATAAATATTTCTTAGTTGTTATGTGTCAGATGCTGCATTGAGCACTCGATATATGTCATCTGGTATAGTCTCCGTACCAGTCCTTTCCAGGAAGTCTCTAGAGTGTTTGAACCTCTGAAACGAGGCTCAGAAATGTACCCAAGGTCACACAATGGGAAAGTGGGTGCTTTGAACACACATCTTTGTAAGGCCAACCCCATTTTCTTAACCTGAACTCCAGATAAGCCCCAGGTCATCCCACAGAAGCCCACATCTAGGATGGCAGAATATCAGCAGTTGCTCTGAAGGATCAGGATTTCGTATCTGCTTGATGCCAGGGTGGGAGAGAAGGCCACAGCTAGCGGTCAGTTCCGGGAGCGGGATGGGAAGAGTGACGACACATACCAGGTGTGTGTCATCAAGGTCTAGTTCATTTGTCTTGCAGTTGAAATAAATGCATATATTAGCTGTCAGTTGCTGTTGTAAAGAATTACCATAGGTTTAATGACTTAAAATGATACAAACTTAATATTCTGTAATTCTGGAAGGCAGAACTCCAAAATGTGTCTTAATCTGTTGAAATCAGGTGTACACAGGGCTGGTTCCTTCTGGAGGCCATAGGGGAGAGGGTCCATTCCTTTCCTTTTCCAAACTCCGGAGACTGCTGCAGTCTTTGGTTCAGTAGTTCCTTCCTCCTGCCTTTAGAATCAGTGGTAAGTACCTTCCAGTCATCTCCGCCTCTCTCCTGCTCCCACTGTCACATCTCCTTTTCTGTGACACAGACCCTTCAGTTTCCCTCTTGTGAGAATCTTATGATAACACTGGTCCCATCTGAGAATCTGGAGAACCCAGAATACTGTCCCCATTTCAGCATCCTTGAACTTAAATCACATCCTCATAGCCCCTTTCACTATGTGAAACAACAGTCTCAGGTTCCAGATGAGAATGTGGATATATTCCAGAGACCATCATTTCTGTCAGCCATGAAATATAAAGGAACAGCAGGGTTCTAAGGACCAGCCTGGGTATATGGTTTCTAAGGTGGTTTTTGAGGGCTGTGGAGCAGCTGAAGCATTATTTGGTGTGAGCTGAGGACAACCCTGCGGAGCATCTGTTATGCATGTGCTGAGAAGCTGTGCAATGGAGAACTTCCAGGAGTGAAAGAGTCTTTAAAGTGCAGACAAGAACTGGTACCTGAGATGGCATCTCTTGCTTCCTGGAACTTCATGACTGGGGTTGGGTGGTCACAGGGTCTTAGGGTGTCTGATTTTCTGTGGAATTAGAATCACCATTTCACATTTATATCCACAGAAGTGCCATGCAAGTAGACTGATGTGTCAGGAACCTGGTGTGATAGGGGCTAGACTAAAACAGGCAGCCCATCAGGGAAACAGGACCTGGGTGATGGGAAGAGACTCATGGAAAGAAGAGAAGGGGACTCTTGAGATGCAGGAGTGTCTGAGGGCATGTGCTGAGTGGAGCTGGAATGCTTTGAGAGGTTTGGAAGGTGGGGAAGGAAGTAGCTCGGAAGGTGGGCAGGCAGTGGCCACACCAGGAAAGGTCTAGAGGAGCATGGAACCAGTGAAGGACTGGAAGGAGGATAGTGAGGCAGATGTGCGTGTTTAGAGCTTACCTTGATGCCCAAAGTTCCTTGAGGTCAGGACCTGTGTCTGGTTTACACTAAGTGCCCAGGCCTCTGGGGCTTAGGACAATTTGAAATGCTCAGTGGGTCGTGAATGGATGCCACGTACAAGCCTTATGATCCTTGAGGTCAGCTCACTGGCCCTCTTCTGAACAGCTTCACATCACAGAGACCTTATTGGGAGGGATTTAGGTTTTTGCATGCATGATAAGCACATATCACCATCTTGGGCTCCTTTCCACAATGCATT
The DNA here is from genome assembly GCA_028644305.1 of Xerus rutilus. NCBI lineage: Eukaryota > Metazoa > Chordata > Mammalia > Rodentia > Sciuridae > Xerus > Xerus rutilus. The sequence continues at coordinate 39,218,742 of CM053413.1, forward strand.
AGACATTGCAAGTGCCTGGTAAATATCTGTTAAAAATATGCTACTGCTGGCTATGGCTGCACCTGACCGCAAGCTACTCAGGAGACTGAGTCAGAAGGATAGCAATGTCAAGGCCAGACTGGGCAGCTTAGTGAGACTCTGCCTCAAAATAAAATGAAAGAAAAGGACTGGGGATATAGTTCAGTGGTAGAGTGCTTGCAAAGCATCTGTGAAGCCCTGCGTTCAATCCCCAGTACTGCAAACAAACAATAGCAAAAACCATGCTACAAAAGAAATGTAAGGGAAGCAGGAACAAAAACAAAAGCTGACCATGTCCAGCAAGTAAGGTGACTGGTCTCCAGAGTCCCTGTGTACTTTGGAATATGCTATTAAACAGAATGTGTTTCCTTTTTGAAAAGTACCTCCCTGCCAGACAAGGTGGCACATGCCTATAATCCCAGTAATTTGGGAGGCTGAGGCAGGAGGATGGCAAGTTTGAGGAATAAGTTTAACCTGAGGTTCTACAGGGAGAAGAAGTGTGGTTTTGGGGTCTTGAGCTTTGGTCTTGGGCATTCCCAAAAGGTTTTAGGGACTGTTCTCCTGCCTGGTTGTCATTCAGGTCTCTGCCATCTGAAGGTTGGGCAGCCTCTAGCTGCACAGACTTATCCCTAAAGAGTCATGGATACTCTAAGGGTTTTTTTGTTTGTTTGTTTTTAAATGTTTTTTTTGGTTGTTGGTGGACTTTAATTTTATTTATTCATATGTGGTGCTGAGAATCGAGCCCAGGGCCTCACACATGCTAGGCCAGTGCTCTACCACTGAGCCACAACCCCAGCCCCAGCTCTCTTAAGGGTTTTAATAAGGTAACAGTACTTTCCAAAGTTTGACTTCAGGTGAGGAGTTCTGGAATCTTACATATGTGGGGAAGTAAAACTGGGTGGAGGAAGCTGGAGAACAAAGGTGAACCAGGAAGAAGGGGAGTAGGGGCTGGAGCACCATGCTGGTTTAGGTTTTGTGTTACTAGTTACATACTTCCCACTTTAGAGTGGGGTGTGCATCCCTTTCTGCACAGCTGTGCTTTCCCAAGGTCCATGTATATCTGAGCTGAGGGATATGGTTTCAGTGGGCGTGACTGGCTTCAGGATAAACAGTGTGAACATGCCTGAAGCATATGGATGTGATGGGATTGTGGCCTGAAACCTGGGCCCCATCAGAAGTGTTCTCCACATTGTGTCTCAGTGTAACAATTGCCCATTAAATACCAGGCTGCTAGCATATGGTTTTCCCCAACATCCTCCTTGTTAAGTGGAAACTTTAGCTGTGTGATTAGAATATTTCCCATCATTTAGCACTTTAGAATTAACCTATTTTAGAGAATTCTGCAATTAATACTGAATGGCACATTTGCAGATTATTAGAGAAACAGTTAAGTCAAAGTGGGTAGATTTAGCTGCTCTTTCCCATAATGGATAAACGGTGGGGTAGAAAAAGGCGGGGTCAGTAGGAGGATTCTGGTGCTCCCTCTGTGGATGCTGTAATTAAAGTGGGAAGTCTGGCGGAGTTGTTAGCCCTGCTATTAACAGTGCAGATGGCTAATGGCCACATCACTGTGAGTTAAGAGTTAGACCTTTTAAAGTCTTTTTTCTTTTCTTTTATGACCCACCCTGTGTATTCCAAGCATAGGTATGGATGCAATGAAGAATTTCCTCATTAAAAGTAATGGTTTATTCCCACACTCATTCCCAGTCTGGGAATAAGAAACGGTTTCCTTAGACTTGAGGAATTGCCTATCTGTCTTGGGTTAATAGAGCTTTCAGATGAGGGCGTCTGGTAGGCGAATTTTATAACCAATCAGTGTTCAAAGTGGATCCAACTGGAAAGACTCCAGCTGGCAGCCCTAGTCTGGTTCCCAATTTTACTATTAATGAATTATTTTAAGCCCTAAAATAGAATAGCCTGCTTCTATTGTCTCAGGGGAAATGAGTGTCCATGATCCCCTGTGGCCTGGCAGTAAGGAATCTCTTGGGCTGGAGGATGTTTGGCAGTTGGGATGTCATGGGATGGGTGGAAAGAATGGTGAGTGATGCTTGGGGATTGGTATGACACCGAGTCTCTGCAATGCCATGAGCATTTAGACTCCATGGGGAATCTGTGCTGGAAAAGTCACTTGGCTTCATTCTGCATTGTGTTTTCTTGTCTTCCCACAGGGAGTTGGGCCAGCCAGCAGGAACAGCGGACTGCACAACATCACCTTCAGATACGACAGTAAGTAACTGGCTTGACCTGGAAGGGTGGAACACATTCAGTAATCCACAGCTTACACTGTTGTCCTTAATCAAGGACACCACAGGTCTTGGGCTTGAGGACTTTTCTAAGCCTGTTCAGGTTTGTCAGCGGTTAAACTAGCTCCATCTCCATTGAGCCACTGAAGAATTTGGGAGCTTGAACAGGTCAAGTGTCTTCCATAGCATTTAGAAAACTCATGTATGAAGACCTCCCCTGAGGGGCTGGGATTGTGGCTCAGCGGTAGAGCGCTTGCCTCGCATGCGTGAGGCCCTGGGTTCGATCCTCAGCACCACATACAAAGCAATAAAATAAAGACATTGTGTTCATCTACAACTAAAAAAAAAAAAAAAAAGACCTCCCCTGAGTTCCTCAGGACATAACCATGTCCTTACAAATAAACACAGATGCCAGTCAGGCTCAGCAGGGGACAGAGGAGCAAAGCTGCCCAAGTATAAGATGCTAGGGAAAAGTAGGGACTACAGATTGTGTCTGGCTGGAAGAGGACACTGACTTCTCATTTCCAGCTCATTGTAGTCTTGAGGAACTCCTGTAGTAAAGCCAGATGTGGTTTCTAAGAGTAGGTGAAAAATCTGTATTTTTTGTGAACATTTAAAAAAAATTGGCATTTATCTTAAAAATACACAAACACAGGAGCTGGGGGTTGTAGCTCGTGTTAGAGCACTTGCCTAGCATGTGTGAGACACTGGGTTCGATCCTCAGCACCACATAAAAAATAAGTAAATAAAATAAAGGTGTTGTGTCCATCAGCAACTTAAAAAAAAAAATTAGGGCTGTGGCTGTGGCTCAGTGGTAGAGTGTTTGCCTAGTGTGTGAGGTGCTGGGTTCAATCCTTCGCACCACATAAAAATAAATAAATAAATAAAACAAAGGTTTAAAAAAAGATTAGCTTGCCTTTAAAAAAATTTTTAAAAATACACAAACACTGAGTGAGCCAAGTGAATCTGTGTCCCAGAATGGCCAGGGGTCACCAGTTGGTTGCCTCTGACTTGGTCCTAGGTACCAATCCCAGTTTCCCACCTGTCAGCTATATGAGCTGTGGCATGTGACTTGACTTCTTCACCCATGCTTGTTTGCTTATGTGAAACAAAGATTAGTGGACTGGGGGTGTAACTCGGTAGTAGAGGGCTTATATAGTATACAGAAGACCCTGGGCTCCATCCCCAACACCTTAAAAAAAATAGTTTCCTTTTCCTAGAATGATTTTGAGGCTTAAATGAGGTAATGCGTATCCTACTCAGCTTGGTAGCTGGCTTGTGTATATACTCAGGAAATGCTATGTGTTAACAGAAGCCAGTCCAACTGAGGTTGAATAAAAACACCTTTTTTTGCCCTTTGTCTTAACAAGTGTGCCTTTTTTCTGGCTAAATGTTTGTCTAAGGATAGGGTGAGGGTGCTTTTATTCTGATTAAGCAACTAGGATCCCCACTAACCAACTGCTTTCATTCAAAAGAAATGTTGTATATAATAGTGAGCATTTTAGCCTTATGAGCTACAATTCATACATAAAAATAAAGAGAGGGAGCTTGACTCTTATTTGGTGACTCCTGACATCTGATTCATCTCTTGGAGAAGGTTGTGAATTCAGGGTTTAGGTCACATAGAGACCTCTGGAATAATCAGTACTAATGCAGGGTTTTTGAGGTTATAGCTACAGTCTGACAATATTAAGATACAAATATGTGTGTCAAATGCACGCCCACAGTTGCTGGTATGGGTATTTTAAGTTAACCAATGAGGACTTACACATGGAACTCAGGCATTTCATGTTAGTGGTATATGCATGAGAGCACGGGAGAATGCTATCGTGGTAATGAAAGATTTGCAAGTCCATGAGACTGGTTCAGCTAAGTAAAGACATGTGTAAAGGATCTTGCTTTCAGTTAGAAAGTTAATTTCTAGTAGACATTCTTGTTCCTAGCAGATCTTATATTACATTCAAGAGTTCAGAATTTTCTGGTCAGCTGCAAACAAGCATTTGCCTTTCTAATTTAATATGGGTTTTGTGTAAAAGGATCTATACCTGTAAAACTTAAAAGTATTCTATTGTTGTCTTCATTGTACTAAATTTTTGGCCCATATGCCTATTCCTATCTCATGGTCATTATTTTCTTCTTTAACATTTAATTCTTTTTTTTAAATATGTTTTTTAGTTGTAGATGAACATAATACCTTTATTTATTTTATGTGGTGCTGAGGATCAAACCCAGTGCCTCACACAGGCGAGGCAAGCGCTCAACCGCTGAGCCACAACCCCAGCCCTAGCATTTAATTCTTTAACATTTAATTCACAACTTGCATTGATTCCTGAAATGTTTGAAGTTCAGTTGCATTTTGGCAAAATGTCACTTGGGCATAAAGTTTTTTTGTAACCAGCATCCAAAACTTTAGACTTGCTAATAATTGGAAGCAAGCTGAATAAAAAAAGCTTATTCAGTGTTTTCCACTGAAAAAGATATTTTTCTCTTCCATAGGGAAGTTCCTGTTATTGCTCAGCTGACTGGTTACTAGTTCTATTTGAAATAGCTGAGACTCAATTACCAAGTTTTCACCAAAATTACTGAACTACAGAAACCTTTTTTTCCCCCTTCCTTTGTCAGTTAATGTTATAAAAGAAAATGTCTTGCCATTATGTCATAACTGAATTTCACAAGCCTCCTTACCTCCTTTGACCCTGCATTTCATGCCTCCTTAGGCTCTGAGTGGGTATGCTTGGGTAGGTTATAATACATTTTCTTAATTCTTAGACTTTCTATTTGCATAATTGTATTTATGGAAACTCAAAGAGTGTTAATTTTGGCATTAGGAATGAAAGAGAAAACCCATGATTTTCTCTTGTTTGCATTTTTTCAAAACTAAGTCAGAGGGTTCTCTTACATTGTAGGTTTCAACAAATACTGGAACTTCACAAGTATGATAGGGTCGTCTTTTTCTGTATTGGGAAGTTAGTAACAGCCAGGACTTTTACAGACTGAACCTCTCAGACTCAGACTCTGTCGATCATAGAGTGCCAAGAGCCATGGGGAGCCCTCAGAGGCTGCTTTTTCTGCTTGGGCTCCTGGGCTCCTCCTGAGTCACCCCAGTGATCTCTCATGGTTACAATTTCCTCTTTTATACAATGTAGGTGTTAAACCAGATGTTTAAAGATTCTTTTTCCTATTCTAAATTATCTTCTGCACCTGAAGAACACACATTAATTGCTTTGAGAATGAGTTTCATCAAAGGTAGGATTTGATTTTATTGTTAACGTTCTTTTAATAGAAGTAATATTGAAATATGAATGTGACTTTTTGAAGTTAATGGAGTTTAGAGAAAGGAGTGCATCTAACGTGGTTAGGTAAGAAAGCAGGACAAAGGCTACGTGGAAGAGGGAGTTTTAAAAATGGAAGGTGCAAGCCCGGCACTGTGGCACATGCCTGTAATCCCAGCACTTTGGGGGGCTGAGATAGGAGAATCACGAGTTAAAAATAAAAAGCCAGCCTCAGCAATGGTGAGGTGCTAAGCAACTCAGTGAGACCCTGTCTCTAAATAAAACACAAAATAAAGCTGGGGACGTGGCTCAGTGTTCACGTACTCCTGAGTTTAATCCCTGATACCAAAAAAAAAATGGGAGATGCAGCTAGGTGTGGTGGTGTACCCTGGCCCTGTATTCCCAGTGACTTGGGAGGCTGAGGCAGGAGTATCACTAGTTCAAGACCAACCTCAACCTCAGCAACTTAGTGAGGCCCTAAGCAACTTAGACCCTGTCTCAAAACAAAAAAATAAAAAGGGCTGAGGATGTGGCTCCAGTGGTCAAGCACCCCTGGGTTCAATCCTCAGTGTGGGGGGGTGGGTGCGGAGTGGGAGTTGTAGTTTAGTGTATGAATGTTATACTTCCATAAGAAATAAAAAAGAATCTTATATGCATGCTAAAAGCTTTGGAAGGATATCCATTGGAATGTTAATTGCAGTTATATCTGTGTAAGAAGAGTGTGGATGACTTGTTTTTATATTCCTTTTTGATTTTTTTTTTTTTTTAGTACTGGGGATTGAACTCAGGGGTACCCGACCACTGAACCACATCCCCAGCCCTATTTTGTGTTTTATGTAGAGACAGGGTCTCACTGAGTTGCTTAGTGCCTCGCCATTGCTGAGGCTGGCTTTGAACTCACGATCCTCCTGTCTCAGCCTCCCAAAGTGCTGGGATTACAGGTGTGTGCTACTGTGGCCGGCTTCCCTTATGGTTTTTAAATGTATATTTTTAATTAAAAATGGGCAACATAGCTGGGTGTGGTGGTGCATGCTTGAAATCTCAGTGACTCAGGAGGCTGAGGCAGGAGGATTGCAACTTTGAGGCCAGCCTCAGCAATTTCGCGAGACCCTAACAATTTAGGGTCTCAAAAAAATAAAAAGGGCTAGGAGTGTGGCTCAGTGGTTAAGTGCCCCTTGGTACTGAGAGGGGGAGGGTGGAGAAAATGCTCTGGATATTTCATCTGAAAGAAAAACCCCCTGCTTCAGCAGAGAAACAGGCAGATTTGGACCTTTGATGAAACATGAACCTTATGCAGTGGACACTAAAGAGGGTATTCAAATTGAATCATTAAGAAAGAAACAAAGATGAAGCAATAGTTGGTATCTTCTGGGGACAACCAATGTTTCTCCTGTTAGAGTGGCCAGAACAGTTAGCTCATAGCCAGCCTCTGAGTCCCATCCTGATTGTGGCTAAAAGCTTCTGACAACTTTTTAGGAAACACAGATTTTGAAGGTGTATTTAGCAATACCCAGTGATGTTGCTGCTCCTGTGGTTGTGGCTGTATTGACAGGTAGCAGTAATATCCTCAGACAAAAACCAAAGAAGCAGAAGTAGTTTTCAGCCGGGCGCGGTGGCGCAATCCTGTAGTCTTAGCACTTAGGGAGGCTGAGACAGGAGAATCGCAAGTTCAAAGCCAGCCTCAGCAACAGCAAGGCACTAAGCAACTCAGGGAGACCCTCTCTCTACATAAAACACAAAATAGGGCTGGGGATGTGGCTCAGTGGTCGAGCGAGTTCAATCTCCAGTACCAAAAAAAAAAAAGTAGTTTTCATTTTGGGAGCAATGTGAGGCTTTTTGGATTTGGTGAGGATTGTGTGTGTGCTTGATGACAGTGTTTCAGAACAAAAGTTTTGCCTTTGTGGATGCTAATTAGCATTCTCACCTTCGTCACTGGATTAGTACCTCTGGCAGCTTCTAAGTTGCTACCAGCATGGCTGTGAATCACTCCCCAGTGGAGTCACATCTGCATATTGATTCCTTGATTCCTTCCCTTCCAGTTGACACCTTGCCCTCTAGGTTTCTTCTAAAAACAAATAAAACCCAAATTGTTTAGCAGCGTTTTCTTTCAGATCACTCTTTAATGCTGAAAGCTAGCTGAACTGATGTAAATACTTATTGACTTAGGTAAATGCCATCAGAGTTCACGCCAGACTTAAACTCACACATAACCCATACTGTGTATGATCGTCTCAGCACCACCCTGGAATTTAACTCGGGGTGGGTGGTGGTAGTGATGCTATAAACAAATCGTTCTGTAGCATCTTGTAGTAACCAAACCATAGTCAGCCTTGATGTCTTGTTTGGGCTTTTGAAGCACATGTCTTTAAATGGAATGGATTTGGCCAGTTGTGGACAGGCTCTGGGTAATTTGATAAGATAAACTGGAAAATAAAGATAAAACTTTAAATTAAACTATTCCTCTTCTTTCCAGACTGTACCACCTACTTGAATCCACTGGGGAAGCACGTGATTGCTGATGCCCAGAACATCACCATCAGCCAGTACGCTTGCTACGACCAAGTGGCAGTCACCATTCTTTGGTCACCAGGTTCCCTCGGTAAGTATTTAGAAATCAAGTTCACCCCGATGAGCTGAGTGGACAGTGCCTAGTGCCAGAGTTCTACATGTGCTGGCCTCCAGGCAGATAGGTTTTGAGGAGAGTGCGGCGAGGCTGGATGGGGTACAGACACACTTGGTCCTCTGAGGCTTGTACTGGCTGACTGTGCACACACGGCTGGAGACTGCTCCATGGCTCTTTGCTTTTTTCCCTTGACCCTTATTGAGAGACATGTGAGTTTGTAAAATAAGTGTGTGAGTGATAACTGGCACCAAGGCCTTGGCCTTTCTGTGTCTCACTGCTAGTTTGTGGTAGGTGGTGACAGTACCAGGAGAGCCCATGGCCCATCCAGGGGTTTTCACAAGAAGCCATGAAATAAATGAATTTTTAAAGTTGGCAGGTAATTAAAATTTTATTTAAGTTGTGTGGGACCAAAACCAAAACCAAAATCCCAAAAACAAAATGAGGACACAGAAAGAGAACAAACCCACATTACCTAGCTAGATTCAGTTTGGCTGAATCTGTTTGTCCTTTTTTTTTTTTTTTTTTGGTACTGGAGATTGAACCCGGAGGCACTTTACCACTGAGCCACATCCCTAGCTCTTTTGTACATTTTTTATTTTGAGACAGGGTCTTGCTAAGTTGCTGAAGCTGGCTTTGGATTTGGGATCCTCCTGCCTGAGCCACTGGTGTTTGTGCCTGGCCTGTTTGTCATCTTGAATGAACTGATAATGCCTAGGAGGGGGATAGGTGGTCAAGCATGGGACATGGGGAGGCCACATTTGTTAATGTGAGCCTATGTTTGAACCCAGAATTAACCTTTTTGTTTTTTTTTTGGTACTGGGGATTGAACTCAGGGGCACTCGACCACTGAGCCACATCCCCAGCCCTATTTTGTGTTTTATGTAGAGACAGGGTCTCAGTGAGTTGCTTAGCGCCTCGCCGTTGCTGAGGCTGGCTTTGAACTCGCGATTCTCCTGTCTCAGCCTCCCTAAGTGCTGGGATTACAAGCGTGAGCCACTGGGCCCGGCTCAGAATTAACCTTTTAAAGAGGCTTGCAGAGCCCCTGTTTCCCTGTCTATCAAGAGGAGAGGTGAGCTGTCCAGAGAGAGCTCTCAGAGCAGGAGGGGCTGCTGTTTTCATCAGAACCTGGGTCTCAGACCTGCCCCTCTGACATTGCCACCAATCTTAGACATTTTCCAAAACATAGCCAGGGATTGAGCTTGGATTTCTTAATCTGAACAGGATAAATCTCAGAAAAACCAGACTCACCAGAGGGGTAAGTGCAGAGGGAGGAAGGGTAGAGGAGACTGTGGGCCTGACTCACCTGTCCACAGAAGCAATTCTGAGTCTGAACCCCATGAGTTTTCCAAAAATAATATTATCTTAACATTTAAAGATAAAAACATTCTCTGTGGGTAAGAGGGAAATGGTCATTCCATGTAAGGCTGAAATGGTTAAGGGCTTGTTCCAAGGAATTGTGGGCTCCCTCATTAGAATGAAAGTAAGAGTATGAGCTGGCGGTTGGAAGACTGATACATGGAACACAGAAGGCTGTGCTTTTCCTGAATGATGATTTATGGGCAGAGGTGGATGGACAGGTTCTATCAGGTTCTAACAGGAAAACTCCTTAGAAGGCAGGAAAGCATATGGGTTAAGGACACTGACTGAGAGTCAGATATTTCCTGGGTTTGAATCCTGCCTCTCATTTCATTCCTGTGTGACCTTGAACAAGTTAACTTCTGTAAACCTCAATTTCCTCATCTGTAAATGGGGATAATAGCACCTTTCTAGAAATCAGTGGGTTTAAATGATACAAAAGATAGCAAATAAGATCATTTGGGGAAGGTTACTTTATAAAATAGCCCATCGTTCTATAACAACAAGGTGTTACTAATTTTATGGTAAATAAGTTCCTGTGGTGTAGGAATTACATTTCCTGCCTCTACCTCCAGCCCCAGGTTTGTCATGGTGATTTCATGAGATGCCTGGCCTTTAATTGTTTTAATCACTTGGCTTTTGTTAAATAATAATTTTGGGAACATTGCATAAATTAAATCTTTGTATAAACACTAAGGATTTGCCTAAAAAATTGTATTTTAATCTCAAAAGGCAAGTTCCTCTGAGATCTACTGAATAGTTGTTAGTCCAAAGACCTTGTATCTTGCCATTATGTTTGAATCTCTGGGTTTGTGAGTCAGCTGGCCATCACCCCACAGGAAGCTTTGTGATTGAAACCAGACCTACTAGAGTCAGTTCTGGGGCTCTGAGCACTCTGAACCCCTAAAATGTGAGATTCTGATTGTGGTGCCTCTGCCCTACCCACCAGGAAAAATGTGCTGTTCATCAAATAATTACAGGATTGGAGAACCTGTTCGAAAAAGAAAAAGATTTCCCTGGCCTTTGCCATCAATAATTTTCCCACCTGGTTAATTGCATCCTGTGTAATTACTTTTGCCCTAGGAGGGGAAGGTTTGAAAATGTCTCCTTGTCTAGTGTTCAGAAAGAATGTGAAATCGATATCTCGCCAATTGAGGCCAGCTTGGGGATCTCCAGCTGCAGCTGGACCACTCTGGTCTCCATGGGATACAGAGCCCCAGTACTGGCTCTTGTGGCCATCAGAGCTTAATCCTTTTGAAAGCATGTAGTGGGACGTGCAGTGGGGGAAGCTCAGGTGGCAGGAGGCTGGGCCAGTGCCTTTCAGCAGCGCCATGGGTGTCTCTGGCCTCTGAGAGCTGTATGAAGAGCACACACCGGGCAGCCCTTGGGTGTCTGCCTTACAGGCATGATTAGAGCAAGAAATGCTTTGTAAATCCATCAGCGTTCTCCTAAGCTATTTAATCTCTAGTCTAGGAGCCCCTTGGGTGCAGACATACACTTTGTTGGGAATTTTGTATGCTGCTCAGTGAAACATGCCAAAAAATATAGAGCTAAAACTTAAAGTGGAAACATGGTTTAGGGACATTTCCCAGTCAACATGGGGAATTGTCAGATGAATACCCCTTGTTCACTGACCTAGAAGTTATATAGTCCACTATAGACTTTTGTGATCAGTTGTGACTTTGGTCTAAGTATTTGAACCTCAGTGTTACAGAGGCAGTGGGTATTTGTGAAGTGGCCTGGTGGATTAGAGATTAATTATAGTAATGATGGTGGGACAGAGAAAATCACCTGGTCTGTCTCAGAAGAATGCAGGATATATGCTTTTCCCTTCTGTGGAGGATTCAGATGTCCTAGGCAGAGCAAGAAGTCTTTACATCCGGTGTGTAGGTGGAGAGGACCTTAATCTTGGAGGAAGGAAAGTGTGTTCAGATGTAATTAGGTCTGCTTTTCATAAAAGCATCCTGCTTTGCTTAGGCATTGAATTCCTAAAAGGATTTCGGGTAATACTGGAGGAGCTGAAGTCGGAAGGAAGACAGTGCCAACAACTGATTCTAAAGGACCCAAAGCAGCTCAACAGTAGCTTCAAAAGAACTGTAAGTCACACTTGGGGAATGTGCTCCTGAAGACATGCCATTGTTCCTGGGGTCTGAATAGTCTATTGAAAGTCTGAAATTGGAGAAGCAGAGCAGTGGGGTCCACCCTGTCTGCCAAGGTGGGCTAGGATAAGGAGGCAACACCAGCCTGCTCTTCAGCACCTCTCTGCAGTAAACACACCTCTCAGGTTACATGCCAGCAGCCATCCAGAAGGTGTCTGCTCTGCAGGGGTTTGTGGGTTTACTGTCCTCTCCCTGCAACTCAGGTTCAGGCTTAACAAGCCATGGCTTCCTTGCCAGAGAACAGACAGCCTTGTTCATCTTCGGAGTTAGAGATCCAAATCCAAACTTGGTCCAGAAAACAGACCTGACTTTCTGCTTCTCTGGAGCACATCCTCAGCTCTGAATTGTGTCTGAAAGACACAATTCAGGTGTAGGTGGCAGAGTGGGTAATTTCTTCAGGATACCACATGTGTTTTTGTTCCCTTTTAGGGAATGGAATCTCAACCTTTCCTGAATATGAAATTTGAAACGGATTACTTTGTAAAGATTGTCCCATTCCCTTCCATTAAAAATGAAAGCAATTACCACCCTTTCTTCTTCAGAACTCGGGGTGAGTATGGTCTTTCCTGCCTGTTTCCCTTGAAGAGATATTTCTCCTGTTTTTAATGATTGCTCTACGGAGATGTATTCAAAACCACACCAGATACCAGTACAAAAGAAGCACTATGAGGAGAAAGCATCCAGAGGAAAATTCTAGAAATGCACTTTTTAAAATGAAGATTTGGTCTGGACTTTGTTAATCTAACCAGAGACACTCACTCCCGGTTTGTTGTAGAACATACCTAATGGCTGATTTTTTGAGGACACTGTAACTACCATTAAGACAGTTACATATCAAAACAATGTGATTTTTGTGTGCTTGGGGTATATATAACTCAGTGGTAGAGAGCTTGCCTCGCATGTGCAAGGCCCTGGGTTTGACTCTCATCACCATACACACACACAAATGATTTTTAAAAACCCAAGAACAAAAGCTTTAAGTTGATTTTGGGGTGTAGGGTGGGAGTATGAAACAATTCCATCTTATACCTGTTATTAGATGATGGTCAGGATTAGATTAAGAAAATTAAACAGTATTATTGAGATTCTCTTTCTGGAAAATTTAACTTACTTAACATCCTTGTGCCAGGCCCTGTTCTAAATGTTTTCCATATATTAATATACTGTATCTCCGTAACAATCCTGTAAGGTGACCATCCCCACTGATGAGGTGTATAATTACACACAGGGTTAAAAGGGCTTGTTGGAGCTGGGATTTGAACATCAGAAATGTAGCGCTGGAGTCCCTCCCTTTAACCATGAGCCATCTGGGTTCCCAATTGCTCATCTTCCCCTGCAGATGTCTCTTTAATCTTCCTAAATTACTGCTTTCAAATGTGATGGCCAGTCTCCCTAAAACCTGCAGTGGCCTCTTTTGCTTTCTGATCAATCTGATCTTGCTGCTGTGCTGCCAGCCCAATCCAACTGTGTTAGTCAGCTTTTTGTTGCTGTGACCAAAATACTTACCTGACCAAAACAACTTAGAGAAGGAAAAGTTTGCTTTGGGCTCATGGTTATGGAGGTTCAGTCCATGGTCAGCTGATTTCATTGCTTGGGGCCGAGGTGAGGCAGAACATCATGGCAGAAGGGAGTAGTGGGAAAAAACTGCTCTGCTCAGGCAGCCAGGAGGCAGAGAAGAGCAAGTGAGGCATCAGGGAAATATAAACTCCAAAGGCATGCCCCCAGTGACCTGCTCCCTCTGGCCATCCCCTACTTGCCTATAGTGACCACCTAGTTAGTCCATTCAAATTATTAGTCTACCCAATGGATTAATTCATGGGTTAGGTTCTAGGTCTCATAATCTAATCATTTCACCCCTGAACATTCCCACATTGACACAGGAACTTTTGGGGGCATCTCATATCTAAATCATCACACCGATGTCCCTTCTTTTGTGGTCTGGTGGTCATTCTCATTCTCTTGAGATTTTTGGTCTCAACTCCAGCCTGCATCCATGTCTCCCTTTGTAGAATTCCTACTGTGGTTGTTTTCTGTGCTGCAAAGTTATAATAATTAGTCTTATTTTCTCAATTAAAATGAGATTCCATAGAGCAAAGACCATGCACGTCACACTTCTCGATGCTTTGTGCATAATAACCAGATGGTGGATTCAAAGAATGTGTTTATAAGAACCTTCCCTGAATAAAAATGAGCATAATTTAAGATTAATTTTCCCATTGGAATTCATTTGTCTATCTGGGGATGAGGTGGAGGTAGGGAATACATTCCTGGAACGTAGACCTTTGTCACCATTTCAGTACATTGTAGCTTTGAAACTGCCCTTTTGGGGTTGGGGGATTGTGTAAATACTTTCAGAAGACTCTCCCTGGGTTAGCAGCATGGCATGTTGGGCTAGTCATTTGGCCCAAATGTATGTTGCCATCATATTTAAATCCTGTTTCAAGGCTACTGGTTTTGGTACCTAGTTTTCAGCACTGACACTACTATTTAATAAATGCCTGATATCATTTTTAGAGTCCATCAAGGATTTTAAATCAGAATGCTGATGAAGGTCAAAATAATCCCTTGACAATTACCAGAGTAACTCCAAAGTTCTCTTGTGACTGGACACTTCCACAGTGGAGTGGGGACCATCATTATTTCTTTTTACATCCAAAAAAGCCTCTATGTGCCAGTAGCATGAACATGCCTCTGCTGCCCTTGGCTGCCAGCCTTCAAACTATGTAATGTTTGACAGGCTTTAAAATCTGGGTGACTTCACACTGTTTCCACTTATGTGGAGTAAAGTGAACTACATTAACATTTTTATATCATACCATTTAAATTTTCATAAGATAGAACTGCTGCCCTATAGTGAAAAATCATTGTTGAATTGATGTGTTTTATTCCCTTTCCAGCAGCACCAAGCATAGTATATTTATATCCTATTGAATTGCTGGGTAAGGAAAATGTCAAAACTGTCCTAAAACTAAAGATGTGTATCTCTTTTAATAGCCTGTGACCTGTTGTTACAACCGGACAACCTTGCCTGTAAACCCTGTAAGTATAGTGGTTCCTATGTCAAGTCTCAAAGTGTTGCCCCTGTGAGAGCATTGGGAGGCCTCCGGATGCTCACTCTGGGTGCTTCCTCCTCCCAGTCTGGAAGCCTCGGAACTTGAACATCACCCAGCACGGTTCAGACATGCAGGTGTCCTTCGACCACGCACCACACAACTTTGGCTTCCGTATTTTCTATCTTCATTACAAGCTCAAGCATGAAGGACCCTTCAAGCGGAAGACCTGTAAGCAGGTGAGCCGCTGGATGTGCATAAAGGAGCACCTTGTGATTTACAGTGACTCCTGGGTTTCTGGAATTTGGGTGGCTCAATGTGAGCCCTGGGCTTTGTTGGCAGTGATCAGTAGATACTGGAATGTTCAGCACTGGTTATATCTCAGGCCATCTTCCTTTCTTCCCTTACTTCCTACTTACCTACACCTTGACTGGTTCTAGTAGTGATATAGTCTGGAAAAAGTACTTCTAAGGAATCGAAGGAATTAGTATTTCTAGTTTGTTTTTCTATATTTTGAGCATCCATCAGGTGCTCACTTGTGGCAGACACTGATCTTTCCACTCCATGAATTTTGACCACTCCTTGAAACAGAGGCTACTGTAATCCCCCTTTATACGTGGGGAAACTGAGACTCCAGGAAGTCACCTGGCTTGATCAAAGCCACACAGCTGATAAGGGGGAAAACTAGATCTAGAAGCCAAGCCATTAGCAGTCCAGTGGTCACTGGTTCTACCTATAGGCTAAGGTTATCAAAATTTTAAACCAAGATCAGTAACCAAGATCTACAACTGAGGGTGGTAAGAAAAGTGGGAGACATTTCATGGAAGCCCACAGGATTGCCAGATTGCCCACTCAAGGACCAAGAGAGTTTTTTGGTCATGGTGACCAAACACTGTCCCTTCCTACATGTGTTCCTGCGCATGTTGGGTTCTAATTTAGTTTTACTCTCCTGCTGGTTCTCACCTCTGTCATTGACCTTTGACTTTTTGCCCAAGTTAAAATTGTGGCAAATAAAACACATGCAAACATAAACTCTAGTATCTTTTCCCATTCCTTTTTAAGTAGAGGGTATTTGAACTTTTTTTTTTGCCTTCATATGAAATATTCCTGCTGAAGGTACCACCAGCTAAGGACAGAATATGACAGGGGTCTGGGGCTCTCTACCTTTTATCCAGGTGAAGTTCAGATAACATGAGACAGATAAACATGGCTGCTTTCTGACCTAATTATACCATCTGAAAGTATGACTGGTGGCAAGTCTTCTTCAGCTCTGGGGGAAAGAAGAGTCTTTGATGACCTTTTCCAAGAAGTGAGTTTTTAAAAGTGTTGGTTGCTTCTTTGCAGGAACAAAATACAGAGACAACCAGCTGCCTCCTTCAAAATGTTTCTCCAGGGGATTATATAATTGAGGTATGTATAATATAGAAAGCCCTATTATTAATTCTACAGGATGTAGTTCATGTACAGTTCTAACTTTATGGCACAAATATTTCAAGCCATTGAAAGTGAGCACAGTTATATTTTTACATGGTTCTTATGGTTTTTAAAAAAGTTTATATATAATTGATATCTGATCTTTTCATTAAAGAGTTCAAATAAATATTTTTTATGTAACCACATAGTCCACATAACTATGATTTAAAATTTCTATATAATATTCTTTCATGCTACAAAAATATATTTTAAAAAGTTTATCTTTAAATATGTTTTGTTTGGGGGTGTAGCTCAGTGGTAGAGCACATGCCTAGCATGTGCCAGGCTGTGTGTTTGAGGCCTAGCACTGCAAAAAAGAAAGACAAATAAGTTTTATATTATTCTTAAAACAGCAAAACAAAAGTTAGTGCTGTTTTATCTGCCTACATTGCTCTAGGATTTCCATTGCTGTTCTCAATAGATACTACTTCAAAGAACATGCAAATGATATGTTTCTTTTCTTTTTTAAGATTCTTTTTCCAGTATCAAATTGGTACTATAAAAATAGAGGTAAAAGTAAATTAACAATTTGTACATAGCCCTATGATTCAAAGACAACCAGCATGTCTTAACATTTTGGTAGAAACACATAGTTATTGCATTCCTCGGTAGCAGTATGTGTTTTGGGCCAGACACACCTTCTTAAAGTATTCATGCAGGCATAGTAAAATCAGTGGTAGGATGCCGGTTTAATAGAAAATTGTTAGATTGTGGGATTCACTCGCTGAATTTCTTCAGTGAATAAGCAGCCTTTTTAATCATGACAGGAAATTGGATGGTTAGAGGTTTGAGTTGGCAAAGCAGAGATGAACCCAAGTGTCCCTGATGTCTAGTCCTAGCTTGGTAAATGATAACAGGCCCTAATAGCTCTCTCGTCCTCAGTCATTCTTCTCTACTTGCGTCCCTACCCACCATCACACCTGCCCACTGATGGAATAATGAATGAAATCATGGTTCCTCCACCCCCCGTTTACCTGCTAGACACAATTTGTTGAGGTGCTATCACTTTTTTTAAAACATTTTTTTAGTTGTAGATGAACACAATACCTTTATTTATTTATTTTATGTGGTGCTAAGGATCGAACCCAGTGCCTTACACGTGCGAGGCAAATGCTCTACCACTGAGCCACAACCCCAGCCCCAGAGGTGCTATCACTTTTTAAAAGAAATAATGCAGTATCTTCTGTTTTGCAGCTGGTAGATGACACTAACACAACAAGAAAGGTGATGCATTATGCCTTAAAGCCAGGTAAGAATTGTTGTGTTTGAAATATGGGCTCTAGACCACTCTAGACTTAAGCTATCTGATACTTTCTATATTTTATGGTTTAAAAAAATAAGACAAAATTCAGCTCCTCCCTCTTACATGATGTTCCATCAAATGTGAGTCTCTTTCCACCTTCGTGTTGATGCCCGGAAGATCAAAGCCAGCGTGGTGTCTGTCGCTGGAACTCCATAGTCACTTGTTCTTGGGAGAAAAGTGGCTAGAGGAGAGGTTTCTTTAGGCAAAGTTCCCACTCAGAGCTGTTTACTGTCTCAGTAGACTCAACTGTTGAATTATTTTATACAACCATTTAAGAATAAACCATTGAATCCTTTTATAATCACCAAAACTAGAGAAAGTGGTTTGGGGGTCCTAGAACCTATTATGCAGCTTAATGTTTATATGAAAAAAAGTTATTTATCTTTAAACCTATTATGCTGCTTAAGTTTAAAATCCTTCTCTTTGAAATTTCTCAGTGCATTCCCCGTGGGCTGGGCCCATCAGAGCTGTGGCCATCACGGTGCCACTGGTTGTCATATCGGCATTTGCAACTCTCTTCACTGTGATGTGCCGCAAGAAGCAACAAGGTATCTATGTGCTGTGTCTTCCCTGCTCCCCACCAAGGGGGCAAGCCAGGGGTCAGAGCCAACAGAGGGGGAAGCTAGGAACACCTGGTTCCTCCAGGTGAATGTCTGGGAAGCCTTATAGTTCCTAGTCAGTCCCTGGCTACTCTAGTTACCAGAATTAAAATATTTGAATGAAAATAATTGTGCCATTAAAAGGAGAGGCACAATTAGATTCTCAAACTAAATTTAGGAGCATGAAGGAAGTCTGATGCATGAATAAGGATAGAGGGAGGACCTGATCATTTATAAAAATCGAGTGTCATGTGAAACTCTTCTCAGGAGCTGGAAATAATCTATACCTTGGTTTAGATGGGTGTTACACAGATGATATTTACATTAAAATTCACCAAGATGTGCACTGAAGAATTGTGCGCTTCTAGCTGGGCATGGTGCATGCCTATATTCCCAGATACTGGGGAAACCGAAGCAGAGATGCTTTAGCCCAGGAGTTGGAAGCCAGTCTGGGCAGTATAGTGAGATGACCTCCCCCCATCTCCAAAAAAATAAAGAAAAAGATTTTTGTACTTTATCTTTGTAAATTATACCTCAATAAAACTTTTCATTTCTTTCTTTCTTTTCTTCTTTTTTTTTAAGGTCAGCTCTACCAATGCTTAGTTAGTCTAGCAGGTACACTGGTTTTAAGAGCCAGTTCTGTGCACATCACTGACCAGAATGGGCCCTGTAGCATTTCCTGGCTTGTCCAAGGTCAATTTCAGATTAGTAACAGTTTTTGATCTTTTGATGCTCCATTGAAGAAATCAGCTGTCGCATTCAGGGATAATCCAAGGGGCTGATGGAATTGTGGGACTGAGACTCTCTAGGTGGACATGTCAACTGTTCTTTCTTGAAGATATTGTTGAGTTCTAAGTCATATGGAACAAGATGAGGCTTTGTTCATAGGTATCAACCCTGTCTTCTTTCCCAATTTAGAAAATATATATTCACATTTAGATGAAGAGAGCTCTGAGTCCTCCACATACACCGCAGCACTCCCCAGGGAGAGGCTCAGGCCGCGGCCGAAGGTCTTCCTGTGCTATTCCAGTAAAGATGGCCAGAATCACATGAACGTCGTCCAGTGTTTTGCCTACTTCCTTCAGGACTTCTGTGGTTGTGAGGTGCGGAATCTAAAGTCTCTTCTGTTACTCTGGGTAGAACACATGGTTTGTACTCCCTCTTTGCCACCTCTCTCTTGCAGGTCTGTCCTTAACTAGTGCCATGGTTTCCAAATTGGAGACAGTCTTGCACTGGTCTTTTAGTCTGTTCTACCCATCATCAGCACTAATGTTTCTTAATACTTGGTTCCAACCTTGACACTCTCCTGCTTAAAAGCCTTGAGCGGCACCCACCTAGAAGGAAGTTTTATGAGCAAAAAATCAGCGGCTTGCCATGGTACTATGCAACCTGAGTGGGACAGAGTCACTCAAGACATCCTGGTGAGCATGTGCAGGGCATGAGAGAGTTTGCTGAGATGGGGAATAGAAAATGGGATTGACACTGGAAGGGATCTTGCAGGATTAGGGAGGAATGTTTAACAAAGTGCTCTTGAGTTTTGACTATTGACTGGTACAGAATCATGGAAAGGGAGAAACTGGTGATGTAGGAGAAGGAGTAGCTGCAGACAATCAGGCAGTAGGAAGGGAGAATCCACAAAATAATAATGTGTCACATGTTTTAATGTCTGCTCAGTTTTTTTTTTTAGCAGTTTTTGAGTTAACTAGAAATATTTAGCTTTTCTCTAATGTCATAGTGTTGATTTTTAGAGTGAATCTGAAGTGAGAGCCATGCCCTGTTTCTTAAAAATGCAATAATGGTACAGTAATTGTGTAGCTGGGAGTCATTGTACTCTGAAAATGCCTGTCAGCCTGGTCCTCAGAGTCTCTCCACGTGGTAAGGCTGCCCTCTGCTGTCAATTAAACGTATCTGAAGGCTGGTCCAGTCTCCTGTGTGAAAGCCAGGAGCTTGTCCATCAGCACCTGCTGGAAAACAACTGCAAAATCTAGCCAGTGGCACATACGGTCTTCAGATACCGCAAAACATATCTGATGTATTTCCACTCAGTCTTTTTCTGCACAGATGAACTCAACATATACAATTTTGCACTTTGGGCCACCTGGAACCATTTACTTCTGTCTCTTCATAACTTTCTACATTATTAGCAATTCTATGTGAACTGAAATTTTAAATAGTCAAATGATCCATAGCATTGATGTACCACTCCTGTAATCCCAGCAACTCGAGAGGCTGAGTCAAGAGGATGATAAGTTCAAGGCCAGCCTCAGCAACTTAAGAAGACCCTGTCTTAAAATAAAAAGTACTGGGGATGAAGCTCAGTGGTGAAGTGCTCTGGGTTCAATCCCCAAATGTGTGTGTGTGTGAGTTCATACATGTTGTTAAACTTCTCGGTAGTTAAGTACTGCCCTATTTCTGATGATTGTCCAAGAATAAATGCCTGGAAATGGAATTGCTGAGTCAAATATAGGAATTTTAAAAAAACGCTTGGTATATTTTCCGAGTTAGTGTTAGCATGTATAATGTCAGCAAGAATTAAGGAAAGTATAAGATAGTTAAGGATTATTTTCAGCAAGCAGATGGATTTTGGGGTTTTCTTTTCTCTGGTAACATTTTACAGTAGAAGGGGAGAAGGAGGCAATTTCTGAGTCCCCATCTCTTCTAAAACATTGTGACTGCTATGTTTTGTCATAGTCATTGAGAATTAGTTTTTAAACTTAGAAGGAATCATGCATGCCAACACAATTGTCAAGAGATGTTGTCAGCAGAATCAGATGAAAGTGGTCTGAGTTGAAACCCTCTGAGAGGCCACACATACCTGATTTTCATTCCCTTGTCAGGGATACACCACTACCACCCAAATCCCTACCAGAGGTCAAACCCTCAAGGCCTTGTTGATCACAAGCTTTGCAGAGATGTGCCACTGTAGACCTCTATGGAGCTGTGGAGGAAGGTACTTGTTATTCTGGAATGAGTTAACCAGAATAGTCATGTTGTTGTAGCAGTTCACCAACCTCCTTTCCAGCATTGACCATACAACATGGCTGACCCCAGGTCAGTAAGAATTATCAGAGAGGTCCTCTTGGTCATTCATCCTCTCTGGATGCATGACTTTGGCATCTAGGCCTGAGCCCCATTTCCCAGCACACTTTGGGGTCACTCATATTCCTGTAAGAGTCTGCTAGCCTTCTCTCTTTGACAGCCTCACTCATCATATAGGCCAGTACCAGTGCCTTCGTAGTCCGTAATCTGCACCACACTGTGGGTTCCTTGAGGCCATACTTGTGGTGACTTAAGACAAGCTGGTAAAAGTTCAGTGCTTCTGTCTTCTCACTTGTGAGGCGTCAGTGGTAATGACCCTACCCGATACTAAAATGAGTAGATGGATAGCAGGCCCTTATGGAGTGCCTCCTGTGTGAGTCTCAGGAGAGACGTAGAACCTTAGCTGTTCCTCTGCACCAGAGCCTGTCCATAGCTGTGCCTCATAAATGATGTGACCTCCTCTAACATTCACCATCTTGTTACACCTTCTGTCTCTTGCGGTGTAGATGAAGGAGCTACCTTGTTCTCTTTCCAGGTGGCACTGGACCTGTGGGAAGATTTCAGTCTCTGTAGAGAAGGGCAGAGAGAATGGGTCATACAGAAGATTCACGAGTCCCAGTTCATCATCGTGGTGTGTTCCAAAGGCATGAAGTATTTCGTGGACAAGAAGAACTACAAACACAAAGGAGGCAGCCGAGGCTCAGGGAAAGGGGAGCTCTTCCTGGTGGCAGTGTCGGCTATTGCTGAAAAGCTTCGCCAGGCAAAGCAGAGTTCGTCCGCTGCGCTCAGTAAGTTCATTGCCGTCTACTTTGATTATTCCTGCGAAGGCGATGTCCCCTGCATCCTGGACCTGAGTACCAAGTACAAACTCATGGACAACCTTCCCCAACTCTGCTCACACCTGCACTCCGGAGACCTTAGCCTCCAGGAGCCGGGGCAGCACCTGGGACACGGCAGCAGAAGAAACTACTTTCGGAGCAAGTCCGGACGTTCCCTGTATGTCGCCATTTGCAACATGCACCAGTTTATCGACGAGGAGCCCGACTGGTTCGAGAAGCAGTTCCTACCCTTCCATCCTCCCCTACTGCGCTACCGAGAGCCCGTTCTGGAGAAGTTTGACTCAGGCTTGGTTTTAAATGACGTCATCTGCAAACCAGGACCAGAGAGTGATTTCTGCCTGAAGGCCGATGCTGCCGTTCTTAGGGCCACCGGGCCTGCTGACTTGCATCCGCAGCCGGAGAGTCAGCACGTATGCCTGGACCAAGACTCTGAGGCCCCGTCCACCCATGAGGGTGGCTCCACACTGCAGCCCTTGCTGCATGCTGTGAAAGCAGGCAGCCCTTCAGACATGCCACGGGACTCGGGCATCTACGACTCCTCTGTGCCCTCGTCTGAGCTCTCCCTGCCTCTGATGGAAGGACTCTCAACGGACCAGACGGAAACGTCTTCCCTGACAGAGAGTGTGTCCTCCTCCTCCGGCCTGGGTAAGGTGCTATTGAGTCAGGTTTGTGGTACACACTTTCGCCACATTTCTAAAGTCTGTAAAAATGTTTTTCTAATTTTGGTGCTGACTTATTGAACAGTTAAACCTAATGGAAATAATACCGCTCCTTTGGTAGACTGGGTTTATCCTAAGTAATGGGAAAATTTGATCTGCAGAAAAACTGATGCTAAATTATGGTGAGCTGCCCAGACCCCACAAGGGGCTGTATAACACACGATATGTGCGTTCTATTGCCTTCTTGAAATCCAGAAACATTGGAATACCAAAATACATTGTCTTCCAGGGTGTTGGATAAGGGTCTATGGGACTATGTCTTTGTTGGGACCTGTAGTATTTATTGCCCCCTACCTTTCCATTGTCTTTATTTTAATTTTAATTTTTTGGTACTGGAGGTTGAACCCAGGGGCACTTTACCACGGAACTACATCACCAGCCTTTTTTATTTTTGGTTTTGAGACAAAGTCTTGCTGAATTGTTGAGGGTTTTGCCAAATTGCTGAGGCCGGCCTTGAACTTGAGATCCGTCTTGCCTCAGTCTTCTAAGTGCTGGGATTACAGGAGTGTGCCACCACTTCAGGCTTTTCTGTTACCTTTAAAGTCACATCTGTTGGACCAGAGGTTCATTGGAGCAATATTCCTTCCATCCTAGCTCAGCATGGGGCCCTACTAGGAGGGCTGTGTAGGAGGGTCCACTTCCCCCGGAGAACCCCATGGTGCTATCTCAGGCTGCTCCTTATCATGCCTGTAACTAGCTGGAATAATGCATGCAAACCCTTGACCCTCAAGGAAGATTTCTTCCTCCTTCAGGTAAGGGAACTGGAATCTGTTAAGAGG
Source organism: Xerus rutilus (assembly GCA_028644305.1). NCBI lineage: Eukaryota > Metazoa > Chordata > Mammalia > Rodentia > Sciuridae > Xerus > Xerus rutilus. The sequence goes on from CM053413.1 coordinate 39,242,214, forward strand.
ATAATAGTGCTGCATCTTGAACTGATTCTCACGCCTGCATCACTTGTGCAAAGCCTGTAGTCCAAATGCAGTTCCAACCATATTCTTATGTGGGAGCCAGGTTCAGTGAAATGCAATGACTGTGTGGTTCTGTCCTCTTTTCTCTCCTTAGGTGAGGAAGATCCTCCTACCCTTCCTTCTAAGCTCCTCACTTCTGGAGTATGCAAAGCAGAACTTGGTTGCCGCAGCTACAGTGATGAACTCCACGCGGTTGCCCCTTTGTAACAAAACAGAAGAGTCTAAGCATTGCCACTTTAGCTGCCGCCTCTCTCTGGTACCATAATTCATCTGTGGTTACATGGCCTTCTTGGAGCTGAGGGCTCTTAAAAAGATATTTGGAGTGAAATTCTGGCCAGTACTTGCTACCTGATGTCCCAGCCCTCTACCAGATATCTTGGCAAAGTCTCCAATTTTCCAAGACCATATAGAACTCTGAAAGGCCTGTCCAAGGTCTGACAAGACCTTGCTATATTAGGTCAGTTCTTAGATCAGAGCATATTCTGAGAGGTAGAGAGGAAACTGTTAAAAAGAAACAGGATAATACTCACACTGACCATTCAGACTTCATTGAGCTCCACAAACTTTGCTTTTCACTGTAACTTTGATTTGAAATTATCTGTGGAAAAAGCACTTGTAATATTGTTAGCGTCACAGAAATCAAGTGTCAGTCTCTCTGGAATCTGTCATATTGCAAATGATGTTTCTATCCATTTTTGGTGTGGAACTTATGATGTCAGGGGCGTTAAGTTAAATAGGTTTTGAGTCAAATGTCAAAGAAGTGACTGAATATGCAGTCACCTTTTAAAAAGTGAGCTTTCATGTATTGCTGGATGACATACATGGCTGATTGAGGAGGGGGCCATAGCGCATGCTGACTGTCTTGATCATTCTATCTGAGAGTCTTCTCTTAGTCTGAGTAGGCATCATGTGAAGGCCAGAGCTGCCTATCAAGTTTCCCTGGGTTACATTTACTGAGCTGTAGCTCAGATGATGGTGTCTGGACATTTATTTTAAGAGACTGTTACCCAGCAGGGCTGTATTATTCAAAGTTGTAGTTCATGCTTCATTTTGGCCTTTTGGTCTAAACTTGTATCAATATTAGAGATCAGAATTCACAAAAATGCAACAGTGTGTGGAGGTGGTGGCCAGCTAATCTCCTGAACTGGTTTTGGTTGATGACAAGCCTCTTTTTTTTTTAATATTTTTATTTTAGTTATAGGTGTACACAATACCTTTATTTTTATGTGGTGCTGAGGATGGAACCCAGTGCCTCACACATGCTAGGCAAGCGCTCTACCACTGAGCCACGACTCCAGCCCCAAGCCTCTTTTTAAGAAGGTAGAAAAGAAAGGACTGTCACAGAAGTTAATGTTATATTTTTATGAATGACTCCTCCACACAATCTTTGTCTCCAAAGGGAAAATTTTTGTTCATATCCTGTTTGTTGATTAGCATGTGTGTGATGATGTGTTGGTTTCCTCTTTGGAAACCCTTGCCCTCCCCATGCCCTGGCACAGAGGTGAGCATCTCTCTACCCTTTTTTCATGGGTACCATTGGATTTTGGCAGCCTGTGTTCTCAGCATTTAGTCTAGGGATCATGACTTTCCTTCATTAGTCAGGACCAACATTGGGAGGTGAAATGGGGCAGAACTTTACCTTTCTAGAATGTGCTTGTCAGATGGGAAAGGGAAAGGTTGTACTCCTGCTGGAAAGAAGAGGTTTGTGTGTATTTTGGATGCAAATGTGCTATTCGCTGCTCTGTAAAGGCAGCTGGCAGCTTCTTGGGATAACGTGCTCATCTGTTCTTTGGCATCAAGTTTCCTGCAGCTGCTCTGAGGGAGAGACAGTGAACTACAAGACTGTCTCTTCGTAAAACTGGCTTCTTGGTAGAGGAGAGATGTTCCATGTGGAATCCAGGATAAGCACAGAGCTCCTGCCCGTGTAAAATTGCCTTGCTCTTTTTTTTTTTTAAATATTTTTTTAGTTGTAGATGCACACAATGTCTTTATTTTATTGCTTTGTATGTGGTGCTGAGGATCGAACTCAGGGCCTCACGCATGCGAGGCAAGCGCTCTACCGCTGAGCTACAACCCCAGCCCCTGCCTTGCTCTTTTCATCATCCACATATATTCTGTGAAGGAGAGTAGTAGGTTCAAACTTGCTAACATATGAAAATTCACTTGGAACATTACCAGAGAGATTTCTTACTGAGACTAAGAGATGTTTCATGCTCCCAGAGAAACCTAGGAGTTGCTTTTAGGATAGACATTCAGCTTCACATATGAAATAGGCATCTCTGAGAAAGTGGCCCCAGGGATAGTTTGGAGCATTGAGAGGAGCATTAATTGAGGTCCAACGGCGGGGGTGGGGGAGTGGGGCAGGGAGTTCTATACAAAAATGAAAGGGACAGAAAGGATACTAGTCCAAAAATCAGATGATGTTTTAGTTTGGATTTAGGGTTTGAGTACTTCCCTGAACTACTGTTTCTGATTCACAGACTCTGGCTCTAAAATGCCAAGTGAGAAAACTGCAGTATGACTGCCTAATTCAGAATAAGTTGAGAAGTCTGACTTCCTAATTTTGTTTCATTAGTTTCACTCTTTTTTCCCCTCACCCCCCATCATGCTAGGAATGGGAATATTTGTGTTGTAGATTAAGGCAAAACATCTGTTCTAAGCTGAGTTGCATTTTTTTGACTCGCAACTTGTCTGACAGTGCAAATGATAAGATGAAATTTAAAAAAGATTCTGCCAAGTTACTAGCTTTAGATACTGGGGAAACAAGAATTAGATTATAGTGATGCTGTCAATGAAAGGCCTTGATCTGAGAGTAAGTGGCTTCTGTGGGTAAGTTAGTGGCTTCTGTGGGTAAGTTAGTGCCCTCTGCAAAGGAAACCAGGGTTCATGCCAGGGCTCTAGGAAATCAAGAAGGCCAAAGGCAGGAAGCTAGTCATTCTCCTTAATTCACCAATGTCCCACAGAAAGGATTTAGCATCTGATGCAGTTGGCTTTGCTGAGAGAGTGGTCAGGGAGGTTAAAACCCAGGTAATTGTGTGCTCTTCTCTGAGGAGTTGGCTATAAGTAACAGGGACCATATTGATGGACCCAGCCTATCTACACTGAATGCAGAAGCTCCTCCAGAAGATTTGACTTGGGCCTTTGAAGCACATGGATCTTCAGAAAGAATCAGAAGTCATTCCAGTCCAGTTCTGGGTATTGAGTTAGGGACTCAGCCAGGTAACAGTATTTTGAGGCAAAAATGAGAATGGGCCAGGCACACGCCTGTAATCCCAGCACTTTGGAAGGCTGAGACAGGAGAATCATGAGTTCAAAGCCAGCCTCAGCAATGGTGAGGCGCTAAGCAACTCAGTGAGACCCTGTCTCTACATAAAACACAAAATAGGGCTGGGAATGTGGCTCAGTGGTCGGGTATCCCTGAGTTCAATCCCTGGTACCAAAAAAAAAAGGAGAGACGAAGAGGTTTCACAGTTCAGAAGGAGGGACAGTCATTAACAAGTTATGGGGGAAGAAGGGGGGGGCGGAGGGAAGGCTTCCTGGAGGAGGTGACCTTTGACAGAGACCTGAACTGTGAACCTGAGTGAGCCAGGCAGAATGGGAGAGGAAAGACTGGATGTGTGGAGAAATGCTATGATGTCCCAGGGCCACTGCTGGTGTGTGGCAAGAGTCACTCATTCTGCAACCCACAGTTGTAGACTGCTCCTGTGGTGAGATGGCTGGGAGGGAGATTGGGAAATCTGGAAAGATTAAGCATAGACTAAGTGCGACTGAGAATGGGCTCTAAAGTCATGAGATGGAGTTGACATGTTATTAACTAAAACATGTTTGGTTGACATGTTATTAACTAAAAACAGTTCTAGATCAGAAGTTTTTTTAAAAAATTGTCCTTAGCAATGATGACATCATTAGAATCAATGTGTAGTAAGTTACAGATATTTAAGTTCCTGTATATATGTTTGTCAAAGTTCTCTCTTGCTCCTCTATAACCACAAGATATTCTGGTTTTGTTTTTTACCAACTCTCAGCCTCAGGTCACCTGACTTACATGCAAACAGGAAGGTTAGCCCTCCAAAATGTAGGGTAACATGACTTTGAGAGCTTTTTTTCAGAGGTGAGCATTTTTTTCTTTACAAGAACCTAAAGTGGTAGGGAAGCTATTTTATCCCTGGAGAAGAAATGACATACCCTCCTCCCAAAAGAACAAACACTCTATAGTCCCTAACCATTTCAACATTAATTTGGTCTTTTTTTTTTTTTTTGCATTGGAGATTGAATTCAGGGGCACTGAGCCACATACCCAGCCCTATTTTGTGTTTTATGTAGAGACAGGGTCTCACTGAGTTGCTTAGCGCCTCGCAATTGCTGAGGCTGGCTTTAAACTCATGATTCTCCTGACTAAGCCTCCCAATGTGCTGGGATTACAGGCGTGTGCCACTGCGCCTGGCTTAATTTGGCTCTCTTAAGAGGAGACATCATTCTGTTTTTATTGGAGAGAGGTGGGCAATGCCAATGTGAAGGTTACTAGTCTTTTCTGTTTTCTGTTGAAGACATCTACTCTTTGCAGATCCTATACCTTGAGGGGCACCAGTGTAGTCAGGTATAAGGAAAACAGATGTGTGAGGACAAATGGCAACAACATACCTTCTCTTTGTCAGTGACAATAGGGCATGGTAGGGACTGTGGCAAAGTGAAGAACTCCTGTCCAGCCTATGGGGAGCAGCTACTCCAGTTGATTATAGACATTCAGTGTTTCCTGGTCTTCCCATTTCTCAAGAGAAGCTGAAAATTTCTTTCTTTTCTTTTTTTTTAATACTGGCAATTAAATTCTTTTAAAAATATTTTTTAGTTGTAGGTGGGCACAATATCTTTATTGATTTATTTTTATATGGTACTGAGGATCGAACCCAGTGCCTCATGCATGTGAGGCAAGCGCTCTACCACTGAGCCACAACCCCAGCCCGGCAATTAAAATATTTAAATATTTTTTTAAAATATTTTTTTAGTTGTTGACGGATCTTTATTTTATTCATTTATTATTTATATGTGGTGCTGAGGATCGAACCCAGTGCCTCATGCATGCTAGGCAAGTGCCCTACCACTGAGCCACAACCCCAGCCCACTAAAATATTTAAAATAAATTCAGGACCAACAGAACACACAGATGGACCTAATTTGGCCCCCTGGCCGCCAGTCTGTGACCTCTGCTTTATAAGATTTGAAATGAAAGTTACCCATGGTAATTACAAATAAACTGTGCCACCAGAGAATGCTAATGCTAAATCCAGCCAGTAGCTGGATTTTTTCTTTCCTCTAACTCTCCTTCAAAGAAATTTCATGTGATTCTGAATGTATTTGTTATGTTTCAATTGCTTCTTTACATTTCTTGACATCTTAAAGGTAAGTTAGATGTTAATTTCAAGTTCAGATTTATAGTCTTCCAATTTAAGAAACAGAATGTTTGGAACAATTTCACTTAAACTCCCCAACCTCTTGGGCTCAGGTGTAATACTTTTTTTGATGGTGTGCAATTCTGAACTTAGACCAAGACCTAATTAGAAAAACAGGCATATGTAGGTAATAAGGTAAAGAATCTCCTAGTATTCACTAGAGCCAGGTATGCATTATCTTCTATTTTAAATGATCTGTGAATTGGCTGTCTTGGCTGTGTGAAACAGTGGATGGAGAAAAGCTTTTCCTGATGTTGAGATATTGGGAGTCCCTGTGGGTGTTGGGTCACCGTTGCTGTTTCCTCTCCTTCCCAGGCGCAGGGTGAAAGTAAACAAAAGGAAGTCTGTAAGCCAATAGCTTTGATTCCCATTTCAGACCTCGGGGGCTAGGAGAAAGTTTAGATTATCTTACATGTTCCCTCCCTGGTGTCAAAACAGGGGCTGCACCGAATTATTCCAGACATATGGCTGCAGATGAGATTCTGGATTTTTAGCAAGGGAGATTCTGTAACCTACCCTGCTGATCAGATAGTTTTTTGTATGTTCTTCCTTATAGAAATTCAAACCAGCTTTCTTTTGTTGAGGGTGTAGTGGAGAAAGAACAGCTGGTCACCTTCGGAGTATCTAAAAACCACAGTGAAGTCATCCCCCTGGTGTTTTTATTTCAGTGGTAAATAATTCCACCAAGTTAAACCATTCTTTACAGCTCTTGTTTTCCAGAGGCTTAATAATTTTCACTGCTCTTCTGTTTCTCAGCTCACACTTATTTTAGTTGCCTAAACAGAACATTGGTGCCTTATTCACATTGGTGCCTTGTGATGACCAAGCTCAGGGTAGGATTACAGGGAAACTCATATGTGCCCAGGGCCTCTTAGCATGTAGAAATATAATGGCACTTTTAAAAAATGATGTGTTGCTTACATTCATTCCAAGAATTAGTAAACTGCCACTCCCCTGTCCTCCCACCCTTGGTAATGGTCCTATTTTGTGGTTTATCTTCCTTCCTTCCTAAGGGCAAACATTTGGTGCTTACTTCTGATGTATTGATTGTCATTCTTGAATTTCAGGATACTCTTTTGAGACCTCTTACCTTCTGAGTGGCAGCTAACCTATCCTCCTAATTTGGGATTCTATTTGTACATAAGCCTAGACTTTACTTTTATTTGGTGACTCATAATATCACTACATGGTACAGACTTCAGTTTAACCACTGGTACGGTGATGCAGCAGTTCACCTTCCTATTGTCTGGGGACTAATTTGCAAATACCTTTGAATCCCCCATTAAGGACCTCTGGGGAATTTTGGCCAATTGTCTTCTCTCTTGCTCTTTGGTTCCTCCCCAGAATTCAACAGGAACCACAGACACCTAAAGGACTTCTTCTGCATTCCAGGGGGCTAGAGCCATGGCTCTCAGTGGACCAGCCACTGTGTTTTGCACAAGCAGAAGTCTGACAAACTATTCCTGTTGTATATCATTCCTCATTTATATCATATAAAATTGCAGTCGAGAAGATTCAAAGCAGCAGTTTTCTACTTGTAGACATAAGTGAATGCTCCAACTTTTAAACAAAAAAATTGCCATCAGATGACACCAACCTTCTCATCTATTATTTAGAAAGTTTATTTCTCTCACCATGCTTTGTTGCATGGTGAGTCTGGACAGCAGCAAAAGCTTCTGTAATGAACTGTGTTCATTTAGAGAGTTAAGTAACTTGGATTTTCACTATTAGTTTAAAAATATTATTTTTTTCACTGCAAAAACTCCTTGTTCCTTTGTTCTAGGAAATCCTGTGGAACACAGTGGTTATTAATGTCCTTGTTTTTATTTCATCTTTAAGTTTGTCCATGGTGGAATAATGGGCACTGACAGACTGTAGCCATGTGCTGTATTTTTACATTGAAAATGTTAGTGACGTGTTTGATTTGTGTATAACTGTAAATAAGTGATAGTAGACCCCAGCTGACATCTGCAAAATGTTTTTGTACCTTAGAATTTCTCCATCAAATAAAATGTTTTGTTTTTAAAACTATAGTGGTTTGTTATTTAGAATACCTGTCCTGTTTCCTAGCTAGTTGAGGCTCCTGGCAGTTTTTGGAGGGTTCTGCCTCAGGATGAGGAGATGAGTCGGTCAGTATTTCTTGCCCTTTAGAGAAGAGGAACCAACTACCCTGGACCACTTACGTCCTCCAGCAGGCAACAGCCTTTCGCCTGTGTGGTGTCGGGAAGCCCTCCTGCTACAACACCATTTCTCAAAGAAGAAATTTGACTCAGAACAAATGGACTTGGTTTTCAGAAGTTTGAAAAAAAGACACTGGAATTTGGGAGCCACCCACAAATTAGAAAAAGAGATGTCTACCCATTCTTCCATGGAGACATTCTTCCAAAGGAGACATTCTTTCACCTTCTGTGCACTCTCCATGCTCTGCAAGATAACTTCTTGGTGCCCATCAGGGTCAGGTCCCAGCCCTGCAGCTATTGCTGTGACCCTATGACTAAGATTATGTAAGAGTCTGCTCCTTGATTTCCTACCTGTAAAATGGGCCAAGCTCCCTACTTCAGAGGGTGGTGAATTAAACGGTGATGTAGTGTGGTACATGTCAGTGCTCAGAAAATGGCAGGTGTCCTCAAATGGGTGTTAAGAAATAGTATGCACAGAATACAAACGTTTGCGCCATTCCCTGAAAAAGATATGTTCTACATTTTGGGTCTTGGGAGCATGCTAAATTTTACTAAATGGATTTTCCCATTCACGTATTCCTTCTCATATTCCCTTGAGATTGTCTGGTGCTGAGGTTCTACAACCTGTCCTTTTTTAGGAACCCAAGGAAAATGGAAAGAGGATAAAAACCAGCTTTGAGCAAAGCATAGTGGGTCACTAAGAGGAGGAAATTCCAAGTTCTTGCCCCTTACCTTGGCATATCCTTCATTTTTCCTACTCATACTGACCTAGGATGCTGCTTCTTGTTTTGCCCGTTGATTTCTTCTTTCCCGTGGTCTTTGTTATTTCTCCTTCTCTTAGAAGTCCGTGTTTGAGTGCCATGTGCTTGGCATGCATGATCATGACAGCATTTATCCTCCCAGCTACTTTTGAGGCAGGTGAACTTCCGTGTCCATTTTATAAACAAGGAAAGTGAGGCTTGGAGAAGCTCTCACTGACTTATGATTTCATGGCTGGCTAGTGGTAAAGCCCACCCAGAGACCTCCATATGGCCCCTTGATATAGGTTTAGCCATTCAGATAGAGGTGGACTTCAGACTGTCTCTGTAGTCAAGGGCAACAGAGAGCTTCCCCATGAGGTGGGCAGCAGAGAGGAAGTGCTAATGGACCACCTTGGGTATTAACACACCTAGTTCCTGGGCCAATCGCTTATACCTTTACTCACCTCCACTTGATGTAGAAAGAACTGTCAGCAGTATCATCTTTGAGATCCCAAACTCTAGAAATTGGATAGCTTTACCAAGGGCACAGACAAGGAATTGCAGCCCTGAGGTCGAAACATGGGAGGGAAGCATTGTCGTTTCTTATCAATAGCCCCTCGATAGGGTTTAAGAGAAAGGAAAAGCCTTGAGTAGCACTTATAGTGACTTGATTTCTTCCTCCATCTAAATGTAGAGAGCAAATCTGGTTCAGAATTTAAGCAAGTGGATCTCCATTTGAAGAATGTCTGGACAATGCTGTAGCAAGTGACCTCCTCTTCTTTCATTAAAAGAAGTTACAGCTTGTACTTTACCTATTAACGCAGAAACTTCTGTTTGGATAGCATGAGTAGTCCTAATTTCTACCACAGTATTAGAAAGTAGAGTTTGTTGTTACAGTTGCCTAGGATTCTTTTTTTTTTTTTTTTTTAGTTATAGATAAATGCAATATTTATTTATATTTATGTGGTGCTGAGGATCAAACCCAGTGCTTCGCATATGCTAGGCAAATGCTGTACCACTGAGCCACATCCCCAGCCCTATTTTGTGTTTTATGTAGAGACAAGGTCTCACTGAGTTGCTTAGCGCCTCACCATTGCTGAGGCTGGCTTTGAACTCGCGATTCTCCTGTCTCAGCCTCCCTAAGTGCTGGGATTACAGGCTTGCGCCACTGCGCCCGGCTCTGCCTAGGGTTCTTATAGTCCCTAAATCTGTTGGGGCTTGCCACTGGTTTTGCCTTTGTGTAGCAATGCCAACTTTTTTTTGTGTGTGTGTGTTGTTGGGCATTGAACTCAGGGCCATGCCAAGTATGTGTTCTACCACTGAGGTACATCCCTTGCCTCAA
>CM053413.1:39252479-39269912 GCA_028644305.1 Xerus rutilus
TCCCCTCCCTCCCCTTTGCCCTATCCAAAGTTCCTCCTTTTCTTCCATGAACAGAGCTCTTGTGAGGCTTGAATGTGAGGTCAGGTGGCACAGAACCTGGCACACAGTCCCATGTCTGTGGATGGGGGCAACAAGCAGCAGGTTAAAGGAGGTACAGTTAGTGGGACTTTCCTACAAATCATCAGCCCTGGGTAGCTGGTGGGCTAGCTAACTGATGTGGGCCTTCTGTCTCCTGGAGGTCTCGGTTCAGCAGGCCAGCTGGGAGTGGCCTGCAGAGGAGATGGGCACTTGATTAGATGTCACTCCCTGCTTGAAACCACAAATGACCCTGGAGGTAAACACCAAAGCTCACTCCTTGCTGACCTCTCCTCTCTGTGGCCCTTAACCCTGCCACAGGTGTCACCATCCCCAGGGTGAGGACTACACTAAGCTAGTGTTACTTCATCAGTGTGCTGCTCCATGCCTGCCTTTCAGATTCTTAAAACAGGAGGAGGAGCATCGGTACAGGGCACTGCTACAGGCAGAAGGTTGAGCATCTCTACCAGGAATTCCACTTCTAGGGTTGTATCTTTTACAACTAGTTACCAGAAATGTGTGTCAAAGTTTACTGTGCAAAGATTTTCATCACTAAGCTTGATCCTGATAATGAGAAATGAGGAACAAAGCAAGTGCCCTCAAAGATCGATTTTAAGAAGAGGGCACAGTCATATAGCAAACCAAGCAGACTTTTACAATCATGTTGTAGAAGAATAGTTCATGACAGAGGGAAAAGCTAACAATGTGTTACATGAAATATAAAAGACACAAATTAACAGTGGTTATTTTCTGGGTGGCAATTATGGGAGGGTTCCATCTTACTCTTATACCTCTTGGAATTTTCTACATTGTTTTATAATGAGAGGTATTATATAATCAGAGGGTCTTAAATATATGGTCACATACAACAGGCTCAGCAAGTATTCAAAGTACGTGGGAGACACTGGGAGGCAGGGGCTGGTTGTCTCATTGTCTTGCCTTTGCCCTCTGTGGTGCCTTATTATTATTTCATTTTTTATTTTTTTGTGGTGCTAGGGATTTAATCCAGGGCCTTTACATGCTAGAGAAGTGCTCTACCAGTAAGCCACATCCCCAAACCTTTTTATTTTGAGACAGGGTCTCACTATGTTACCAGGACTGGCCTGGACCTTGTGACCCTCCTGCCTCAGGCTCCCGAGTAGCTGGGAGTACGGGCATGTGCCACACACCCAGATTGTCCTGTCTCCTTGTACAGGTGCTTCCCCAGATCTGCTTCCCAGCCCCGTGCTTCAGGCCCTTGCCATTACTTTCCTGCCTGGTGTCAATCATAGCTCATCATCTGCCCCTCGGTGCTGGGGTCTCCTGCAGACACCCTAGCTTTCCCAACTGATGATTTAATGAAATGATTGTCCTTGTCCTGCTCCAATCTTTCTTGCAGAGTTAAGGAAGACAGGTGAATTCAAAAACAAGTCCAGCCGGGCGCAGTGGCTCAAGCCTGTAATCCCAGCACTTAGGGAGGCTGAGACAGGAGAATCGCGAGTTCAAAGCCAGCCTTAGCAATGGCGAGGCGCTAAGCAACTCAGTGAGACCCTGTCTCTACATAAAACACAAAACAGGGCTGGGGATGTGGCTCAGTGGTCGAGTACCCCTGAGTTCAATCCCCAGTACCAAAAAAAAAAAAAAAAAAAACAAGTCCTCCTAGCCGGGCACAGTGGCGCAAGCCCGTAATCCCAGTACTTAGAGAGGCTGAGACAGGAGAATCGTGAGTTCAAAGCCAGCCCCAGCAACGGCGAGGTGCTAAGCAACTCAGTGAGACCCTGTCTCTACATACAGGGTAGAGACAAAATAAGGATGGGGATGTGGCTCAGTAGTCAAGTGCCCCTGAGTTCAATCCCCAGGACCGAAAAAAAAAAGTCCTCCTGAAATATTTCAAGGAGAAAAAGTGACTGATTGTTGGTGTCTTTTGGCCTCTCTACCAGTTTCCAAACACTGGATAGTAAACCACATTTCTTGCTTGTCCCCTTTTTCATCCCCACCAAAAGATGATCTTTTTCCTCCAACAGGCTTCCAACCCGAGTCCAGGGACCATTTCTGTTTCTCCTTCCCAAGCCACCAGCAGGGCCAAGCACGGCATGGGAGGAAGGCATGGGGAAGCTGCATATATAAACCCTTGTGAGATAAAACTGATGTGCTGCTAATATGTACATCCTACTTGCAGATGTGTTCTGCTTTCTGGAGACCCTGAATTATAAAAAAGGAAGTCATGGAGTTTGCCTTTAATAACAATACAAAGGCACATTGCTTTTGGCTGTGAACAGACTTTGCTACCGCATTCCTTCCTCACTCAGCAACCAGTGTGATGTCACCCAAATCCCGAATGCTTCTGCCTGAACCTTTTTCTTCTTCTTCTTCTTTTCTGGTACTGGGGATTGAACCCAGGGGCACTCAACCACTGAGCACATCCCCAGCCCTATTTTGTATTTTATTTGCAGACAAGGTCTTACTGAGTTTGCTTAGTGCCTCACTGTTGCTGAGGCTGGCTTTGAACTCGCCATTCTCCTGCCTCAGCCTCCCAAATTGCTGGGATTACAGGCGTGTGCCACCACACCTGGCTCCACTGAACCTTTCTATGAGCAAAGTTTGGCTCACCTTGGCCAACGAGGCCCCTGTGGCCTCATTCCCTCACACCTCTCCCACCTGCCATTTCTGTGAACTTCCAGTATGGTGATTTGTTCTCTCCTGGCTCTGAGCCTCCACACCACCTGATCTCTCACATTTTCTCTTGCCTGGTTCCCTGCCTTGTCAGGGTTCAGCCCTGACCCCCTTCCCACAGGCAGCTTCCCTCTGCCTGGACCAGGGCCTCTCCAAGTGTCTCTTGCCATGTCCTGCTCCCTACCTGCCTGTTCAGGGGTTTATCTGCCCCATCAGCTCCATGAGGTCCCAGATAATCTGTCTTGGTAATAGTCGTCATTGTTCTTCAGAGCCCAGCACAGTATATGGCATGTAGTTGACACTCAAATAATTAAGCTGAATCTATTAGAAAGAAAACTCTTCTCCTTAGCAAGGCTGCCTAGGTAGAACCTCAGGTGTCACATGTGACGTGCCAGTTGAGTCCTGGGTGAATGCAAGTGGAAGCCCTTTGCTTTGTACTTAATAAATTTAATTACTCACTGAACGTGATTGGTTTTTGTGGGAATCTTTCACAATGTAGACAAAGGAGAATAACAAAGGAGTTCTTGGGGGGGAAAAGGTTGAGGACTAGAGGTCTGACACTGGGTTTGCCCTTAAAAAATGGAGTACTTAGAGGAGTGTGTTTTCCCTGAAGAGAAAACCAACAGGTCACCAGGGCTCTGGGTCTAGAGTCTAGGAGCTCCTTTGAAGCTGTAGTGGAATGAAGCTGCAGCTGTTGGAATGGACATTGATTTGCTCAAGATGCTTGATTTCTGGCCCAAAACAGGGCTGTAGGCCAGGAAGAGGCTGAGTGCTGGCAGCAGCAGGCAGAGGTTGCTGTGAGGACAGTCCTAGCTGGGCCAAGGCAAGTTCTGAACACCTCCCGCTGGTCCTGGGGGCCAAACTGGAAGATCTATATCTCTGGGATGCCTTCCAGTGAGCTCTCACTCTCCCCATCCTATGAGGTGGGATGTAGGGGTAGCAGAGTTCACTCCTTGGAGAGAGTTCAGTCTGCTCAGCCCTGGTCCTGTAGCTTACTCTCACCTAGGCAAAAGCTTGAGTTGCCAGCCCGTTCGCTAATGTTTTTTTCTTGGTAAGCAGGGGCCCAACTGTCATCTCCAGGGTCTCTCTCACCTGGGGGCTGGCTTCAACTCTCTAAGCTTCAGTTTCTTCCTCTGAGAAGTGAGCGCCACACAGACCCTCCATTTTAACATTGGGAATGTTAAAATCCATCACACACCTAAAATGCACAGGTGGTGCCTGGAAGCGATCATAATTTAAAAAATTTTTTTAGCAGCAGTGTTTACACTTTCATGACAGCTCAGTAACTACAGTCTAGAGCATTCTTTATTCTTGACTTTATGAGGTCCCAAGGACAGTAAGCATTTATCTGTTGAATGAATGAATGGCTGCAGAAAAACAGATTCCCATGTTTAATTCTGCATGGGTGACCCAGTCACTCTTACAGGCTTAGCACCCAACTACCAACCCTTGATTACTGAAGACCTGCTGGGTGCCCAGGACTTCACGGTTTGGGGCTCGTCCTCATTCTCACCTCTATAGTCAAGGAAAGTGAGGCTTGGGCAAGACTGGACACGTTGGAGATCTGCCTAGCGGCTGGGGTGGGGGCTTCGCGCGCAGGCTCTAGCCCCACCCAGCCTGGGCAACTCCTCCCACTCTTGGCTTCAGCGTCGCTGTACTCCCCTCCCGCTTTGATACCTGCCACCCGTGGGGTTTCCACGGCCCCAGGGAGCGGGAGCCAACGGCCGGCCGTCGCCCTCAGTCTCCAGCCCAGTGAACCCAGTGAGCCTAGGTCGGGTTTGGGTCGCAGGGGATGTTCTGAGGTCCCCACTGTCCTCCCTTATTTGCCCTCGGGAAGACCCGGGCGGGGCGCGGGAAGCAAAGTGTAGAACAGTAGCCACGTGGGGCCGCGTCCAGGACCTGCGTTGTCTTGCTCGGACTTCAGCGGGGTCCTGGGCCCGCCTCCCGCCCACGTGGCCGGCCCCGCCTCCCCGCCTCCCCCCGACCCCGGCCCCGCCCCGCCAGCCGCCGCCGCCGCAGCCGAGCGCTCTTCAGCCCCGCCGGGCCGAGCCAGCGCGGGGCGCTGAGGTGAGTGCGCGGGGCTGGAAGCGAACCCCACCCCCAGCTACAGCCTCCGGAGTTCGCTCCTCCCTTCCCGTAACCCACCAGCCCCGCTAGAATTGGACTCCTGCCTCCCTCCCGGTGTCACCGTCGCCGGGGGCTCGCTGGGCGCAGCGCAGGTGGGCAGTGCCACCCGCGGCCCTGACCAGCCGTCCCTTCTGATAGAGGCACTGACTTCGGTGCCCTGGTAGGTCCAGGCAAAAGTTCCCGGAGCTACTTCCGGAGAGGGAGGCACCACCTGTCCTGGGGGCGCGCCCCTTTCCCTCAACTTTAGTCTCCAGGTCAGCCTCGCGTGAGGCGCTGTTGGTGGTGGCTCCCCAGGCCCCTGGTCACTCGCGGCGGGGCAGCCGGGCTCTGAGCACTCTGGGAGGCGAGTGCCGCCCGGGCCCGCCCGGGTCCTTGAGCTGGCAAGCGGCTTCGTCTTTTAAACTGCTCAGCTTAAGGATCCTGAGGTGGGTGGCGGACGCCTAGAGGTTAAGGTGGACGTTGGTGCCTCGTAGCTAGAGACGACGGATGAGCGTTTGATAAGGGTGGAATTTGATAAGGCGGGATGGAAATGGGTTCCCTTGCCGTGGTGGAGGGCTGCTCTCGATTATCATTGGTCTCACAGTGGGCTTGAATGTTGTGGAAACAGAGGGCTTGTTCTTAGAGGACTTGGCTTGCTCGATTTATTGCCTGGACCAGGCTTGCTTCCAAAACTGGGCAAGGATGTCTGAACAGCCAAACAGCAGTTGTCCTGAATGCATAAGCTTATTTTTAAGGATTTCATGCATTACCTAGGCATAACTACTTTCTTCTCTGAGGTGTGGAAGAGGAGAGCTTTGCTCTCTTTGTCTTAGCTGTGTAGTCTTGGGCAAGTTACTTTACATATCTATGCCTGAGTTTCCTCATCTGTAAAATGGAGTTGATAATAGTACAAATCTTAAAGGGTTTGATAAGGTTAAAGTTCACCAATAGCGACAGTACAAGGTGAATTCTACCTGCTGTTAGTTGCTCTCATTATCACTGCTCACGTCAGACTAATAGTGCATCCACATCCCTAGCTTCCTAATGAAATGGATGTGTAGACTGTCTCCTTTATCCTTTCCTCCTGGGGATCTGGTGTTTTCTATGCAGTAGCGGACTTTTTCCTTCAGCCCAGGGAAACATGGGCTTTGCAGGAATACCTCTAGCCTTGTGCAAAGTATATCTCAGAATGTGGGGTTAGAGGTGAACTCTCTCAAGGATACTGTTGAAAAATGGGGTCTTGGACCTTCTGGAAGCTCTTGGATGTGACTGGATGTTTGCCTCTCAGGGGTGGTTTGTGGGGTGGAGTGGATAAGGTTCCACTTGAATTCCTGCAGGCCTCTGGCCCCCTGACAGGCACACATCCTCTAGTCCAGGGTGTGGGAGTCTATTTAAGGGCCCAGGGACCTGATCTTCTCTCCCTCTCCTCCATTCTTTCATCTCCAGCAGATTGACTCCTGTGTCAGTGAAGTCTCCCTGGGCTGCACCTGTTTACTTTCTTCTTGTCAGTTTAGTTTCTTTCTTCTTGAACTCCACAAACAGGAGTGTTGAACCTGGGGCCCTGGGATCCTCCTGAAATCTACACGACACACTTGGGCACAGGCATGTGTTTTTCCAGAGGGTTCTCCTTTCATCATGTTCTTCAAGAGGCCTGTGTGCCATAAAAATGGACCCTGAATGGCTGGTGGAGAGGTGCAAGTTTTGCTCACCCCCTCTCCAGGGCAGGCCCAAAATTTTAGGGAGTGGCATGTTGGCACACACATGTTTCTTTGTACCCTTGCTCAGAGCACACCTTTTAGTGGAAATTCAGATGTACTTTGACTTGAGAAAACCTGACAAAAGGTCAAAGGAGAAAGTAGGCTGTGGGGTCAGGGGCCCTTGGCCTGTGGGGGCCTTCAGAATGAAATGCAGCTGGTCAGTACTTCAGTTCAAAGTGTCAGGAGACTTCTCAGAGCTTTGCTCTTCCTTCTGTTGAACATACTCATCCCATGTCCTGCACTTTCTTACCCTTCAGCTCAGATATCTCCTCTGTAGAGAGAATTTCCCTGACCACTCTGTCCAAAGCAATCCCTCCCCATCAGCTTTAGTCACATTCTCCCATTATATTTTGGTCATAGAGCTTGCTTGAAATGGTCTTATTTATGCATTTATTTATAGGTTTATTGTCTGTATCCACCCAGGAGAATGTAGGATCCAGAGAGTACAGGTGTTGCTCTGTTTACCACTGAACCTATCCCCTGACACACACTAGATGCTCAGTAAATGTTCCTGAGTGATGAAAAGAAGGAACACCCACTGAGTGAAGTGAGATGAGACTGGAGACTTGGAGAGTTGTGAGTGCAGGGGAAATGGCCATCAGTCAGGAGCTCAGGGTTGAAAGTGTTTGCTAAGGTCACCGTAGCTCCACCTCCAGTTTAAGTCACCATACAACCTCTATTCCTAGTTGTTGCTAGGAACTTGAATCCTTTACTGACAGTGAACTCATTGCCTCCAGCACAGATGTTCCTTTGGAGAAAATTCTGGGGAGTGAGGGAAGCAGACAATCAGATATAGTCCCTGTACCCACTATGATGAGGACAAGATATGGCCTCCAGGCTTCTGCATGCCACCGTCCTCCCAGTCTGTCTGTTTTACATCTTGATGATTCTTTTTCCATCAGTATCTATGCAGCTGTCTCTACTTCTCTGCCATTACTAACGTCCCTGAGCCCCTGACCAGAACTGTATGCTGCTGAGCCATGTGTGACCATAGGGAGAGCAGAAAGGCCATTGCCATAAATTAGAAACCTTCAGGGTAATACTCTGTATTGCTCAGGCACCTTTCTTATGGTTTAGATCTGAGGTGTCTCCCAAAAGCTTATGTGTAAGACAATGCAAGAAAGTTTAGAGGTGAAATGATTGGTTTTTGAGAGCCTTAACCTAAGCAGTGCATTAACCTACTGATATGGATTAACTGGGCAGTAACTGTTGGCAGATGGGGAGTGGCTGGAGGAGATGATCACTGGGAGTGTGACTTTGGGACTTATATTTTGTCCCTGGTGAGTGAAGCGCTCTCTCTGCTTCCTTGTTGTCATGCCTGAGCTGATTTTTTCCACCATACCCTTCTGCCCTGATGTTCTGCCTCATCGTAGACCCAGGCTATCTATGACCTCTGAAACTGTGAGTCCCAAATAAACTTCCTCTCCTCTGTGGTGTTGTCAGGTCCTTTGGTCACAGTGACATAAAAGCTGACTAAAAAGCCCTGTAACTGCATAGAGTGGGAGCAAGGACAGCTCTGTTTTTTTAAATTCTTTTTTTGAATTTTTAAATTTTAATTTTTTAAATTTGTTCTTTATAGATATACATGACATTAGAATATATTTGGGCATATTATAAATACATGGAATATAACTTCCCATTCTTGTGGTTGTACGTAATGTGGAGTTACACTGGTCATGTATTCATATATGAACATAGGAAAGTTATGTCCCATTCAATCTACTGCTTTTTCTATTCATATCCCACTTCTCTTCCCTTCACTCCCCTTTGTCTAACCAAAGTATTTCTATTGTCTGCCCCCCATCCTTATTGTGTGTTAGCATCCGCATATCAGAGAGAATGTTTGGCCTTTGGTTTTTTGGCATTGGTTTATTTCACTTAGCATGATAGTCTTTGGTTCCATCCATTTACACAGCAAATGCCATAATTTCATTCTTCTTTATGGCTGAGTAATATTCCATTGCGTATATATACCACATTTTCTTTATCCATGGAACCTAGGCTGGTTCCATAACTTAGCTATTGTGAACTGAGCTGCTATAAAAATTGATGTGGCTGCTCTTTTACTGAATGTTTTGTCATTACCTAATCTACTTATTAACTGTGGTCCCCCTCCATTTTCTCTCCCCCTCCTTTTTATTTATTTATTTTTGGTATTGAGGATTAAACCAAGGGGCACTTTATACCACTGAGCTACATCCCTAGTCCTTCTTTATTTTTTTAAATTTTGAAACAGGGTCTCCCTAAGTTGCTGAAGCTGGCCTTGAACTTGTGATCCCCCTGCCTCAAGCCTCCCAAGTCACTGGTATTACAGGCATATGTCAAGGCATCAACCCTTACTGTATTTTTTTAAAAAATAATTTCTTAATGTTTTATCCAGACATTTTCTGATTCACATCACCTGGCATATACAGGATACCTGGGCAAAGACCATTCCATGCATATGGAGCTTAAGGTTGTGGTTAAACTCCCAGTGTGACCAGTCAGCTCTTGAATCCTGACCATGGTCTATTTCACTGGAGCAAAGGAGGGAGAATGAGGCAGTGTAGGCAAATGTCTCTTTCCCTCCCTCAGGTTCTAGCAGATGGCTGGAGCACCATCTTGGCATTGTGTGCTAGGATGGTTGACTAGAAGGCTCATGCCTTCCTTTTCAGAGGGTGGAGCCAGAAGCAATGATGTTTCTGAAACTGCCACCTGGGGAATGAACATGAACTTAGCAAGGCACTGTAGGAGTTATGACCCCACATGTCATAAAACTTACCTCATTCCTCTGCCCTGGCCAGGGGTGCCTTCTTTTGTGTCATTTAATTATATCTACCTAAAGGGAATCGTGGAGACGAAAAGTAGTTAAGTAGTAAGGCTCTGATGGAAAAAAATGAAAAGATCAAAATGTATAGCATCAAAGGCCAGAAAGTGTGTGTGTCCTTCTCTTTCTCTGGATGAATGGGTCAGTTGAAGTTATTTAATACTGTATGAGGTTCCCAGGGTTAAGAATATGAGATCTGGGTTATAAGACTGTGCTAGTAACTACACCTTTCTGAGTTTTGGTTTTTCATCTGTAATATAGTAGAAGAGATGTGACAGGAAGGTGCCTTGGAAGAAGTGACATCTAAGAAGATACAGAAAGGAGTGGCTGCTAGTCACTCTAAGTGGTGGTAGTGGTGGTTGGGGTATGGATGAGGGATGGAAGGAAAACAACATTTGTAAATGCCCAGATAAAGAGTTACCTGGAGTTGGATGCAGTGGCACAAGCCTATGATCCCAGCTACTTGGGAGGCTAAGACAGGAGGATTACAAGTTCAAGCCAGCCTGGGAAGTTGAAAGGTTGGGGTACAGTTCAGTGGCAGAGCTCTTGCCTAGCATGCAGCAGGCCCAGGTTTCTATCCCTAGTACTGGTGGGGAGGTGTTACCAAGTTCTCAGATGATGCGAGAGTCTCACTGATGACTCTGTGTGTGTGTAGTATGCTATGATCAGGGAAACTGACATAGTAGTCCTCAAATGCCAGTTGACTGGAGTGGCTGCACCTGGTGCTGCTGGCTCTGTACTTGCATCCTCATGATTTCTACAAACATTGTGTGCACAGGCCCTCTTATCCCCATCTCCTAGACCAGGGGATTGAGGTTGGAGTCATGAATGTCTTACTGACAGCTCTGGCAGGCTGCGTCAGGAATGCTGGAGGTGAGCAGGGTCTGCCCAGAAGATTCATTTGGGATGCAGCAATGTCACGAGAGGTGGCTCTTTCAACGTATCTGATAGGCCTCACTTTGGTACACATCCTCATGAAGTGTTAGCTCTGGGAGGCAGAGGCCGCCTCTGGTTAAATACCTGACCCTGGCATAATGCCAGTGCATAGTGAGGCTCTTAGGGTGTTGAGGGATTGCCCCAGGGCCTCTGGGTACCACAGAACAGTGCGCCTGCAGGAGATCATTGCCTTCAGTTCCCAGGTGTCTTCTGACTTTTCCAAGATGGATCCACAAGCTGAGGCAGAAGTAGATATAGAGCTCAAGTCAAAACCAGAATGCTCCAAAAAGAGAGATTGGGGCACTTGACCAGAGTTGGAGAAGATCATCAGTGGAAGCCCTTGGTCCCTGAGGGCCCTGTACACTTGCAACCTGGCTGTTTCCATGCATCGTCCTGATTTTTCTTCTGCTGTTCTCCATGCCAGTCACCTGCAAGACGTTCCAACCGGCCCAACCCCAGGTCTCCAGATACTGCAGAGGCTCTTCCCCTTCACACCTTTGCTCCCTCCGTCCTGACTGAGACATGCTTTTTGCCTGAGTCTACTTTCAGAGTTTCCCATGCTGCCCACCTCCAAGGGCCTCTTCCCTCTCTCCTTCCCTTTTGTTTAGAAAGGCAAACATTCTTTTTCACAAGGAATCCCAACTGTATTCTTATATACAAGTAGAAGTGCAGAGTAAAAAAATGAAATTCTACTTCTTCCATCCCAGGTTTGCTTCCAGAGAGAATTTATGTTTTTTCTTGTTTTTATGTGCAGTTATCTTTAAAAAAAGAAAAGAAAAGAAAAGGAAGAAAGAAAGAAAGGAACAAACATATACGATACATATACAATACATATAAAATGGGCTCATTTTATATGTATTTCTCACCAACTAATTTTTTTCCATTTAGCTGTGTCCTCGAGTGCCTTTTCTGTCCAGGCACATTTCTTCACTTTTAATGCTCTGGTAGGTAAAATTGTACAACTTTGTATGGAAGTATGTTTTCATTTCTCTTGATTATGCACGTAGCAGTGCTTGGTGATGTGGGAACTCTCTGTTTAACTGTGTGTGTGTATATTACTTGGAATTGAACCCAAGGCCTTGTAAATGCTGGGTAAGCACTACCACTGAGCTACATCCACAGTCCTATATTTGACATTTACAACTGTCCAACTTTTTCCAAAGTGATTGCACCATTTTATAACCCCACCAGCAGTGTATGAGGATTTATTTCTTTGCGTCCTCATCCATACTTACTATCCATCTTTTTTGATTATGCCATCCTGCTGGATATGAGGTGGTATGTGTGTGTGTGGTTCTGGGGATTGAACCCAGGGGCACTCTATCACTGAGCTATACCCCCATCCCTTTATATATATAGTTTATATACATGGTTGTTGCACTCTGTTCATGGATTCTGGATCTGCGAATTTCCCTGTTCACCAACACTTATATGGCAGATATGGACCCCTGCAATCAGCACTTCTTTGTTTTTGTAGTGACTCAGATACTGAGTTATAAGCGTTCTTTATTTGTCCTTTGTTTGGTCCCTTATCAGACAGATACATGATTTTCAAATATTTTCTCCTGTCCTTTGGCTGTCTTTTTCCTTTCTTGATGGTGTCCTTTGAAACACAAGGTTTTAATTTTGGTGAAGCTCAGTTTAGTCTGTTTTCTAGTCTGGCTTGTGCTTTTGGTGTCTACCTAAGAAATTTTTGCCCAGTCTAAGAACCTGAAGATTTGTGTCTGTGTCTTCTAAGAGTTTTGTAGTTTCATCTCTTAGATCAAGGTCCTTTAAACATTTTGCGTTAGTTTTGTATGTGGCATGAGGTAGGGGTCCAACTCCATTCTTTTGTATTTGAATATCAAATGGTGTTGTCCCAGCACCATGTTTTGAAAAGATCATTCTTTTTTGGGTGGGGGTACTGGGGATTAAGCTGAGGGAGCCACATTCCCAGCCCTATTTTGTGTTTTATGTAGAGACAGAGTCTCACTGAGTTGCTTAGTGCCTCGCGGTTGCTAAGGCTGGCTTTGAACTCACGATTCTCCTGTCTTAGCCTCTCAAAGTGCTGGGATTACAGGCGTGCACCACTGCACCTGGCTGAGAAGATTATTCTTGCTAGACATATTGGTATACATCTGTAATCCCAACTATTTCAGAGACTGAGGCAAGGGAATCAGAAATTCAAGGTCAGCTTCAGCAACTTAGGGAGATCCTGTCTCAAAAACAAAACAAAACAAAAGACTATTCTTTCCCATTGAATTGTCTTTACACTCATGCAAAAAATTAGTTGACTGTAAGTGCCAGTGTTTCTATGTTCCATTCACTGTGTCCTTAAGGTCTGTACCACCCTCTGTGCTGTCTTGACTGTTGTAACATTGTAGTAAGTTTTGCAATCAGGAAGTATGAATCCTCCAATTTTGTCCTTTTTCAGGGTTGTTTTGGTTATCTCCCCTCCCCCACCATGAATTTTAGGATCAGCTTGTTGATGTCTGCCAAAAGGCAGCTGAGATTTTGATAGGAGTTGTTGACTCTGTAGACCACATGTGGAGTTTTGCATCTTAACAACTGTGGATCTGGAACCTGAAGTGCTTTTTACTGCCAGCCTCACCCGCTCAGCTCCCCTAGTCACTCAGTCTGTGCAGTAGTGAGCCACCTTTTCAAGTCCAGGGATGTAATCTCTCTTTTCCTCATGGAAGACCATGACATAGTGTGGAGCAGTGGCTAATCTAAGGTTGGAGACCTTGGATAAGACATTCACTTTTGCAATTGTGACATGGGAGGTATCTGGCAGCCTGGGCTCGCAGATGCTGAGAGTTGGCTGGCAATGCCCCAGATACTCCCATCACCCATGCCTCTGGGCCTTGAGGAAACTAGACCCCACCCTAGCAGGCACCAGCTAATGGTGGGGGTATTGGAGTCAGGCCCCATTTTTACTTGCTTTGTTTATTGAGTGAAGAGGTAGGATTTCATTTGAGTAAAGGATTCTGCTGCTAAAGCAATTTTTGTCCCCCTCCCCCTAGTTCACTGGCATTGTAGTTGGTAGAATGGAAACAAGAAAGGAATAATATCACATATTAAAGTTAAGTTTACACCCCTACATGCACTTATGTGTTCCAGATGTAATGCTTTGGCACTAATCTGAGATTTTATTCTCAAGGAAGGAGAATTGAAAAGCTAAGTTACTACATTTCTATCATTGGGAACTTTGTTTTCCAAACTTAAGGAACAACCTTGGAAACTACAGCAGAAACTTAAAATCCATTGATACCTCAGCTAGAGTGAGGCATTCTCCTTTAAAACAAAATCTGTGTGTGTGTGTGTGTGTGTGTGTGTTTGTAGTTATTTGTCATTGTTTTTCAAAAAGGCAATATAAACCAGCATTAATTGAGACTGAGGTTTTAGTTTGGGGACTGTGTTTTTAGTTTGTTTCTGGAGGAAAAATGTTATATGAAATAGAAATTGTTTTGAGATATTCAAAATCTAAGATCCTTTGACTTAGTAGACTCGCTTTACTTAAGTTGTTAGTAGTACAGGCATTTCATAGAGATTTTATTTCTAGTCTCTAGTGAGGGGTGTGTGTGCATGGAAAGTTAGGGGGAATACACAATGATGTAACCCAGTCCCCAAACAAGGAAGTGTGTTACAGAGCTGAGGTTTGGCACCTCCACTCTTGCCCAGTCTCAGAAGGTGCAGCTTAGCTGACCTTGGGTAACCTCTCCCCATGACACATCTCCCACGGGGGTGTGGAAGACTGCAGCTCCGCAACACAGCTTTAATTTTACAAAGCTCCATGTAGTCTTGCAACTCATGTGGTTTTCTTAACAAATCACTCACATTTCTTGTGTTCTGGGTTGGGCGGGACCTCACTAATCCTTGGCCAGCATCGTGAGTCAGAAAATATTTAAATGACCACCCAACTCCATTTGAAGAGAAAGTTGGCAAGTTAATTGAAGGAGGTGCAGAGATTCTTAAGCAGCACTGCTATAAACCAGTGGCAGAAATGATAGAAATGTTAGCAGCTCTACTTTATGGTGATAGTAGATAGTTCTATCTATTGTGATAACTAACAAAGAAACTTAATATATTATCTGTTAGAGGGAGATAATAAATATGTTGCTACTAAATTTTATTGAGCTGTTACTATGTAGCAAAGTCTAGCTTTTTACACTTTTTTTTTTTTAACTGTGAACCATCATAAGAAATACATGTGGACTGTAATCTGGGGTGTGTGTGTAGGTACATGCACATATCTGAAATAAAAGTTTAATGAAACATGATTTATGTATGTCTAGTGTCCTCTGATAACTTTTTTTTTTTGGTACTGGAGATTGAACTCAGGGGCACTTGACCACTGAGCCACATCCCCAGCCCTATTTTGTGTTTTATGTAGAGACAGGGTCTCACTGAGTTGTTTAGCGCCTCGCCATTGCTGTGGCAGGCTTTGAACTCGCAATTCTCCTATCTCAGCCTCCCTAAGTGCTGGAATTACAGGCTTGCGCCACCTTGCCGGCTCTCTGATAACTTTTTGATACATTAGGCTATTTCTGCTTTTTTATTATTTTAAATAATGGTTTGACCCACCAAGTTAATTTCACTAATGTATCATAACCTTCTTTTTGAAAAACACTGTGCAGGGCAGTTCCCTGTGTGCTTTTTGTATATTATCTCATTTAATCTTCACAACATCCTCATGGAGCAGGTATTATCCCTGTTTTCTAAATGGAGAAATTGAGACATAGAGGTAGCTTGTAGGATCACACTACCACTGAGTGATAGAGCTGGGATTTGAACCCAGAAAAGCTGAGTCCTGTTAAGAGTTCATGATAGCCTGGTATGGTGGCATATGCCTATGCTCCCAGCAACTTGGGAGACTGAGGCAGGAGAATTGCAAGTTTGAGGCCAGCCTCAGCAATTTAGTGAGACTCTGTCTTTAAAACAAAAATTAAAAAAGGACTGAGGAAGCTGGGCACAGTGGTGCAAGCCTGTAATCCCAGCATTTAGGGAGGCTGAGACAGGAGAATTGCAAGTTCAAAGCTAGCCTCAGCAACGGCAAGGCACTAAGCAACTCAGTGAGATGCTGTCTCTACATAAAACACAAAATAGGGCTGGGGATGTGGCTCAGTGGCCGAGTACCCCTGAGTTCAATCTCCAGTACCCAAAAAAAAAGGGGGGCTGAGGATTTAGCTCAGTGGTAAAGTATCCCTGGGTTCAATCCCCAGTACACCCGCCCCCCCCACCCAAAAAAGGTACGAATCCAGGTCACATACCTATCTTCTGTAGCAATTAGGGAATAGGATATAATTTAATATCTAATAAATTGTTGTATATTGGAAAAAGTAGTCACAGAATTGCTATAAAATCAGTATCATTGTTTGATCTAAGGTTGCATTAAAAAATGTAATCACTATGATTGATTTGCTTAATGGATGTTATTCTTCCCAGGTTGCTAAATTTTGTGGGTTTTTGTTTTTGTTTATCTTTTTATTCATCTGATAACTTGAAATTTCTTGAAAGTATAGGTTCTTCAGGATGATTCTGCTAAGCTTTCACTTGTTTGTGGTGTGAATTAGGGTTTGGAGAGAATTAGAACTAGTATGATGTCTAAATGTGTCTATTTATCTATCAACTGTCTGTTAAGAGATCTACTTTAAGAAATTGGTGCATGTAATTGTGAAGGTCTAGCAGCTTGGAGACCAGGGAAGAGTTGCAGTCACTGTCTGAAGGTGGCCTGCTGGCAAGGTTCTTCTCGCCTGGGGTGGCCAGTCATCTTCTCTTACACTTTTAACTGATTGAAAGAAGTCCACCCATACCCTGGAGAGCAATCTGCTTTACTATATGTCTTCTGATTTAAGTGTTGATCTTATCTAAAAAATACCCTTCACAGAAACATCTAGAATAATGTTTGACCAAATATCTGGTCACTGTGGTCTAGCCAAGTTGACACATAAAATTCACCATCTCAGAGGGTAAGATACTGTTTTGAAGTTGTTCAGAAGAAAGGAAAAAGGTACTGGTTGGAAGCACCAGTGATGTTACAGATCAGGGAAGGTTTGAAAAGAACCTCTCCCCCTCCCCCCGACTGATTGCAAAATGAGCCCATCCCTGGTCCCTTGGTGGTCAGACATATGCTGCATCATGGTATTTTGTTCAGCAGTGGATCACATACACCACCCTGGTCCCCTGAGATTGTAATGGAGCTGAGAAGTTCTTGTCGCCTGGTGATGTGGTAGCCATGGTAATGTTGTAGCACAACATGTGTCTCACATTCATGGTGATGCTGGTTTAAACAGACTTGCTGTGCTGCCAGTTGTGTAAGAGGGTAGCATGTGCAATTATGTACAGCACTACTGGCTTATGCATTTACTATACTATTTATTGTTATTTTAGATTTAAAAAAATAAAGTTAAGCCAGATGTGGTGGTGTACCTGTAGTCCCAGCTACTCAGGAGGCTGAGGCAAGAGGATCACTTGAGCCCAGAAGGTTGAGGCCAGGATGAGCAACATGAAATCCTGTCTCAAACAAATAGTTTACTGTAAAACACCATGTGGTGTCTTACCAAGTCTCTCTCTCTTTTTCTTTTATTTATTTTTTAGTTGTAGGTGGACAGAATATCTTTATTTTATTTTTATGTGGTGCTGAGGATTGAACCCTGTGCCTCACGTGTGCTAGGTGAGCACGCTACCACTGTGTCATAACCCCAGCCCTTACCAAGTCTCTTGATTGTATCAAGAGGCTGTATTTGGTGATTGACCTGTACCATTAAAGTTTGTTTAAGTATATACTGATGTTCACTCAATGAGGAAATTGCCTAATAATGCAATTTTTAGACTGTATCCCCACTGTTAAGTGACATATGACTATGTAGAGGGACAGCATGCATTGGCAGATTAAAGTGGAAGGTGCAGGTTTTCTTCCTCTGAGTTGAAACATTTTTTTCTCCCTCACATTTCTCTTTAATACCAGAGACCTGAAAATTCATGGTCCTAAGTAGAAGGAGCCAGTGAATGGTCCACGTTCAGTGAGTTTAGTGGCAGTGGACTATGTGCTATGCTGCATTTGTGTCTCAGCCAAAATGTGGATGACCTTACCTCTCCTGGGCCTCAGACTCCCACAGAGCT
>CM053413.1:39270012-39327631 GCA_028644305.1 Xerus rutilus
ATTTATTTATTTATTTATTTTGTTGATGGGCACAATGCCTTTATTTTATTGCTTTGTATGTGGTGCTGAGGATCGAACTCAGGGCCTCATGCATGCGAGGCAAGCGCTCTACCACTGAACTACAATCCCAGCCCCGCTAATTTATTTTTATTGAGACAAAATTCACCCATCAAAATCAGCCCTTTTAAAGTGTACAGCTCATGGAGACAGAGCTCAGTGGTAGAGCACTTGCCTAGCATGTGCAAGGCGCTGGGTTCAATTCCCAGTTCACCAAACAAACTAACAAAACTCTCTCTTGAAGTGTTTAATCAAGTAGTGTTCAGCACATTCACAAGGTTGTACAACCATCACCACTGTACCAGGACATTTTATTTCAAATGTAATTTAAATATTTAAGAACATTGTCTCTTGGATCATTCTCATTAGCAAATCAACATACTGTTTGTTTATTTCAAGTTGAAAACAAAAGCAACAACAACAACAAAAAAAACCTCTTTGCCTTATTTCTCCCTCCATTTATGCCCCTATTCTCTTCAGTTTGGAGAAATACTTCTTGAAAGAATTGTCTGCACTTACTACTCCTGTTTTTGCCTTCCATTGTCTATCACTTAAAATTGTGATAAAATACACATGACTGTAAAATTTACCATAAACTAGGTGTACAGGTGAGGAGTGGTAAGTATATTTACACTGTTGTGCAACCAATCTCCGGAAACCTCATCTCGTGAAACGGGAACTCGATATCCATTGAGCAATGGCTCCCATCGCCCCCCGCCACCCTCAGACTGGCATGCACTACACTGTTCTACTCTTTTTAAAAAATATATATATATTTTCAGTTGTAGTTGGACACCATACCTTAATTTTATTTTTATGTGGTGCTGAGGATTGAAGCCAGTGCCTCATGCGTGCCAGGTGAGTGCTCCGCCACTGAGCCACGACCCCAGCCCCATTCTGCTCTTCATCTCTATGAATTGCACTACCTCAGGTGCCTCATCTAAGTGGAATTGTATAGTATTTATCCTTCTGTGACTGGCTTGCTGGCTTATTTCATTTATTAGTGTAATGCTTTCAGGCCATATTGTATCAGAGTCAGAATCTCCTTCCTTTTTAAGGATGAATAATACTCCATCAAAAGTGTATCCCAGGGGCTGGGGTTATGGCGCAGTGGTAGCGTGCTTGCCTAGCATGTGGGAGGCACTGGGTTCGATCCTCAGCACCGCATAAAAATAAAATAAAGATATTGTGTCCACCTACAACTAAAAAATAAATATTTAAAAAAAAAAAGTGTATCCCATTTTGTTTATCTGTTCATCTGTTGATGGACACATGGGTTGCTTCCACCTTTAAGCTACTGTGAATAATGCTGCCATTCTCTTCTCTTTTGAATCTATCACTTTCCTCAGGCTTGTTTCCCCTTTCCCTGTCCCTTGCCAAGATTCCCAGGGACAGCCACATTGTTTATTCCAGTAGCCCCCAGCAGTGTTGGGTGCAGTTGGCCTTATTCTCTCCTGGAAGCTCTTCCTTCCACTGGCTTCAAGGACCTCTCATCCTCCTGGTCCTCATCCCCCATCTCAGTTAACATGAACTCTGTCCTTCTGGTTGACCCACACACTGGGGCATCTCCTTTGCATCTCTCATCTTTACGCTTATCACAAGATCCCACTGTGTCTACTTTCAAAGCACATCTAGCATGCAGCTGCTGCTCCCCACCCCTGTTCCTAGCGCCCTTGTCCAGGCCATTCTCCCTTTTCACCTAATGACTGGGTGGTGATCTCTTTGCTGGTTCCTCTACCCTTAGGTCCTTTCAGCTCTTTCTCAAGTCAGAACTGGAGGGACCCTTCAAAAAGAGTTGGGCAGATCACCACTTTTTTTTTTTTTGGCACCGAGGATTGAATTCAGGGGCACTCGACCCACTGAGCCACATCCCCAGCCCTATTTTGTGTTTTATGTAGAGACAGGGTCCCACTGAGTTGCTTAGTGCCTAGCCGTTGCTGAGGCTGGCTTTGAACTCGCGATTCTCCTGTCTCAGCCTCCCTAAGTGCTGGGATTACAGGCTTGTGCCACCGCGCCCAGCTAGATCACCACTTTTCTGGTGAAAGCCCTCAAATAGCTTTCATTCAGTTGCACAGGAGCCCCTGAGCCCTTACAGTGGCCACAGAACCAATGTGATCTGGCCAAGTTTCCTCTCTGACTCTGCTCTTGGTTTGCTCTTCCTGTCATGACCCTGCTGCAGCCACAGCAGCCTCAGTGCTGCTCCTCTGGCTGGACACCTCAGCGCCACTGCTCTTACGGCTCCTCCTGCCTAGATGCTCTTCTCCCAGTGTCTGCATAGCAGGGCCCCCACTTCCTTCAGCCTTCCCTGGTCATTGTATCTAAATGCTCACCACTTTATCCAACACTCCCCTCTGCCTGCTTTATTTTGGTCTCCACGCCACTATCATTCCTATAGTACCTCACCTGGCTCAGACAATATTTGTTAAACCAGAAGAGGAAAGTTTGGAAGATAGAGATAAAATGCAATTCTTGCCTGCATTTTTAAACTTGTGAATTATTACACATGTGTCTATCTGTGTGTAATGTACATATGTGCAATATATACACACACACATACACATAGCCCTGGCTTTCCAACCAGATGTTCCTGCATAAGCCTCCCTCTCTGCACCAAAGTTGCCACATAGTCTTCATAATTGTTGCTTGTTAAACAGCTACAAACTGACTGAGTAACTGTTGCAACTTCACTTAACCTTGTTTTGTTCCCTCCTACTGGGCAACTTCCAGTTTGGGGCTATTGTAGATGGCAGGGCTGTGCCAGGCCCTTGCCCCGCCTTGCTTTCCTCTTCTGGCAGAAGCCCCATTCTCCTAGCCTGAGCAGAGGCTATGGCCCAGGCTGGGCCTGTCATGGCTCCCCACCTCCTGGCTGTGGTGATCAGTCCAGGCTGTGGGCTTCCTCCAGCTCATGTTAACTTGCTCAGAAGTGATAGGAAGATGCTTAGAGACACCTGGGTCCAGGTAGTGAAGACAGTCCCACTGTGTGGAATGGTGACAGCATGAGGGGAGGGTTGGGCTTTGGATCGAGTGACTGGGTGAGCTGCTCAAGTGACCTTCCCACAAATCCCGTTTCTTACCATGGAGTCGGATTTTTCAGTGCAAGGAGTGAGTCTAGACTAATCCAATCAATGGAGCCTCCCTCCCTAGCTCCCTCGAGCTGTTCTTAGTCCAGAGCAAGGAAAGGTGTTGAAGCCTTCCCAAGGGCACCATCAGGATGAGGAAGTGCACACAGGCTGAACAGCAGCATTTTCAATGGAGAACTGGTGTCACACCTGCTGCTGTCACTGCTAGAGGAGGTGACCTCTCTAATTGATTTATCTGTGAAATGGGACTGAACATAATCACACTCCACCTCTGGGAGTAGTTCTGAAGACTAAGTGAATTAATAAGCCAAAACCTTAAAAGACTATAACACAGAGGGAGAGAACACTCCTTGAGCATTGGCTGTGCTGGCTGCTCCTGTTATGGTGCCAGAATCCTAAAAGCATGACAGGAGCCAAACACAGAACTATCTCAGGGACCAGCAAGTCCACTCCTGGGCATATATGCAAGAGAATTTAAAGCAGAGGCCCAAGTGGATGTGTATACACCCACATTCACAGTGACATTGTATACAATAACCACAAGATGGAGGCAGCCCAAGCTCCTATTGATGAATGAATGAACAAATAAAATGTGATGTGAACATATGGCAAAATGTTAATCATAAAGAAGTTTCTAATATCTGCTGCAACATGGATGAAATGTGAAGACATTGTGCTAAGTGAAATAAGCCAGGCAGAAAGGGGCAGATTCGCTTACATGAGGTACCCAGAACTAGGCACATTCAGACCGAACAGTGGACGTTACTAGGGGCTGGAGAACTGAGGGGACAATAGGGAATTAGTGCCTAATGGGCACCGAGTTTCCATTTGGGGTGATGAAAAAGTTCTAGAAGTGGATGGAGGTGATGGTTGCAACATTGTGAATGCCACTGAATTATACACTTAAAAGTGGTTAAAGTGGTGCATTTTATGCATATTTAGCATAATTTTAAAAAAAGTATAAGGGAGTTAGAGGGTACAAATGGGTTGTGGATACTATAGTGATGCTTCTGGACTTTTTCTTTATATATTGGAGTTAAATTGGAATGGAGCACACAGTGAAAAAATAGTCACAGGCCAAAAGAGAACTAGTGGGGTAGTGGTGTCAACTATTCCCGAGACCCAGAGTTCCCCCTAGGGTCTGGTACTGCACAGGATCTGGAGTGGTGGGGAAGGAAGGCAGTGTACAGACATAGTGACTCTGTGGGCAGGGCAGCCTGGACTCGGGTCACAAGAGCGCAGCCCAGGACTGGAGTCCATATGAGTCACCTCCCAGGGAACAAAGGGATATGACAGGGAGGAACTGGGCTGTGACTCAGACCCTGCTGCAGTGCTGAGCTTCCTCCAGGCACCCCCACTCCCTGGTTCTGGTTTCTTCCCCACTGTGGAGTGGACAGGTGAACCCACGTCCTGTAGCTTCCCTCCCAAACCTAGAGTCTGCCCCAAGTTGTTTCTGAGTTCTTTCATAGCTATTCTTTGAAAACCCAAAGAGCAATAGCTACATTGACTGAGTACTTGCTTTGTAGGGGTCTGTTCACCTCTCTGAAGTCTCCTCCCACCTGGTGGGACATCTTTCTGTCTTGCTTTCAGAAGAGATAAGCTTCTTGGGCAAAGCCACTGGCGGCAGAGCCTGATTTGATCCCATCACTGACTTAGAAGCCTGGACTTGTACCCATGCATGTGCATGTGCAAAGGATAGATTCCAAAATGTGACTTATCTGTAGGCTGTGGGCTTATAGAGAAGACTCAAGAATCTTCCTTGTATTTGTGAAATAAGTTAGAAAGTACAGGTAACAAAGGTATTTTGTTTGTTTATTTTTCACATGGTGTTGAAGATTGAACCCAGTGCCTCACAGGTGCTGGGCAAGCACTCTACCCCTGAGCCACAACCCCAGCCCAACAAAGGTGTCTTACAACAAAAAAGGCATGGTTGTGTTTTAGCACGTCAGGTCATTTTGTCATGCTTCCCTTTGGGATCTTGAGGGGTGGATGACGTTAACCAAACCTAAGGGTATTGAGTCTTGGTCATTGTGCTGGAAGCTGGGGATATCGCAGTCCCTGACAGTTTAATTCAGTGTGTGTGAGTCTGTCATGGCATTTCTGAAAGGCCAGACTCATTTGAACAAGTTACCATAAATGTTGAAATATATAAAATAAGTGTACTGTAGGTTGCCCCCTGAGGAAGCAAGTGGTAATACACATTTCCAAGGTGTCGTGTCCACCCCCTCTCCCCGTCCCTTGTGCAAAGGCCACATACCTTATTTTAGGGAAAGAAGCTTGCTCTTCCACGATTTTTATTTGAAAGAGGTCATGGGAAATGGGTTTACAGTCATTTTGTCTGATAGAGTAGGAGGCATTTATTCATTCATTCACACATTCTGCAGGTGTGTATTGAGTGATGTGATGGCTGGAGTTTGCTTTACTGGATGGAATATAGAAGAAATAAGATTAGGAATAAGTTGACCAGTTGACTGCTGAAGGTCAACATGGGGTACATTTGTGTTTTCTAACTTTAACATTTGGAAGAGTATGTGTGTCTGTATGTGTCACTTACCTTGGGCCAGTCCCTGTGCAAGATAGGGAGGCCTTGGTGGCCAAGACTGGCTCAATTCTGCCCTTCTTTAGTTGATAGTCTCACTCAGGAAACAAATATTAATCAAACAGTCACATGAGTTTAAGTAAAATTACAGCTGGGATAAGTGTCGAGAAATCTTGAGCAAATATCAAAAGCCTATCATATAGACTCCATTCTACCTTGGAATGGAGGAGGGACTAAGAGTTCTCAGCTTGAGGTGAAACCAAGAGGGTCCAGTGAGGGCCTGCTGGCCTTCAGATCTAAAGAAGAAGGTGGAAGGGACAGGTATGTGTGAGTGTGTGTGTGTATGTGTGTGTGTGTGTGTGTGTGTCTGGCTGGCTGGCTGTCTGCACAGTCAAGGCTGATGGGGTCTCTGTGGTTCCTTTTCTGCTTGAACCATGATGTGAATCATGGTGTGATAGAAGTATTTCAAGGTAGACCAGTTGTCTTCAACCTCATAGAGGACTGATGGTTCTTTTCCACTGAGCTACATAGCTACATTACTACATCCCATCGCTTTTTATTTTTTATTTTGAGATAGGATCTCATTAAGTTGCTCAGGCTGGCCTTAAACTTGCAATCCTCCTGCCTCAGCCTCCTGAGTTGCTGAGATTACCACACTCAGCTCCACAGAGGACTTGTGTTGTACACGTTCAAGAAGATAACTGAGTTCCAGCAGAATCCTCCAATGGTTTCTGATTCTGCTTAGAAAAAAATCCAGACTTTTTCTTACCTCCACTGATGTGCCCTGTTCCTCTGTGACATGCCTTCTGGTCTCATGGAGGTTCCAGTGATGTCCCAGTCCTTTCCCTTGTTCAGCCTGTGGGTGTGTATGCCATGCCTCCTCACCATTCTTCTCAGGGGCAGCGCCTTCCCATGCTCAGGCTTTGGCTCATATCTTATGACACAGGCCTTTTCATGAGCACCTCTGCCTGTTCACTTTCTCCCCTCCCATTTTTATTATCTTTTCCCCAGGCTGTGAGCATGGTGACCCTGGGGCTCTGTGTGCCTCTCTGACTCCTAGTCCAGAGAGGACCTAGTGGGTGTTCACCAGACCTCACAGCCAAGTGCTGCCTTACATTGTCCCCACGTATGGTTCCTAGTTTATCATTTTACATCTTAAGAGGATTTTGACTCACCTATAATTGTCAAAATGGACTTACGGAAAGAAAATGAAACTGTGTAATGAGAGTGCTTTGTATATAGTTTGTGTTCCTACATTCTCTCGAACAATAGGGACGTGCATATCTGAATTCTGTTGGGCTTCAGGGAGTGAGGTGAAGCCAGATGTTTCTGGAGAGTCTAAAGAACTAGTTTGTAGAGGAAGCTACATCACCCTCTGGGAGTGATAGACATTGGTCTTTTTTGTGTGCATTGCTTGTGATCTCAGCCAATAGAAATTTACCTTAAAAGTGTCACCGAAATACTTCTATCTTACACCATACACAAAAATCAACCAAGATTGTTGAGAACCTAAATAAGAAAGGCAAATCCATGGAGCTTCTGGAACAGAGAAGCATATCTGTACAAAATTTTGCTAGGC
This sequence comes from Xerus rutilus, assembly GCA_028644305.1. Lineage (NCBI taxonomy): Eukaryota > Metazoa > Chordata > Mammalia > Rodentia > Sciuridae > Xerus > Xerus rutilus. Next base: position 39,277,268 of record CM053413.1, read on the forward strand.
CCAGATATCTTGGGGATTTTTTTTGTTTTCACTTTGTTTTGTTGGTGCTGAAGATTGAACCCAGGGCCTTGCACATGCTAAGCACACTCTATCACTGAGCTTTATCCCCAGCCCCATAGGCACAAATGTTTTAAACAAGATACCAGAAGTACTACCAGAAAGAGAAAAGCTTCTAAATGAGACTTCATTGAAATTAAAAACTGGAGTGTAGCTTGGTGAGAGAGCTTGTGTCTTTAGCATGAGACCTTGGGTTCAATCCCCAGCACCAAATAAATAAGAACTTGTCATCAAAAGATATCATTAAGAGGGCTAGGGTCATAGCTCAGTGGTAGAGCACTACACTGGCATGTGTGAGGCACTCGGAAATAAATAAATAAAAGAAATGTACTATGGTCATCTACAACTAAAGAAAGTTTCAAAAAATATTAAAAAAAGAGATATCATTAAGAGCAAAAAGGCAAGCTGAAGTTTGAGAGAAGATATTTGAAGTACTTATACCTAAGAAAAGCTTCTTATCTAGAATATGTAAAGAACTTCTATAGACCACTAAGAAGAAGGCAACTTAATTTGGGAAAAAGACAGAAGACTTGAGCAAGTGTATCACCAGAAAATATCCAAAGGACCACTAAACATATGGAAAGATACTTCAGTAGTCACCAGAGAAATTATAACAAAATGCCACTATATACCCACCAAAATGGCTAAATGAGAAAGACAAAGTGTCGGTGAAAATATGGAGCAACTGGAACTCGTATACATTGCTAGTGGGAGTGGGAGTTGGTACAACCAGTTTTGAATTTCATTTTGACAGTAACTACTCAAACTAAACCTACACCTATCTATACTGTAGCAATTCCACTCTTAGATGCAAACCAAGAGAAACAAATGTGTGTAAACACCAAAAGACTTTTACACAAATGCTTATAAAAGCTTTATTCATCATTATTAAAAAAAAATGAGAACAACCCAGTCCACCCACAGCCATATGGATATGAAATTGTAATGTACTTATGCAGTGGAACATACTCAGGGATGAGAAAGGGAACTACTACTATACACAACAACACAAATGAAACACATGACATAGTGAAACACATGACACAGATGAAATACATGACATAGTGATGAATGTAGGAAGCCAGGGGAGTCCATACAGCCTGATTTCATGTATTATACACATATCATTCAACACAGGCAAAACTATCCAGGCTGTTAAATGTCAGGGTCCTGGTTACCTTTGGGTAGGGCTTTAACCAGGAAGGGGCCAGAGGAGATTTTCTAGGAGTTGGCAGTGCTTTATGTTTTGATTTGATTGGTGATTACATTGGAGTGTAAATATCTAGGAATGCTATGAAGTTTTTGTACACTTAAGAATTTTGAGGGGCTGGAGTTATGGCGCAGTGGTAGCGTGCTCGCCTAGCATGCAGGAGGCACTGGGTTCGATCCTCAGCACCACATAAAAATAAAATAAAGATATTGTGTCTACCTACAACTAAAAAATAAATATTAAAAAAAAAAAGAATTTTGAGCTTTATTTTTTCAGGCATATATTGGAAAAAGGAACACACAGAAGCCTTTTGCAGAGTCCTTGGAGGAAGGCTGGGGAGATGAAGCAAAGCCATAGGACAGGGCAGGCCAGAGGGAAAGGTGAAGTGGAAGCTGGTGCAAGGCCAGGCATCTCCCTGCTGCAGGGCCCACCCCTGCCCCAGGTGCTGGCAGCAGTGATTTCTCCTGGGTGCCCCTCCCCACCCTCACTCACCTCACCCTTGTGTCCTATAGCATGTGAGCACCACTGGTGCCTGGCATGATCCTTACCTTGAAGAAAGGAAGTGCTGGGGGTGGGGAGTGTGTCCCTTCCTACTTCTGGTGCTGTCTCCAGAAAAGGTGCATCTGTTTGGTGCTTCCAGAGTTCCCTGGCCCAGCCTGGACTAAGTGGCAGTCTGTCTGGTGGCCAGTTTTACATAAAGCTGAGGATGAATGGCAGTGGTAGTAGGCATTACAGGATTCAGTGAGGAGATGAACCTACCTCTGCCCGGGCATATCACCCTGCTCCCACACCCTGTGCTGAACCTCAGTAACAAATTAAAGCCTGTATGTAGAAGCCCCTGGGTAGACCTGTCAGTCTGTTGGGGCAGATCCCAAGCTGGATAGACCATAGTGCCCTAGGGCATGGTGTGTGCTACACATGGTCTCTGGCCACATGCTTGAGTGTTCTTGCTGGGTGTCCTTTCTCAGGAGAACATGCTTCTTTTCCAGGTCTCCATGCTGGCTGCCTCGGGACAGTATTTTTGTCCTGGTTATGGATCTGAATGCAAGCATGGTGTGGCTTTTATTTATGTCCTTTCACTTTACCTAGAGAAGATGGAAAGCATAAGGGTTAAGAATATAGTTTCTGGAGCCAGAATGGCTGGGTTCTCAGGGACAGCAGTGTGCCAGGGACAGGTGCATCTAATGCACATGCAATGTAGCATGTAGGGGTAAGAGGCATGGGAATAAGGAACGGCACACTGGCTGGTAGCTTTGGGCAAGGTATGTCTCAGTTTCTTGATTGGATGGTAGAGGATACATTAGGGATAAATCTGGATAACATTAGAACAATAACAGCACTACCCTTTGGGTGTTGTGTGGTTTTAGTGAGATGATGGACATACAGCATTTAAAAGAGTACCTGTCATACAGTCAGCCTTCAGTAGATGTTAGTGGTGGTGGCGATGGTAAAGGGTACTTAGAGGAACTACAGCAATGAAGTGAAACAGTACCCAGGGTGGGCCCAGTGGGTCAGTGTGCTCAGAGCACCTGCAGTGGGGCCTGCACATGTAGGGGCTCAGTAAATGTTTGCTAGCATTATTATTTTATTATTCCATCATTTGACCCTTCTCTCAACAATTAGGAAAACAAGAAAATGGAAAGGTTTAAACAAACAAAAAAGGTGTGATACATCTCATATTACACAGCAGAAATAGTTACATCTTTGGCTGCAGGAATATTTGCATATTTGATTGTAGGGGACTCTGTCTGACCCTGTTGGGGTTTATATAACATCCTGTACGTACTTCATATTACCTTCCAAAGTGCAAGCAGGTTGCTTGGTGTGGTGGTGCATGCCTGTAATCCTAATGACTCAGGAGGCTGAGGCAGGAGAATCACAGCTTTGAGGCCAGCCTCAGCAATTTAGCAAGGCCCTAAGCAACTTAGTGAGTTGCTCACTTAGTGAGTGTCTCAAAATAAAAAAAATGTGAAGGCCTTGGAGATGTGGTTCAGTGGTCAAGTGTCTCTGGGTTCAATCCCCAGTGTCCCCCCATCCCCACCCCCAAATGCAAACAGGTTATGAATTCTGAAACATATCTAGCTTCAAGGATTGAGAAGAGGGATTGTGGACCTGCCTGTCATAATTTATTCTTCAGGTGGCCATTTTGGCCACTTCTCTCTTTTGCTAATTTGAAAGGATGCTACACTGAGTATCACTGATGGACTTAAAACTGCTGGGTTAAAGGGCATGCAGATTTAAAATTGAGGTAACTATTGGCAGATGGCCTTTCAAAGAGATGAATAGAATTAACTTTTCCACCAATAGTGTGTGAAAGTGAATTTGCTTGCATAATCACTAAGAAAGTGGCTTGAGCAACAGTGAGCTTCAATGAACGTGTGAGACCTCAGACCCTTTCCACTGACATGCACAAATGCATATTACTCCCTGGCAACTAAGAGCTTCCACACTATCTCCATAATGCATGGTTATCCACAGCCATTGTGTTCCACAGGTTTATATCCTCACTGTGGAGTTTGTAGCCTTCCCTTCCCAGTCTGACCCCAGCCTGTGTGCCCAGCTGCTAACTCCCTGCCTCCCCCGCCCCACTACCATTTTTAGACTTCAGTCCAGCTGTAGTGGACCTTGACAATCAAGAACCAATTCTCCCCTCCCTCCCTTAATACACACCCCTACTGTGTGCCCTGGCTACTCCAACTCTGTGGCCCTGCCTTCCCGGGAAGCAGGGGCCCTATCTTGGTTATAGTCATCCCTATGAGGTTGCTGCAGGCCCTGACCTGAGAGCTGGTGGGGAGTGAGAGGGAACAGCATTTAAGGAAAGAGAAGAGCCTGTGGAAAGGCCTCTGCGGCAGACTTGGGAGGAAGATTTGTGTCTTCAGAACTGTGGGAAGACTTTATGGAGGTAAAGCCAGAGGGACTTGTTGGCTGGCTGTGCTTGTATTTTACATATCCTAGGTCATATTGGAGAAGGTGTTACAGGAGGAGTTAGAGAGAAGGGGGTGGTGGAAGAAGGGTCACGTCTTAGTTGCTGATTGGACAAAGGGGTAAGGTGAGTGAGGGGTTGAGGGCACCTGGATTAAAAAATATGGGTGACTGAGTGTGGTGGAGCATACCCATAATCCCAGCAGGAGGCTAAGGCAGGAGGATCGTGAGTTCAAAGCCAGCCTCAGCAACTTAATAAGGCCTTAAGCAACTCAGCAAGATCCTATCTCTAAATAAAATACAAAAAAGGCTGAGGATGTAGCTCAGTGGGTAAGCACCCCTGGGCTCAATCCCCAGTACAAAAAAAAAAAAAAAAAAAATCTGGATAGAGATGTTCTTCCTTGAGCCTGGGACTCAGGAAGAGGAGGAATGAGAATAGAACAAGTGCTCAAGTTGCCCAGGTTCAAATCCCACCCCTGGTACTTGTTGATGCCAGCATCTAGGCATGGAATGTCATTACCCTGAATAATCCCTTGGAGAGCTGTGGTGAATATGAACAGTGCTAATAGCAGCCCAGGGCTGCACATAGTAGGTGCTGGGTAAATGCCAGTCTTTCCCTCCGGTTGTGAAACCACTCTCTACCTCCACATTGCTTTTTTTCCCCCTCTGGATTCTGAGGCCCTCGGAACTCAAATCCCAGGTGGTAGAGCCTAAACATGTGCATTTCTGAGAAGATCCCCAGGTGAGCCCAGCTGCTTCTAACTTTCTGCAGCCTGCAGGGCAGAAGCTGGCTCTTCTCCAGGCCACACGGATGGACCACCCTGGAACACGTGAACCATCAATGACTGTGTGGCCTGTGTCTCCCACAGATAAACTCAGCAGGCTGGTATGATCCACTTTGCAGAGTAGTGCTGGGCTGGCTGCCTCAGTCACCTGGAAGGGAGCTTAAAAGTTAGGTTCCCAGGCCCAGCCTTGGTGAATCTGATTCAGAGGGCCCAGCTGCAGCTGAGCATGATTCTGTGCTTTGTCATGTCAGGACAACTATCGGCCCTGAACTTTGGCTCTGGCATCCTGTGACTTTGTCATGGAAATGCAAGGCTCTTGTCCTCAAGCCACAGGCTCTGGCATGTCCCACCATGATGGGTAAGGCTGATTTTTTTTGGTGCCAGGTCACCAGGCAAGGTTTCTGGGTGCTGGCTGGGCCTGTGCCCCTCCTGCAATGATCAGGAATCAAAATACCTGGGTTGTCTGATCCTGAGTGTCTCTGCTGCCACCACTAATTACACAGGGGCAAATATATTGAGCACAACTAGCGCTCCAACAATGTGGGGACACATTCTCCCAAATTTGCTTTGGTTTATGTTCTCTTCTCTGCCAGTGACTTGGGAGGGAGGCAATGGGGAATAGCTGTTCATACCCTGGCAGAGTGCAAGGCTCAGAACCCAGGCTTTGCCTCTGGAAGCATCCGCCCATTTCCATTGCCTGCCCCTCTTCAAATGCAAAGGAATGATCCTAACAAAAACAGAAGGATCCTCCTTCACCCTGTAGCCCCACCTCTGCCACGTTGGCAGAAGCGTTCTGTAGAACATGTGGTCCAGCTGTTGGCACATGCAAATGTGCCCAGTGAGAGAGGTTCCCTCAAGGTGGGAGCAGTGCCTTCTGGTTAATTCTCCTCCACCAGAACAGTAGATGAAGGCTCAGCAGCTGGCAGAAGGGAGGCAGACGCTGGACACATGGCTCGGCTGGCCAAGCTCCAGGATGCCCGTTCCTCATTGTCACTTATTATGTGTGTTATGGACGACTGTTTTGGGGATCTGGAATCCTGGAAAGGATCTTTTAAGATCCAGGTCTTGGAGCCCAGAGTTGCTGGGGATAGTAGGGGTGCAGAACTGGGGGCAGGTAGTGTAGGATAATGTAGGAGGGGGTTCCAGGAGAGAGAGGCTAAAGGCCTGTTGCACTGTGCCTGGGCCCGCAGGAAGGGCTGAAGTACTTGAAGGTTCATGGAGAGTTATTGTCATTCTAGGCACTGTTTTAGGGCTGTGGTTGGATGGCTGGTTTACTGCATCTTGAGAATGCAGCACCTGTACAATCTTGCCTTCTGGGTGGGTCTGTCTTGTTTCTTCACTGGGTGCTGTTATATCCTCTGGAAGCATTTCCCTGCATTCTTCTCACCCTCCTGTTAGCACGGCATCCCAGGGAAGGCATCAGAGTCCACCTCCTGGGCTTTTTTTTGTTTTGTTTTGTTTTTGTACCAGGGGTTGAACTCAGGGGCACTCGACCACTGAGCCACATCCCCAGCCCTATTTTGTGTTTTACGTAGAGACAGGGTCTCACTGAGTTGCTTAGCACCTTGCCGTTGCTGAGGCTGGCTTTGAACTCGCGATTCTCCTGTCTCAGCCTCCCTAAGTGCTGGGATTACAGGCATGCGCCACTGTGCCCGGCTCACCCCCTGGGCTTTTTAACCCAGTTGCTCTGAGCTTGCTTTGTTCCAGCAGAGATCTTTGCCTACATCCAGCTCCCTAAAACCCGTCTGGAACTTCTTGCCTTATTGGAAGGACCTCCAACAAGCTGCTTAGCCTTGCTCATCAGCTCTGCCTTCTCATCTGTTATTGTAAAGAGGGAGGGCCTCTAGCCCTTGTGAGGAACTGTACTGCGCTCTTTGCTTGTCCTGTTTCCTTGAATCCTCACAAAAGTTCCACAGGCAGAGCCCATTTTATAGTTGGGGAAACTGAGGCACAAAGAAGTCCTTTTCAAGGCAGAAGTCGAATTAGAGTCCCAGGAGTCTAACTGTAGAACTCAAGACCTTTGGTTGTTTATATTGCAAATTGTTTTATAATGCAGATGTTTTAGTAGCTTTTGTAAAATCACACCATGAAATTATGACATCGTGGAATCATATTTCTCTTACGTTTAATTTATACAAACTAGACTAGAAGTTCTTAGGAAAAAAAAATAGGAACAACCATTTAATCCTACTGTTCCACTTAAAGAGTGTATGTTCTGGAGATAGTGGGAAATTAGAGGGGAGATTAGAGGTAATGAGTATCCCCCAAACTGGGCCCCCATCTCCAGTGCTCCAGTGTGGGGCAGCTCTGTGTGTGAGTCTGGGGGTTCTGCACCTATGTTCTCCTTTTATTCTGACTACTGACTTTCCTGGTGTGCAGTTAAGCACACAGCTACCTGCTCTGGCGCTGGAAGGGAAGCTGGCCATGTTGGTGAAGGAGAGCTGCTCTCTACAGTGCACCTTCCTGAGGGTTTTCCAGGGGGATTTTGAACTATGCAGGATTTTCCCTGCTAACTTTAGAATTTTCCCTCCAGTGTCAGAAGACACTGCACTTGGTTCTTCCCTTTGCAGGATTTTTTTTAGCTGATACTTGGGCTCAGAACACAGAGACATAGCTAAAGGGTTTTATTTTGTGCAGGAGTCAGGCTGTATATTTACTTAGGTGCAGACCATATGGAATATTAGAAGTTTGGAAGGCCTGAACCCAGGAATTGGACAGATTTAGCTGTTCATCTCCACTGTCCATTTCCAGCTGCCGGAGCTTGGCCACACTTCTTAGGCTGGAGTTCATTTCCTTCTGGGTAGCATGTAGATGGCCATGTGCATCTCATGGGGCTCTTGTATGACCACAGGCAATTCAGAAAAGGTCCTCGATAAATCTTAGTTATCCATGCTGCTCAATTAGAACCCCATAGATTTCAATGAGTTTTAAATTGTCTCCAAGTGTGGCTATCTAGGTACAATTTTATGAAACATTACTTATAACTGGGCTCCTCAGAGAACTCACTTGGTGTGTATGTCTGTGTGTGTGTCTCTGTATGTGTCATTTTGAAGCACTCTTTGGGCATGAGGTGTGTTATACTTACGTGAACTGGGCAGTCATCCCTGAGCTGAGTTAGTGTGCTGTGTGTGATGTGAGTCAGTTCTGTGAAGCTCATTTGAACAAATGCCCCAGTGGGTGAAAGATCAGGCAAGAAAACCTTCCCTACCAGGGAATCCAGTTTTAACTAGTTAGAAAAATTGACATGAGACTTGTTCTAGGGCCGTTTTGCACGTGTGCCCTTTGGCTTGCGGCTTCTGTTCACAGGGACAAGAGTCCTTGGTTTTCATGTTTCTACCCTGACTCTTTCCCTACTAGCTTTATGGACATGTCTGTGCCCTTTGTGCCTCAGTGTCCTCTTCTGAAAGGAGATTGAGCCTGTGCTGTGTGATGCTGCTGAGAGGGGTGAATGGAAAGGAGCACTTGAAGCCTCAGCAGGTGCCTGGTAATGGGAAAGCCCCCAGAACCACTGCCTGTGCTGAGGGCAGGGATGGCAGTTCCCAGACGCCTCCAACTCCCAGCAAGCTGCACAGAATGGGAGACCCTCGACTTGCCCTGACCCAGCATGCCTCACTCCCTCCTTCCTTTGCACCCTCCATGAATCCACAGGCATGCTTTCTGTCTATCAAAAACATGTACTGAGGGACTGGAATGCAGCTGAACGGTAGACCACTGCCTACCTAGTGCAAGGTCTTGGGTTCAATCCACAGGACCGCCACGAAAAAATAAATAAATAAATAAAGGACCAAGTGTCCACTAAGGACATTCACTAGAGAGATGTAGAGAGCCAGACAGGTGGTAATGGTTTTATATAAGGCAAGGCTTTTCAAATATTTATTTTTGGTACTGGAGATTGAACTCAGGGATATTCAACCACTGAGTCACATCCCCAGCCCTATTCTGTGTTTTATGTAGAGACAGGGTCTCACTGAGTTGCTTAGTGCCTTGCTGTTGCTGAGACTGGCTTTAAACTTGTGATTCTTTTGCCTCAGCCTCCCAAAGTGCTGGGATTATAGGTGTGTGCCACTGTGCCCAGCTTCACACATTTTTGTTTCATTGAAACTAGTGATTTATTGATTTGAGATGGGGCTTTACTGTTTTGTCAAGTCTGGCTTTGAACTCCTGGGCTCATAAAATCCTTTTACTTGAACCTCCCAAGGAACTGCGACTACAAGTATATGCCATTCTGCCTAGCTACCACTGTGCTACATGCCCAATCCTAGAGCTACTTTATAGTGCAAGAACTTACTCAAGAACTCCAGCATATAAATCATACAGGAAATGAAATGCCATGGTTGAAATTGGAATACCTTTTAGCCCTAATACAGGCATCCTGGAGGCAGCAGGAGTTGATCACTGGTGATATTCCTGCTAAGTCTTTGTTCTGGGATCTGGGAGCTGACCTTCCTCTGGAAAGACTGGAGACTTGGGATGAGGCTGAGGACTGACCTAACCTCCCTATAATGTCCAGATGATTGTGCAATGGACACCAGACTCACAGTGGCAGGCCCACATATACAGCAAGACCTGGGACTATCACTCAGCTTCTCCGTGGAATTAAGCCTCAAGGAGAGCCAGACACGTAGCACAGAGGCTGCCTGGCAGGAGAGGACTTGGAAATACTTATTAAAGCAAGGAGGAAGCCAGGCGTGGTGGCTTGAGCCTGTAATCCCAGCATTTAGGGAGGCTGAGACAGGAGAATCGCGAGTTCAAAGCCAGCCTCAGCAATGGTGAGGTGCTAAGCAACTCAGTGAGACCCTGTCTCTACATAAAACATAAAATAGGGCTGGGGATTGGCTCAGTGGTCGAGTGCCCCTGAGTTCAGGGGTTTAGTACTGGTCGAGTTCCCCAGTACCAAAAAAAAAAAGCAAGGAGGATAATGATGATAGCTTGCTGGGTCTGCTTCACCACTGGGGCAATTTGACATTGTTTTTAGGAATAGAGTACCCCAAGTCCTTGTGTCTCCAGCACTCATCTTCTTTTGGGGGATAATGACTTATGTTCTGGGTCGGGACTGTGTGGTTTTACCTCTTGGAAACTTATTTTTCTGTGATTCTGGGGTGGCCATGTCCTTATGAATGCCACTTTATTTCTTAAGCTGTGTGGTGCTGGCCCCATGGTATCTTGATTCTGCAGCAGGTCTGCATGATCTTTCATTAGAGTGGAGAGGTGCCCACTGAGTTTGTTCATTTGTTCAACAAGTGTCCTCTCATCAGCACACTCAGAGTTAGGGTGCCATAGAACCCAGTGCCGGTGGAGGGCCACATTATGGGACTGGAGTGAGGAGGGAGTGCAGCAAGGTGTGGGGAAGGCACCGAAGCCTTCAGGGCACTCTGGAAAACCAGAGAGGACAGGGGTGGTTGAGCTTACCAAATGCCATTGCTTATGCTGCATGCTGTATTCAGAGTAGCCCCAACGTATTGGCCTGGCAGGCTCTTATTCATTCAAAACTCAGTCTAGGCCTTACCCTCTGTGAGAAGCCATCTGTGAGTCTCTCAGGCTGACCTGGCCTTCTCCACCTTGTGGATGCATATTCCTTCACTATGCTTCATCACATTATGCTGTTAATGGTCAGTGATTTTGTTTGTTTGTTTTTTTGTGGTACTGGGGACCTAGGCACACTCTACCACTGAGCCACACCCCCATCCCTTTTTATATTTTATTTTGAGACAGGGTCTTGCTGAGTTGTTTAGGGTCTCACTAAGTTTCTGAGGCTGTCCTTGAATTTGTGATCCTTCTACCTTGGCCTTCTGAGTTGCTGGGATTTGAGGCATGTATCACCACACCTAGCCTGGTTGGTGATTTTTAAAAAATACTCAGAAGCAATTTTAAAAGTTGTTGTTGTTGCCAAGCATGGTGGTGCATGCCTATAATCTCAGTGGCTCTGGAGGTTGAGGCAGAAGGATCACCAGTTCAAAGCCAGCCTGAGCAACAGCAAGGGGCTAAGCAACTCAGTAAGACCCTATCTCTAAATAAAATACAAAATAGAGGCTGGGGATGTGACTCAGTGGTTGACTGCCCCTGAGTTCAATGGTTGACTGCCCCTGAGTTCAATCCCTGGTAGTCCCTCCCCCCCAAAAAAAAGACGTTGTCGGGGCTGGGATTGTAGCTCAATGGCAGAGCGCTTGCCTAGCACATGTAAGGCACTGGGTTCCACCCTCAGAACCACATAAAACAGTAAATAAATAAAATCAAGGTATTGTGTCCACCTACAACTAAAAAATATATATATTAAAAAAAGATGTTGTTGTTGATGTAACTGAAGGCTACCATCACTTCCAACCAGACCCATGTCCCATCTCAGAGATAGCCATGTAAAAATAACTTGGAGTTGTGTCTTCTAAGCTTTAAAAAAACATATGTACAGGGCTGGGGTTGTGGCTTAGTGGCACAGTGCTCGCCTAGCACATGTGAGGCACTGGGTTTGATCCTCAGCACCACATAAAATAAAGGTATTAAAACAAAACAAAACATATGTGCAGACATACAGTGTTTTTTCCAGGAAATGTTTAAAAACCAACTCTTGGGGATGGATGGAGGAAGAGGAGCCATGATTTGTAGATTTTCTGATTTCCATCATTTAAAATTCCCACCTGGTGCTGGGCATGGTGATGCATGATTGTAACCCCAGCAGCTCAGGAAGCTGAGGTAGGAGGAGTGCAATTTCAAAGCCAGCCTCAGCAACTTAGCAAGGCCCTAAGCATCTCAGAGAGACCCTGTCTCTAAATAAAGTATAAAAAGGCTGGGGATGTGACTCAATGGTTGGACAACAAACAAACAAACAAACAAACAAAAAACCAAAACAACAACTTCCACCTGGTCCAGTTTCAAGGCACCAACCTGGCCCGATATGCATCGTCTGCTCTCTCAAGTTAGTGCACTGCTATAACCTGCAGCAATCTAGGATGATGTGGGGCTTCTCTTCTAATAGAGACCATTGTGCTTTAAGTACAGTTCTTTTTTCCTGTAGTGATACATCTAGCAGTGTGTCATGATAGCACATCTTGATCAGCTTCGTCCTTTTGACCGCTGCACCCTACTCCACCCTGAGCAGTCATAGATGTACCCAGCACACCTTTCATGCACATATTGGTTGCATTTTCTGGGGTGCACCTCCTTGGGGATCTGCATGCTCCTGGGATACCAGCACTTTTCATCTGTGTCCATGTAGATGCTTGAGATTGGCCTAAGTGCATCAATGGATATTTGGAAAGAGTATCCATTCTGGCACAGATGTACTGCTGGGCCATGCTGGCCAGGGCACTTCTTGGTAACTGTCTGTGGGTCAGGCCTTGAGGGAAGGCAACACTTGTGCTTGAAATGACCACTAGCATTGTGTCCAGGATAAGACGATGTCTCCAGGATAGCAACGTTTCCCATGTCATTTGTTATCTCTCATTCTGTTTAGTGGCCACAGCAGACCTTGGGAGTGGTGACCTTGTTTTTAGCCAAGGACTCTGGGTCATGCTTCTTGGCCTTAGGGGAGGTGAAGTCATCTGGGGCAGGTGGCTTGGGACCTTGTGGTCCCAACCTAAGTTGTCTAACTAGCCTTTAGCTCTGACTTTGGCTCTGGTCCTGAAGCTGGCAGACAATGAGAGAATAAAAAAGAATGTATCCAGCTCTTTTTCTGCTCTGATAAAAACCAAGAGGACAAATTCTGACTATTATTTGCTGATAAATGTTTATAAAGCCCCCTGAGTGCCAAGCATGATGCAGAGCATGGAGCACGCAGAGCCTTGCAGATCTCTGCAGAGGGTGTGTCCCCCTTTGAGATCTGAACATGAAAAGATTTGGTGAAGAGTCTTGATTTGTTATTTGTAGACTTTTGAAGGTTTCTTTTTTATTGGTACATATTTTTGGTGATCAAGCATGTCACAGTGTTTCCTAAGCACCAGCTGTATGCCTAACCCCAAATTAGGGTGGAGTTATTACAGAAGCAAAGTAGAGTTTGGCTTAAGAGCACTGGGTTTGGAATCATTTAGCAGGAGTTCAAATCCTGCCCTTCTCAGGATGAGCTCTTAGATGGTGAGCAAGTTAATTAGCCACTCTGTGTCTCGGTGTCCTCCCTGTTTGAAAGAGGGACCACAATAGCACTCACTTCCTCTGATGGGAGAAGAAGTAGTGAAACAGTACATGAGGAACAAGAATCCAATGCATAGGTGGTACTTTGCAAAGGCTGTTGGTCAGCAATAGAAGTTGTTATTAATTAGCATTAGAAGGTCACATGCAGGCAGAGCTAGGAGGAGATCGAACGTACAAAATCTCGAGATGTTCTGCTCTTGAGACATTTACCATTTGTTTGGGGAAGAAAAGAAAAAGGTTTTTGAAAATATTAGCAATTGATATGTGACCATCACAATTAAGTCCAAATGGTGTGGTTTGTATTTTAAGTCCTACAGAAGTGGTAGGGTGTTTCCTTAGAAGGGCACAGGCTCGCAGATGGGGTTCACCGTGGGTGAGGGGAGTAAAGGAGAGTCAGAATGTGCAGCAGGTGTCAGGAGAATGTTCTAGATCAGGCTGGTGGTTGGCCAGGGTTGGGAGGACTGAGGAGGTCAGCTAGGGTCCACTTCATCAGGGAGTGAAATGACCCTGGCAGGTCTGTGGAGTGGAGATGGGATGAGAGAGGCAGAGCCAGTTCTTAAAGCTCCATAGTAATGCACCACATCCCCACAGAGAAGGCCCAGGTCACAGTACAGCTTGGTGGATTTTCACAAATTGAATGCACCAGTGTAAGAAGCACCCAGATAAGAAACAGGAGCTTGTAGTCCCCCAGAAGTCCTTCAGTGTCCTCTTCCAGCCACTCCCCACTGACCCCACTACAAATCACCATCTGGATAACAGTGTGGATATTTTGCCTGTTTCTGTCTTTTATTCAGGACTTGTTCAGGGTGCACTCTTGGGTTTGCCATCTTTGGCTCAGCGCTGTCTCATGAGAGCCATCTGTTGTCGTATGTAGTGTGGATCATCCATTCTCCTTCCTGTCAGTTACCACTTTTGATTTCATTCATTCTACTGTTGATGAACATTTGGGTAACTTCTAGTTTGGGACTTGTGGTAGACCACATAATGACCTCCCCAAAGATGTCCATGACCTAATCCCTGGACATGAGTCTTATTTCCTTGTAATACCTGGTACATACAATTTTTTTTTTTTTTTTTTTGGTACCAAGGACTGAACCCAGGGGCACTGAACCCAGGGGCACTTAACTACTGAGCCACATCCCCAGCCCTTTTTATCTTTTATATTGCTAAGGTCTTGCTAAGGTTCTCAGGGCCTCACTGAGTTGCTGAGGCTGGCTTTGAACTTGTGATCCTCCTGCCTCAGCCTCCAAAGCTACTGGGATTACAGTCATGTGCCACCATATTTGGCTGATGGGTTCATAATTTGATGCCATTATTTGGAAGTTGTGGAAACTGTAGGAAGTAGGGTCTCACTGGAGGAAATAGGTCACTGGGGGTACCCCCTGAAGGGTTACATCCTATCCCCAGCCCTTTTCTCCTATGTATGCACTCTCTCTCTCTGCTTTTCAGCCACCATGAGATGAGCACCGCTCTTCTACCATATGCTCTCTCTTCTATGATGCTCTTTCTCACCACAGGCCCTTAGCAATGGTCCCAGTTGACCATGGTCTAAAACCTCTGAAACTGAGCCAAAAGAAATCTTTCCTCCTTCAAGTTGTTTTTCTCAGGTATTTTGTAACAGCAATGAAAACCTGACTAATGAACATAGAGGGTATCACCCGCTTGGGTGGCATCCAGGGCAAGTGAGGTCAGACTCATTATCAATCCCCCTAGGGCCTTATAAAGACACTATATCCCTTATTAAACCTGAAATTGCTTTTGAAATTATCTGTTCATTTGTTAATTTATTCCACCATGACTGAGCTTTACTATGTACATTATGATATGGCAGTTAGGAACAGTATCTCAGGTACCTGCTCAAATCTCAGCTTTACCATTTCCTGTCTGTGTAGTCTCTGCCAGGTCTTAAATTCTTTGTGCCCACTTTCCTGAAATTTTTTTTCCCATTTTTTTGTACCAAGGATTGAACCCAGGGGCGTTTAACCACTGAGCTGCATCCCCAGCCCTTTTAAAATATATTTTATTTAGAGAAAGGGTCTCTATGAGTTGCTCAGGACCTTGCTCAGTTGTTGAGGCTGGCTTTGAACTTGCGATCCTCCTGGCTCAGTCTCCCGAGCTGCTGGGTTTGCAGGTGTGTGCCACCACACCTGATTAGTTTCCTGATTCTTTAAAGTGAGGCAGTAACAGTCCTTGCCTCCTAGTGTGAGAATTCCATGAGATAATCCATGTCAATGCCTGGATCCCAGGGATTCCTAAGTGCTGAGGTATGGTGATGGGTGCCCCCAGGCCCTGCCCCTAGCCACAGGCTGAAGGGTGATGATTTGTGGATGCTGTCTACAGAACACCACTTCTAGCACTGAGAGGGAAAAACCCAAAGCCCTGACCTGGAATAAGACAGCTGTCCCTTGAGAGCAGTCCCTGCCTTCTCATGGTTTCTCAGGAAATGTGGCCTTGAGAATTCTGTTGAGACATCATTTTTAGATGAGGTATAAAGTCTCCTTGCTACATTTACCATGTTGCAGAAGAGCTTGAGATACTGAGAAAATTTGGCTCCCAGGCTGAAATGAGGTGGATTGAGATGGTCACAGCTGTAGAAGTAACCTACGTATGGGCTGCTTGCTTTGTCCCCTCACCCTTTGCCACTGACCATGTTGTAATGGCACCCCCAGGACTCTGCCCTCATATCCCACTACTCGTCTACCTCTCCCGCCAGGATCCACATCTTCACTCTCGCCTTATTCCAGGCCCCTCCCGAATGCACATGCCTCGGCTAATGAAGTTAGCTGTGATGGAAGCCAGAGCAGTGGCCCCAGACAAGGATCCAGATACTAAAAATATCTCACGGCATGTTCTTATGCCAGTTAAATGAAAGAGCGACACTGGAAGCAGTGGTAGGATTCTTCCTAATACTCTGTCCAGTGACTCCCAGGTATCTGGTCCTATCTACCTGGCCTGGAGAGTTTATCCAAATGGTGTCTTCATCTGGGAGAAGGTCAGATGGAGCAGAGATAGTGGAGGACAGGCCGGAGATGTGGCCAAGTAGCCCTGTGATTCTCAAAGTTCACAACAGCTGGCATCATGGATCTGGGCCCATACAAACAGCAGCAGCTTAGCAGACCATGGGTGGTCAAAATTACCCCAAAGATCCCCTGCCCAGGAGGCACCAGGCTGGAGACCTACACACAATCCCTCAGTATGATCTGCACATCTAGCTCTTCTAGAGTGCAATCTGACAGCTCTTTGGTTAATACTAAATGGAGTAGCTGGTTTGTGTTTGGGACTATGTTGTACAAAGGAAATCCAATCTTTTGGTGCTAAAACCACAGCAGAATGGCAAGGAATGAAGTAGCCAAGCCTGAACGGGGAACCTCAGAGTTATGGCTCACACACGCCCTGGGGCAAATGCTCAGGGAGAGGAGAGGTCCTTTAGACACTGGAGTGTTCTTCTTTCCAGCTCTGTCTCTCTGCCTCTATCCCTCTGTCTCACTCTTCGTCTTTGTTGCTCCTGAGCACATAAACGTGAATCCTAAAATGTGGGTATCAAATATGTTAATCTTAAAATATACAGTATTTTAAAATTATTTTGTGAGTGACAAATAATTTATGGTATGGAATTTTCCATTTGTGGTATTTGGATTTGTTGGATGGGCATTTGAATGGTGTTTTACAACTCCGAGTAGTCATTTTGTGATGGGACTTACACTCAGACTTGTAGATGCGCCCTCTCCCTCCCCCGACCCTGTGCTCCTCATTCTGTGCCAGGCGCTCTACTCTTGAGAGTCTCCATGCTAGAAGATATCACATGCTTATTGGCATCTCCTCACTCATTAAATACTGATTGAATATGTACTATGCACCAGGTGCTCATGAAATTGCATATAGTTTACTCTGATTGTGACCAAAAATAATTTTGCTTCATCTGTCTCTATAGATCTAGCATGTCCTAAGCTCCAAATAACCAAACTCTCCTTCAGAAGGGCCCCAGTGAGAATATTTAATCATAGTCCCAACTGGGATGAAGGTTAATGAGCTATAAAAACAGAGCCCAATAAAACAGTGGCTTAAATAGCAAAGAAGTTGCTCTCCAGGTAGTAATTCCCAAGTGAGACAGGTACCTGAGCTCTGTGCAGTCAATCACAGACCCAGGTGTCTTCTGTCATTGGTGCACTGTCATCACCTGCATGGGCAGGGCTGAGTTCCAGCCAGTGGGAAGGGGTCAAGGCATGCCCATATCTCTTTTTTGGGGGGAAGTGAGAGATTGAAGTGGGGTACTGGGGATCGAACTCAGGGGCACTCGACCACTGAGCCACATCCCCAGCCCTATTTTGTGTTTTATGTAGAGACAAGGTCTCACTGAGTTGCTTAGCACCTTGCCATTGCTGAGGCTGGCTTTGAACTTGTGATCCTCCTACCTCAGCCTCCTGAGCTGCTGGGATTACAGGCATGTGCCACCGCGCTTGGCCATGCCCATATCCTAAGACAAAGATCAAGAAAAAAAAAGTGGTACCATCTCTTCCTCTAAAGTTGTATTCGGAACTGAGACCTTGGGCTACACCTAGCTACAAGGGTGCCTGGGAAATGTAGTCCCTGATAAAACTCAAATTTAGTTTGAGTATCCATCATCTGAAATACTTGGGACTAGAATGCTTTGGATTTTTGCTGATTTTGGAATATGTGCATATTCATGATGAATTATCTCAAGGATGGGAACTGAATCTAAATGTGAAATTTATCTGTTTCGTATATATCTTATACACATGGCCCCAAATTAACTTTTTTAAAAAAATATGTTTAGTTCTAGATAGACATAATGCATTTATTTTGTTTATTTAGTTTTTTTTTTTTTTTTATGTGGTGCTGGGGATCAAACCCAGTGCCTCACACATGCTAGGCAAGTGCTCTACCACTGAGTCACAACCCTGACCCCCCAAATTAACTTCATTTAATATTTTAAAAATAATTTTGTGAATGAAACAATGTTTTATGGTATGGAATTTTCTATTTGTGGTATCATATTGGTGCTCAGAAAGTTTCAGATTTTGGAAGATTTTGGATTTTGGATTTTAGAGTTAGAAATGCTCAACCTGTGTCTATGGAGAAGGGAGAGAGGATTTTGGTGGATACTAGAGAGGCTTTGACATATTCCCTTTGAATATAATGCAGCTCTTTCTGTGTTTACAACATGAATGTACCTATTTATTGGCTGTACCCATAAATGGTTATTTTGCTTTTTTAAGAAAGAAAACCTGGGCCTGTCACACCGCGCCTATGGACAGTTCCACAGTTATGAACCAGCGCATCTGTAGAGGAATGGAAGAGAACAAGGAAAGGTAAACATCTTTCAAAATTAAAAATGTAAAAATTTTTGCAAGCACCAGTCAAATGTAGTGCAAAACTTGCTTTAAGCTCGAATAAGTCAATAGAAAACATGAAGAATTTAAAGCTAGTGTGGGGCTGAGGGAGGAGCTCGGGGGTAGAGCACTTGCCTAGCATGCATAAGGGCCAGGGTTCAATCCCTAGTGTCAACACACGCACAAATAAACAAGCAAGCAAACAAATAAATAATTTATGGATAGCAGAATTTCATGCATCTTCTTTCACATTTCAAGTTTCTTACCCCATAGGAGAGATATCATTGTTAACTATGAGGGAACTTTTCTAAGTCTTATAAGTAAGAGTTGGTATAAATAGAGTCAGTGTGGTATAGGATTAAATATTTCATTCCACAAGTATGGTATCTCTCCAAGGTTGGAGAGATACCCTCCCCTTCTTTTTTCCTGGGGAAGTTCTCAAATACTGTAAAACATGCTCAAAATGTTGTGTCTATATTATGACACAATTGTGAGTGACCAGTTCTCTAAAAGGCAGCAGTGGCAGACCCTGAGCTCTTTCTTTTCTTTCTTTTTTTAAATTTTTTAGTTGTCAATGGATCTTTATTTTATTTATTTATATGTGGTTCTGAGAATCAAACCCAATGCCTTACACATGCTAGGCAAGTGCTCTACCACTGAGCCACAACCCCAGCTCCCTGAGCTCTTTCTTGATAGCTATATCTCTTTTTTTCCTTGTGCCTTCTCTTTTTCTCCCTTAATTTATTAAATTTACAATTTTATAAATTTCATTAAATTTATAAATTTTTAAAATAAAAATAGATTTGATTTAATTTTGACATACAAGAAATGCATGGGCAGGTATTCCTTGTTAAAAATGAAAATGATGTCTCCATCGACCCCTGTCTTCATTCCCAGCTCCCCACTGCTGTACTTCCCTATGATCTACATAATACATATATGCAAAGTATATAGTGTGTACATACATTTCCTTTCAGAATCTTCGGCCTCTAGAAACATTAAAAAGTTATTCTTTAATTTCTTCTCCTTTTTCTTTGGTCTTTAAATATAATGTATCATATTATGCTTACTGGACTATTTTGTAACCATTTAATAAATACAATAATGTGTCTTAAAATATTTTCAAGACAGTATGTGTGAATCTCCCTTGTTTTATACTACAGCAAAGGACATGGTGCATCCATAATATGAGACTGTCCATTTGTTGAGCTGTCTCTCTGATGATTCTGGTTAGACTTGTTCTGGTTTTGCCCTTGTAATATGCTGCGATTTGCTTTCTGGCATATTCCCCTGGCACATTGGCACATAATCCTCTAAGGAGCAGAGTTGCTGGGCTATACTGCATATGCATTTAAGATCCTAATAAGCTTGACCAAATCATCCTCTAAAGAGCGCTGCTTGTCAGCTGGGTATCAGATTTTCTGTTTGCTCACTTCTTGCTATACCTCAGGTTTGCCTTTTAATTTTGCCAGTCTGTTGGGTGGATAGTGGTATCTCTTTAGGGTTATAATTTCCTCCCTTTTCTTTTTCCCTGGGGAAGTTCATCTTCTCAGGACTCTGTTGCCTGGTTTCATCTCCTTAAGCCTCTGCCCTCATAGGGACCTAGCTACCACTCGTGAGCCCCAGAGCCCCAGTGTACTGGGGCAGTCTTGGCCCTGGCATTTCTCTTCTGAAAAGTATCCAAGCATACTGCTCCACAGTGTCCATCACATGAGCATCTGCTTTTCTTTTGACCCCCTGAGGGGTTGTGGAGAGCCATTGTTGGGTTTCCTGGCTTTAGGTGATTTTATCCACTGCCACTACCGTCACTGGCAACAAGTTGAGTATTTACAGTGTGGACCTGTGTGTGGCTCACTTGCCCTGGTTATCTCATTCATTCTCACAGTGGCCCTGGAAGATAAGGAGTGATGGTGTTATCCTGTTTTGTGACCATTTGGTGATAGACAGGAATTTGTTCAAAACCAACCCAAGCAGCAAAAAGAAAAAGAATAATCCATCTCTCCATGGAGTCCCGGCTCCTGTCCAGAGTTCTCACTGGGTGACAAACAGCCACATTTGCTGAGTGGCAAGCTTACCTGTGGACATAGCTTTGGAGTTGGCATGGCCCTGTTTGCATTTGCCTTGGACACACTCAGCTGTTATTTTTGTATCTGTGGTATTCTCAGAGGACAAGAATGAGTAGGAGTTGAAAGTAGTGACTTTGTCCCCATCCAGCACAAGGACATGGGTTCTTGCATACCACCAGCACCTCTGCTCTTAAGCACAGCTAGGGCTGGCAGTCTCACTTAGGCTTAACCAGATGTTTCTCTGGAAGGGGATTTTCCAGGTTGAACACACTTGTCATGGGAGTGAATGTACTTTATTAGGACAAACATGCCCACGGAGCTATGGAGGGACAGCAAGTGCCTTACTTGCCCTTGAAAGACCTAATTAGTCACCCTATCCTAAAGTGTTTAGCTTTTTATCTCATTCTAAGATCAAGAAATTGCAGGCCGGGCTGGGGTGGTAGAGAACTTGCCTAGAGCATATGCGATGTCTTAGGTTCCATCCCTAGCATTGCAAAGGGAAAGAAGAAGGGAGTAAGAGAAGGAAGGAAGGAGTTGTAGGCAGAGTGAAATTGCAAATGCTTTCCTGTTACCCATTTCAGGTTCTTGGATCCAGAGTTGTAGCAATGAACACTGGACCCGGAAAGATTTAAGCCCAGGCAAGGCTTTATTAGGGGCTTCTGCTTTTGAGGCAGAAGGGAGGCAGCACATGGAGGACAGGAACCCCAGGCTGGCTCCAGCAAACAGCAAAAGCATACAGCTTTTATGGCATCTGTAGGGTAGCAGGAATAGGTCTTGTGATGTCATCATGTGTAGGGGTGGGACTACCGTCATGCCTTGCCACTCTTCTCCATCATACACCTTCATGCATCACATGGCTCATTGCATCTCAAGTGTCCACCTATGTGTGTGCCTTTTATATGCAAATAAGGTCAAGGGAACTGCTGGTTACTTCCGTGACTATTTTATGCGTTGTATTATCTGGGTGTTATGGTTTGGATGTGAGGTGTCCCTCAAAATCTCACATGTGAGACAATGTGAGAAGGTTCAGAGAAGAAATGATTGGGTTGTGAGAGCATTAAATGAATCAGTGAGTCAATCCCTGAGATTAACCGAGTGGTGACTGAAGGGGTAGGGTGTGGCTGGAGGAGGTGGGAATTGGGCGTGGCTTCAGGGTATATATTTGTATCTGGCCAGTGGAGATCTCTCTGCTTCTGATACCATGTGACCTGGTTCACTCTGTCACATTTTCTGCCACAATGTTCTGCCTCACCCTGAGTCCCAAGAAAGGGAGCCTGCCGTCTATGGATTGAGCACTCTGAAACTGTGAGCCCTCAAATAAACTTTTCCTCCTAAAATCGTTCTGCTCAGATCTTTCAGTCACAGCAGCAAAAAAGCTGACTAAAACACTGGGAAAATTTGATCTTATTTTCAGAACAGTGCAGACCCAGCTTTGTCTGGCTTTAGCTGGCATTTCTGCTGACCCCATAGTCTCAGAAGGCTGACTGACTTTCCCAGCCTCCCATCTCCCTGGTGTGTTATCTCACTCCCATAGCCTTAAAGACTGGCTCATTTTTTTCCCCCTCTGTACTGGGGATTGAACCTAGGAGTGCTCTACCACTGAGCCACATTCTGAGCCCTTTTTATTATTTTATTTTGAGATAGGATCTCCTTAAGTTGTTGAGGCTGGTCTTGAACTTTTGATTCTCCTGCTTCAGCCTCCAGAGTACCCGGGATTTCAGGTGTGCAGGGCCACCGTGCTGGACTAACTGGTGCACTTTTAACTCCTAATTTTCTAGCATGGCTTTTAACCCCATAAGACTCAGAGCTAGTCAGGCTATCTTATTTCCCGTGAGAAGTGTTCATCCCTCAGTCCTAATGAGTCCTTTTTTCATGGGAATCCTTGACTGTCCTTCCTCAGCCCCCTTCTTACATATTTCAGAGACATAAAAATTTGGAACTAGAAGAGATCCTAGAATCATTGCTGAATCATTGCATGTGACTCCTCATTACAGTTTTAAGCAGACAGGTAGAGAGTGTCCAAGTTCAAGCTGCAGGAACAAGTGCTGGCCTCAGGTCTCTAGGGTCTGGCTTAGGCTTTTTTCATAACATCACAGCTATCTCTTGAGGGATTGTCATGAGACTGATCCCTCTTGGTTCACAGCTAGAGCTTGTTAGCTGATAGTACTTGGAAGGAAACCAGCCCATCGATCAGTTAATTGGTGATTCATTCAGTGGGCATTTACTGAATACTACTGTGTTTACTGATGACAAAAAGAAGGGTAAGATATGCGTTCTTAGGGAATTCAGAGTCTGATGCAGGACACAGTTGTGCACTTTCTGAGAAGTGATTAAGTGGATCATAACAGTACATATCTACTGTACTGGTTTGTTGAGAAATGTTCTGAGTCAATCACTGTAAAGTACCTGGCATACAGTCAGCACCCAATAAAGGAACAGTATTCTTTTTTGTTTATTTTTAGTTCTGTATAGAGTGAAAAACCAGAAAGATTTTTCCATCAGGAAATTGATGGACATAAATTTCTGAAATAGTATCAATGCAACAGTCTCTTGTCCTACCTGCATTTGTCTTTTTGGAGTCTCTCTTAGGTATTGGAACTGCATAGGACCAGGTCTGCCTCTTTTGTTCACTATTTTTTTTTAAATTTTTTTTTTTAGTTGTAGATGGACACAATATCTTTATTTTATTTGTTTTTATGTGGCACTGAGGATTGAAAACCAGTGCCTCACGTATGCGAGGCAAGTGCTCTGGACTGTGTCTCTCCACAATCCCAACCCCTTTTGTTCACTATTATTTACCAAGAGCTTGGCACATAGTAGTTGCTCATTACTTTTTTTTGACTGATGAGTGTAGGGAGTGGAATAATGAAGAGTGATCCTGGATCCTTGAGGTGAGGACAAAACCGACCAGCTAGTAAGGCCACAGATTGACCTTATGGACCTTTTGTCTTTTGCCTTTCTTTTTTTGGTACTGGAGATTGGTACTGCTCAAGGGCACTAAACCACAGAGCCACATCCCCAGCCCTATTTTGTGTTTTATGTAGAGACAGGGTCTCACTGAGTTGCTTAGCATCTCGCCATTGCTGAGGCTGGTTTTGAACTCGGGATTCTTCTGTCTCAGCCTCCTGGGATTACAGGCTTGCGCCACCATGCCCGGCTTGTCTTTTGCCTTTTAACTAAGCTAGTTGATTGTTGGGAGACCTGTTCTCACAGCATTTACTGACTGAGCAATTATTTCTTCTTACTTCACCTTAGAGTGGGTAACTCATCCTTTAAGGGCCCAAGAAGACAGGATTTCTATGAAAGACAGGATTTATGTAAAGATAGTATTTCTAGAGCCCTGGGGAGTGAAGTTTCCTGCTGCTGATGGGGCAGTAATGGAGTTAGGTAAGCAGAATTTCTGATGTTCCCTCAGGTACAAAGAGGAGAATTTCAACAGAAGTCCTTGCCTTTCCTGTAAATCCTTCCTATGAATGCACCTGTGGTGAAATGGACTCTGACTGTGCTGGAAAAACAGAAAGGTTAAAGCCCATTCATTCATTCATTCACTCATACCCAACAGGCCTCAGCACTGTAGGAAGATACTCCAGGAAGTGATCAGGCATTCCCTGCAAGGCCTTCCACCCATAGGCTATATGCATGTGTGTCTCTTTCTCCAAAATAAAAATCCTTGGTTCACCTATTCCTCAGCATCCCTGGGGGATTAGTTTCCAGACCCCATGGATACCAAACTCTGCTGATATTTGAGTCTCTTATGTAAAATGGAGCAGTATTTGCATTTAACCTGTGCACATCCTTCTGTGTACTCCAATTCATCTCTAGATTACTTATAATACCTGATACATGTTATGGAAATCATTGTTTTACTGTATTGTTTAGGGAATAATGACACGAAAAAAGTCTGTGCATGTTCAGTTAGATGTAATTTTGGGGGAAGTATTTTTTAAAAATATTTTTAGTTGTAGATGGATATAATATGTTCAGTTTTATGTGGTGATGAGAATCAAACCCAGGGTATCATGCGTGCTAGGCAAGCACTCTACCATTGAGCTACAAACCCAGTCCCCATGGGGGAAGTATTTTTGATCCACAGTTGTGAAACCCACAGATGTGGAGGGCCCACTGTAGGATTTGAACACCTCCTCTTTGCTGGCCCTGACAGACTTTCCTCTCCTAGAAGGACAGGCTTTGTGTGGTGCAGTCGCCCAGCTGTGGTGGACTGAATTGGTGCAGAGACAGTAATGCGTAGACGGCCCCATGAAGTTTTGATACAGGATTGGGACTGGCCTCAGAAAACACATATTGGTGGTTTCCATGCTCCAGAGCCTATCCCTGTGGACTTACTGGTTTCACTGGTTGCTGTTAGTTGCTCTCTTCTCCTTGATCCACTTATCAGCTTTCATCTTCTTGTTAGGCCAGGGCTGGTTTGGTCACTGATTTTTATCAGTTCTTTGTTCACTGCCCAGAGGGCTGTGTGGGACCTGCTCCACTTCCCCTACCCTCCAGAGCTTCAGCAACTGACCTTGAGAAGCTGGACTCCGAACAGAAGGGAGGGCAGCAGCTTATTGAAGCAAAGGGCTGTGCTGTGGTCCTGCAGCCAAGGAGTGGAGGACCAAGACCCACACCTGGGTTTCTAGTTTGGCTCTTGTGAACTGAGCGGCTATAAACATGGGTATGCATGCATCACTGTAGTATGATGACTTTGATTCTTTAGTATAAATACCCAGGAGTGGTATAGCTGGATCATATGGTGGTTCCACGCCCAGTCTTTTGAGGAACCTCCATACTGATTGCCATGTGGTTGTACTAATTTACAGTCCCACCAACAGTGTAAAAGTGTTCCTTTTCTTCCGCATCCTCTTCAGCATTTATTATTGTTCATCACGATGGCTGCTCTTCTGACTGGTGTGAGATGAAATCTTAGTTTTCATTTCCATGTCCCTAATTGCCAATAATGTTGAACTTTTTTTCATATATTTTTAAAAAAAATTTTTAGTTGTTGATTGACCTTTATTTATTCATTTATTTATATGTGGTGCTGAGGGTCGAACCCAGTGCCTCCCACATGCAAGGCAAGCGCTCTACCACTGAGCCGCAATCCCAGCCCACATTTTTTTCATATATTTTTTGGCCATTTGTATTTATTTTGAGAAGTGACTGTTTAATTCATTTGCCCATTCATTAATTTGGTTATTTGATTTGGGTTTTTTTTTTTTGAGCTCTTTATATATTCTAGATATTAATCCTCTGTCAAAAGGGAAGCTAGCTAGCAAACACTTTTTTCCTTTCTGTAGGTTCTCTCTTTACACTTCTTTGTTTTTTCCTTTGCTGTGTAGAAGCTTTTTAATTTGATGCCATCCCGTTTGTTAACTCTTAACATTGCTTCCTGATCTTTAGAGGTCCTATTGAGAAAGTCATTGCATCCTATTTGCCTGGAGTGTTGGCCCTATGTTTTCTTCTAGGAGTTGCATCGTTTCTAATCTAATCTCTAGTCTTTGATCCATTTTGGGTTGATTTTTGTGCAGTATGAGAGATAAAAGTCTACTTTCATTTTTCTACATATGGATAACCAGTTTTCCCAGCACCACTTGTTAAAAAGGGCTGTCTTTTCTCCAGTATGTATTTTGGCACCTTTGTCGAGGATCAGATGACTGTAGATGTGGAGGTGTGTCTGTGTCTTCTCTTCTGTACCACTGGCCTGCATGTCTGTTTTTATGCCAGTACCATCATGTGCATTATTTTTGAAAGGTCCTATGAA
Organism: Xerus rutilus; assembly: GCA_028644305.1. NCBI lineage: Eukaryota > Metazoa > Chordata > Mammalia > Rodentia > Sciuridae > Xerus > Xerus rutilus. Next base: position 39,303,538 of record CM053413.1, read on the forward strand.
TCTCATTCATTTAGTAGATATTTCCTGAGTGCCTGCTGTGGGCCAGTATATTTGGGAAATGTCTAAAGACACACAAACTGGAGAGGGCTCTAGTGGGCACAGCACAGCACTCTGAGACGGCTCAAGAAATGCCAGTTTTGTAATGCAACAGGCAGGAAAAGCTGGCTTTAAGAGATTTTTGTCTCTGCCCACACTCATCTGGCAAAGAGGAAGTTCACGAGCCTAGGCTCAGGCCCAGGTGCTGCAGACGTGAAATAGCACCTGTCCTCGTGCCTCCCCTGGCTGGCTGGAGGTCACATGTGCGCATCATGTAAATTTCCCTCCCAGGGAATCTGACAGAAAATTCCCGCTAGGCAAGAGCGTAACACTTGCTCTGGAGGTATCAGCCTTTCCTACTCTGCTAGCCAAGCGCTGGGCTCTGAGAGCTGGGCAGGGATGGCATGGGGCAGCTCAATCCTCTTGCTGATGTGCTCCCGGCCCGACGAGGTATGATTTTATTAAGGCATGTTTACTAAGTGCTGGGTTTTTTTCTAGGGCATTCTGCTAAGGGGTGGATGAGGAGTGTCTCCCCACACCCTAAAATATACCTACTGTTTTCATTTCAGTGGGTTTTGCGGGGGGCCCCATTTTAGTTTTTAATGTTGTTGTAATCATGGTAGTTTTTTTATACCAAATTCTCACTGGCATTGATCCTGTTTTTGCTGTTATCTTCATGTGGATGATGAGGATGATGATTTTGTGGTACTGGTGATTAAACCCAGGGGTGCTCTGCCACTGAGCTCCATCCATAACCCATTTTATTTTATTTTAGTTTAATTTTTCCTTCCACATTTGTTTTATTGGTGCATCCTAGTTGTACATAATGATGGGGTTTGTTGTCATTTTATTTTTCATTTTGAGGTATCTTGCTAAATTGCCAAGGCTGGCCTCAAACGTGCAGTCCTTCTGCCTCAGCCTCCTGAGTCACTGGTAATGCAGGTGTGTGCCACCATGCATGGCCATGTGTATTAGGACTATGTAACTTCTCACTCAAGACATATTTATGTAGTGGCTGGTGTGCAAGGCCATACTGAAGATGAGTGAGTTGAAATTTACTGCAGCCCCTGCAGCATGCAGGCTCTGATGGGTAGAAAGTCAGCTGCTAACCTTGTAATCACCTGGGTGGACCGTTCTGGCAGGTGATGGGGATGCAGTTAGGGATGTGTTTACATTTTTTCTTTGGGCCTCACTAGGTGTACCTCCAGCCCTGTAGGTAAGTTTTAATAATTTGCTCTCTATTTCCCAAAACACACAAAGTGGGATTTCATCTCTCCAGTGAAATCTGGGGAAAGGAGAAGCATTTTAGGCAGAGGATAGGCATTCCCAGGATGTTGCAGAACATGAAAAATAAAATCATAAATCTATGAGTATTGGGGCTGGGGTTGTGGCTCAGTGGTAGAGTACTTACCTAGCACATGTGAGGTGCTGGGTTCGATCCTCAGCACCACATAAAAATAACTAAATAAAATAAAGATATTATGTTCATCTATAACTAAAAAAAAGTTTATATTAAAAAAAAAAAACACCGGGCTGGGGTTATGGCGCAGTGGTAGCGTGCTCGCCTAGCATGCGGGAGGCACTGGGTTCGATCCTCAGCACCACATAAAAATAAAATAAAGATATTCTGTCCACCCACAACTAAAAAATAAATATTTTAAAAAAAAACCAAAAAAATAAAAAAAAACACCAGTATTGTAACAAGAACATTGTGCTTGTGGATAGTAAATATGTTTTTAAGTTCTGAAATGGATTAAACTGAAATCAGTCATTAGAGACGTAAAAGCCTCTTCACTTTGTGTTCTTTACCTTTTTATCATAAGGCATCATCAAAGAAGTAGCTTTGCCTATGTTTTTTTCCACTCAATTTTGTATTTGGTAGATCTGCAAATCTACAGAAAAGTTGAAAGAGGAATACTACAAATCTTTGTAGTTCCTTCACCAAGGTTTTATTAGAACATTTTATCTCATTTGTGCTGTCTCCCTGCCCTTTCAGCCATGTGAGGAGTGTGTGAGTCTGTGAAAAACATTCAAAATCAAGTTGTCAACATCCTGACACTTTGTCCCTAAATAATTTGGTCTATATCTACTAAAAATAAAGACATTTTCCCATATAACGACCTATTATTATCCACCTCTGGAAAATGCAATAATTTTATAATACCATCTAATATCAGTCAATATTTAAATTTCCTCACTTGTTCCAAAATACCTTTTGCAGGTCTTTCCCTTTCTGCCACCCTCCTTTGGGCTTCAGTGCTGACTGAGGCATTTGGATATGGCATCCCTTCAGTCTTCCTATCCAGAGCAGAGCCTTCCCTTATTTAGGCCATTCATATGAGACCCACATTCTGCATTCATCTTTGTTTGTCCTGATGACGCCTTTACCTTGGTCCTCCAGTCCTCCCTTTCCATGAACTTCAAGTGAGGCCTAGAGGCTGTATCTGCAGTAACAGAGCCTCATTGGCGACCTCAGGTCCTTCAAGGTCAGGATGACCCAGGCTGATGGTGCTGAGAGCCACTGGGTGGGTGAAGGCACCAGTTGGCATTTAGATCTGATAGAGTATTGACCAATTGTCAATCATTCTAATAGTTATTGGGAATGAAAAGCATTTATAATTAAAAAAAATACTGTCTCACAGTAGACACAGGGCAGATATATGTTTCTATATATTTATGTCTACCTATTTATATATATATTTAACTGCCAAAAAGTCATATCTGGGCACTACTTTGGTTTTTTTTTTTAACTTTCAAATAAGACAATGTATTTAGTATGAGCCCTATAGGTGGCAAAGGGAGACATGTCAGAGAACAACCTCCTTTTTTTTTTTTTGTAAAAAAACATAAAAACAAAAACACATCTTCCCTTCCTTTTTTATTTTATGGTGGTACTGGAGGTTGAACCCAGGGCCTGGCACTGACTAAACAGGTTTTCTACCACTGAGCTTCACCCCAACCCTTCTGCCTCCTCCTTGATAGACCCAGGTCCAGTTGGGGTAGAGTGTTTTTGGCGGGGGAGGTGCCAATGCTGTTTATAAGGTTTAGGCAGGAAATGAGATCTCAGGGCTAGAGTGTCATGGGAGAAGGGGAGCCTTGGAGAGTGATTTGTGTGTGTGCAAGTACGGACAGGTACGCGCATGTGTGTGTGTGCTGTCTCGGGGGAATATGAATGGTGAGTTAAGGTGCTAAAAGCAGCATCAGACGTGACACAAAGAAATGAACCCTGTGCCAATTTGGAGAAGGCATGGTTTCAATTAAAGCCAAGGAAATCTCTTTCGAGCATCTGCATGGTGCCAGACTCTGTGCTGGGTGTGTGAATGGCACAAGCTGGCTCTTGTGAACCTTTAGGTCCAGGAAGGTACAGACCTAAGTGAGCCATCTCTCCATGGTGAATGTATGACAAGAAAGCATGAGGAGCTGTGGAGACTCTGAGGTGGAACTAGGGTTTTTCCCAGGAAGGTAATAGAAAATAGAAGTAGATGAGAGGCTTAGCCAGGTGAAAAGCAAGCCATGTGGAAAGATTAATATGTACAAAGGCCCCGAGGCTAGAGAGAGATGGAAGAAGAGACAGCAGCTCAGTGTGGCTGGATCATAAAATATGATAAAGACTGAGTGGCTCTTGGGAGGGAGAGTTGAGTCCCTGACCCTTGGTAAAAAAAAAAAAGTGCTTAGACTCCATACTAAGGGTCCCAGGAGGACCCTGAAACATTTTAAAGAGAGGAGTGGTGTTATTACATCTGCATTTTGAGAAAAGGCTAGGTTGGGGAAAAGATTTGGAGGGAGGCCAAACTCGACTGCGAGAGGAGTCAGGGGTATTGTAGCTGTCCAGGGAAGGGATGATGGAGGTAATAAATACCTATTGAGAATGCATGGGTAGATAGCTTGGATATCCATCAAGAAAGGTACAAATAAATGAAAAAATATTTAGGTGATAGGATTCACATTGTATCTGGGGGCTGAAGAAATCCTATCTATTCAACATTTATTGAATCCCTTTGTTATATCTGGGTCTGTATTTGAGGTAAGAGATACAGCAGTGTGTGAAACAGATACAGTGGTGCCTACCTCAGAGGAGCTTACCTTCTGGTGGGAGAGTCAGACTATGAACAGACAAGTTTATAAAGTGACGTTAGCTGGTGATATGTGCCATGAAGGAAAATAAAATAGGGTATAGGGCTAAGAATAAGAGAGTAGAGTGTTAGGCAGGGAGACATGCGAGCTTTATTTTGAGAGAGTAACATTTGAACACAGACCCAAATATTGAGAGTGCAAGCCCTGCAGCCTTGTTGGCAGGGAGAAAGAATGGCATGTGCAAAGGCCCAGGGGCAAGAAGAGGCTTGTGTATGGAGCAGCAAGCAGGCAGGCTAGTATAGGTATGTGATGATGGGGCTTTTCCATGCTCTGTTACTGAGGGTCGTGCTTTGAAAAATGGGTCTCTTCTTGTGCTGTTAAAAGAGGAAACTTCTGGGCTCTCCCAGGTGTCTGGGGAATGGCCAGTCTCAGGAGACCTGGTTGATAGCATCTATGTTTAGGTACAGTGTGCATTTCAAGTTTTCCACCAAAATTTACATCAGAGATGAGAGAATGTAGCAGAGCTCAAGAAGGGATGCATTTTTACTTTTGTTTCTTAGTTCATTTAATTTATTACTTTTTTGAGGCAGGGTCTTGCTGTGTTGTCCAGGCTGGCCCTGAACTCCTGGGCTTGAGCAACCCTCCCACCTCGGCCTCCTGTGTAGTTGGCCCCAGAGGAGGGATGTATTTTTAGAACGATCATTTGCGTCTGACTTACCACCACATATTCATGTTTATTTTGTTGTTTATAAGAAAGCTATTGATCAATAACTTCTCTTATTAATTTTGGTTGATATTATCAAATTATTCTATACTTGTTCTAATAGTCCTTCAGATCTTATTTTAATATTATTATTTTTTGTGGAGAAGGCTTTTTCCAGGCATATAATCATATCATCTGCAAACTAATGACATTTTGCTTCTTCTTCTTTTCCAATTGGTAAAACCTCTTCCTTTTTCTTATCTAACTGGATTGGCAGTTGCTTCCTGAATCATGTTAACCATGGTGGAATCCCGGCTTGTTCCTACCTCTCGCTGACTTTTGGCGACAGCTGTATCTCTCTTAAGGAAATTTTTTTTTTATTTCTATCTTGTTAAAAATGTTTTAAGAGTAAGAAATGAATGTTGGAGTTTAACAAGATTTGCATCTAAGGAGACTTCTGTTTTTGTTATCCTTTCTTCTTTTGATCCAATTATTTAATTAGTATTATATATTGTTAAGATTTCTTAATGTTGATTCATCCTTTCATTCCTGGCGTGAGCCAAATTTGTTGGGACCTGTATTTTTATTTTTAATAAAGAAGTTTTTTAAGCTACTTTCCTTTTTATCTATTTATTTTCCTGGTACTGGAGACTGAACTCATGGGTGCTCTACCACTGGGCTACATCCCCAGACTTTTCTTTTTTTTTTTTAGTTTTTATTTTGAGACAAGTTCTGGATAAGTTGCTGAAGCTGACCTCAGACTTGAGATCCTCCTGTCTCAGCCTCCAAAGTCACTGGGATTACAGATGTGGTAGCTCACACCTGGCTTACACTATTTTCTATCATTTAAATTAATGCTCCGTGAAGGCACAGTTTATTTATCCTGTGGTTTAGAGCAATGCCAGCCGGACAGCTTTATTTCAGTTCTAGAAGTTGAAGCTAGAGGAATGAACAAATCATTCATTAGGCCAACATACATGTACTGAATGCTTAGTGTGTGCAAAACACTGCTGCATGGATGGCCTCCACTGCCCCATGTGATTTTGTGATTCTATGCAGTGGTTCCACTAGTTAGGTTTTGTTAGCGTAGTTGTTGCAAAGGAGAGAACCCAGTTCAATCTGGATTAAGCAGCACTGGAACATCATGGCCGTAGGAGTGGAAGGGAAGCTCTGAGAGGGAATGGCTTCAGGCACGGTTGTGCTTTTTTCAGTGTTGGCTTCATCCCCAAGAAGCTCCAGGCTGACCTCCCCTATGGCTGTGGAGTGAGAGCTTCTTGTTCTTCCTTGTTCCAGCAGAACTTCCTGTGAGGACCCAAGTTTGTGTCTCATGGGCCTCCTACTTTGGAATTCTGGAATTTGGGGGTGGAGGACAAAGGTCAGCCTCATGGGGACTCATGAACTGAGAGTCAAGGAAGGGTGACCTCCATGGGAAGGCCAGCTGCTGTTACCTACAGACAGAATCAGATGATTTGTGGCCCAAACACCAGGTGTACAGGCCATCTGGGCCAGCCAGCCCCTTTCGTTTGTGGTCCTCACTTCTTTCTCTGGCCAGAGGGGAGGCCAACGGGGGCTAATTCCTGACGCAACATGAAGACCCAGCAAGTCAGTGACAGAATCAACATTTTAAGTTTCTACCTGAAATTCTAGGTCTTACTTCCTCCACTGAATTATGCTTAGAAACAAGAATGAGAGTTAAAACATTAGCCAGGTACCTGGAGGTTTGATTGTTAAAAAAAAGGAGTTCTCTGGACTCAGCCTCACTCCTGGTCTCCTAGCCATACTTCAGAATTGATTTTGATGATTCTGTGTTGTCCCCTTTTCATAATAAACTTAGAAGGTAGAGACTTTTAAAAGGGTGTCTTTGATGGGATATTCAATATTTTATGTAGACCATTTAGAGATGCAAAGTTTTAACTTTGCAAAATCTTTCCTAGTTTGATTTGTCTTCTCTTCAAATACTTTTCTTCTTTTAACCTTTATTGAGATGTAAATATATCTGCACAGGAGCCAACCTAAGGGCTGAGCTGAGTGAGTGTCCATATATGTTTATACCCCCAGATGCCGTGGAGCATTTGTTCAAAGACTCTAGCTGTCCCCCGCCCAGCCTCTTTTCTTACCCCTTCTCTCCTGCCCCGGCTGTTCTTCTCCTAACAGCACACTGAGGCTGGGGAGACCTGTGGCTTCCTTGCCTGTGCCTGGTCTCAGGCTGTACTTAAGAACCGTCCTATGTGCACAGATCTGAATCCAGGGACAATTTAGAAATCTGCTCCTGAAGACTTATGCTGGGAAGGGAGGTGAGTAGGGTGCCATAAAGGAAGAGAGGCAGCTGTCTAGAGGATGTCCTTGTTCCAGACACTGGAGCACCCACAGTCTAACCAAGGCACAGGTCCCCTCACCTGCCTTCCTGTTCCTCCTTTACAAATGAGAAAGTCTGGAGAGAGAAGGATTTGCTGAAGGTCATCCAGGATGCAGGCTGGAGGCTGGGTGGATGGTCCCTGGGTGTGGGCTAGCCACTCCCTGTAATCTCTGCCACCTCAGGGAGAACAGGTGGCTTCACTGGTGGATTTGGTTATAATTACCTTTCACTTAAAATACTTTTGAATTTTTTTTATCTTGGAAAATCTTGAAATTCTGCAAGAGAGCACTGAAAGAATGTAGGTACTGGAATCTGACATCCTTGAGTTCACATTCTTGCTTTGTTTTATGATCTTGTACAGGGATGTCAATTTCCATGAACCTTGGTGTCTTCATCTGTAGAGGGGATAATATTAGCACTGACCTTAGAGGGTGGTCATGAGGATTAAATGAGATAGTATGCACCTCATGCTCAGTACACTGTGTGGCAGATGCTGTCTGTGTATAGTCATGTTTGCTTGATGACAGGGACACATTCTGAGAATTGCTTTGTTAGCAGATTTTGTCCTTGTGTGAAGACAACTGCCTGTCACTGAGCAAGATGATTTTTTTTTTTGGTACCAGGGATTGAACCTGGGGGTACTTAACCACTGAGCCACATCTCCAGCCCTTTTTATTTTTTATTTAGAGACAAAGTCTTGATAAGTTGCTTAGGGCCTTGCTAAGTTGCTGAGGCTGGCTTTGAACTTGTGATCCTCTGAGTAAGATGACCTTATGGGGCCACCATTACATATATGTTGGCCAAAACGTCCTTGTGTGGCACATGACTGTGTTCAAAAAACTAAGTTACAGCGTTTCTGGGGGGAGAAAGTGAGACATGACTTAAAAGTGAGCAGGCAGTATCACAGCCTCCCCTCGAACGTTAACATTTTAGCATCACTTTAATTTTAGAATTCTACATTAGTTTTATAATTAGTGATTTCATGGTGTTTATTAAGATCACAGGCTCTGGAGCCAGGCTCTGTGGGCTCAGATCCCGACTGTACCCCTCACCAGTTGTGTGACCGTGGATAAGTCACTTCATCTCTCCGTAACTATACTTTCCTTGCATATAAAATGAGACTAATCATAGGACCTGCCTTATGGGTAGTTCTGAGGAGAAAATGACAGGACATGCATGCTGCCCTTCCTTAGCCCAGGGCCCCAGCTGATGTGCAATACTTGTGACATTGTCATTATCACCAACAAATTGGCCTGTGTTTTTCTTTGACTGGTAAACATCTTGAGTGGAGTTGTGCCTTGGTTTTCTTGGCCGTAACTGCTGCCTGTGATCTTCGCGTCTCACTGAAGTCCTTTCCCAAGCCTGTTTCTCTGCCCCTCTGTGTTAGGAGGGGCCTTGGGAAGAGCAGCCTCTCCGCTCCCCCAGCAGCCTCCTCTGGTTGGCTTTTGGGGAGGCATGAATGGGCCACTCTCCTGGAATCAGCCTTTTGTCCAATGGGGACAATGTGAGGCTTTCATGGGTGACTCATCTTGGGGCGGCGATGACCACACCATGGGAAAGGAGGAATGGAGTCCAGTCCAACGTGTGCCACCAGAGCATCTTGGCGGTTGCACGATGGGAGCCAATGGGGGCAGGGAAGGGTTTGTTTCTCCGAGGACCCAGGAGTCAGGTCAACCAGTAGTGGGTCAAGTTGAGCAACTGAAAGGATGTGAGACAATAAAAAGCTCTAGCTTGACAGACTCAGCCTTTTTATTTTGAAAAGTGCTTCTTTCAAGCTCTAAATTGGCCCCTTCAGCTGCAGGAATGGTGCCAGTTAACCCACATTTAATAAGAAACTGGGTTAGCGGACATTTTCTCTCTTCCCAGAGCATGTCCTGGCTATTGGACTTCTTCCAGGGGCTGGTACAGTGATGGCCATTTACGCAGCCCAGGCTGGCTGGCTGGCTGGCTGCGGTCGGCTTTGAGTGAATGCACCCCCACCCCACCTCTGTCCTGATGGAATTGCCAGTTCTATGCATAGGATGCAGACTTTCCCCTTGATTTTTCTGAGGACCAGCCTCCTTTGTGTACCTCTGTAGTTTGGGTACACTTCAATCATCTAAGGGTTCAATCCTTACCCTTGGGATTTCCATGTTGTTCTTCAGGGACAGTTTTACTCTCCTGAGTGACATTATGTAAATTTCCTTTTTTTCTGGTGGCTTCCCTCTGTGTGTGTATGTGAAAGCTTCCCGCACTCCCTCCCTGCATCCCTCACTGTGCCTTTTCTGGGGGCTGGGATCCAGCGGGCAGTGATACAGTGACTTTGTTGTCCACTTGGTTCCCACCAGCTGATGGGCAAGGTCATTTTCAAACTACACCTGCTTATCAAAACCGCCAGCTGCACTCCCCAAAGATGGCCTCCTCCCCCACACCAGGGAAGAGGCGAGATAAGAATAGACTAGGGAGGCACAGAGTAAGAGTGAAGGACACCATCCATCCGACCATGAGGCGTGGGTGGGCATTTGGTTTGACAGCTGGGCTCAACACAGTCTCAGCTGATGTCAGTGCTCCGCTATCACGGAGCTACGCATTGAAGAGGCCTTTCACACAATAAAACATTTGCACATGTCGTGTGATTTGATATCCTTTTTTTATGCTTGCAAATGACTTCATTATTTAGAAGGTGTTTTAGGTCATTGGTCTGCTTCTTATCTTTTGGAAGTGCTGGGATTTCAAAGGCTCTGTCCCATGAAATACATGAACTAGAGTGGACATCAGTGGAGGTGATGAATGGCAGGCCAGTGTGTGACAGTGTGTGTTCCTCTTCCCCTCGTGTGGGTATGAACACCAATGGCAGGTCTGCTCTGTGATGTTCCTGGTGGATCCTGAGGACTGACTGGGTGGGTCCTAGCTCTCTGATCTCAGGAGGTGCATTTTTAAGGGAAGCTCTCTTTAAAAGAGTTGGGGATCCAGAGATTGAATAGCAAAGAGTTCCTCATGGCTAGAGCTGCTCAGGGACTGGTAGGATAAGACCTTTCTCACTACTCATCACATGGTCTTGAAACATGGACCAAGATGGGTGAAACATCCCTGCCTTCGGATGGTAGGGATCCATTTTGAGGAATCTGAAACTCATATAATTGAGGGAGGGCTCTTTAAGATAAATAATTCCAAATTATCCTTATCTAAATTTTACAAATATGTAGTTTACAATGGGCACCTTTTGGAGGAGGAACCTGTGAAATGAGGAGCTCTATGGCTTCCGCTTCATTACCTTCAAAAGCATATATGCTTTGGGCTATAGCAAAACAAGTAGACCCATTATGAGAAGTTTCTAGGTGGAAAGCAAGAAGCCCATCTCTAGGCCAGATTGGAAGGAGGGTGTGGTATTACCTGTATCTACACGCAGGTACTCAACTCTGCATTTATAGCAAAGAGTGGGTACAGTCATTTATCAAACAAATGGGTATGGCTATGTTACAATAAAGCTTTATTTATACAAATAGGAGGAACACCCAATTTGGCCCTTGGGACATAATGCGCCAAACTCTGCTGTAGACAATTTTCTGGTCTAAGTTATTTAGTAGATTTTTGCTAAAACATCATATGTTTAAAAACTTAAAAATAAGTTTCATAAATTTTTACTTTTAGAGCATAGGAGGAATGGAGGAACTTTGGATAGGGCAAAGGAGAGGGAGGGGAAGGGGAGGTGGTGGAATGAGATGCACATCATTACCCTAGGTACATGTATGAAGACATGAATGGTGTGATTCTACCTTGTGTACAACCAGAGAGATGAAAAATTGTGCTCCATATATGTACTATGAATTGAAATGCATTCTGCTGTCATGTATAACAAATTAGAACAAATTAATTAATTAATTAAATTAAAAAATTTTACTTTTAGAAGTTCAATTTTATATTATTAAATATTAATTTATATTGTTTAAAAACCTTGAGTAGTTTAAAGAAAGAAAATTTTATGATCTCTCTCTCTCTTTTTTTTTTTTTGGTACTGGAGATTGAACTCAGGGGCACTTGACCACTGAGCCACATCCCCAGCCCTATTTTGTGTTTTATGTAGAGACAGGGTCTCACTGAGTTGCTTAGCACCTCGCCATTGCTGAGGCTGGCTTTGAACTCGCGATTATCCTGTCTCAGCCTCCCAAAGTGCTGGGATTGCAGGCATGAGCCACCACGTCCAGCTTTTATAATCTCTCTTAATTCTGCTACTCAACAATGAACACTGTTAATCAGTGAATGTTATAGCAAATTTCCTTCTTGCCCTGTTATGAATATGCACATTAATTATCTTCACTAAAATCATACCATATTTGCAGCATGATTTCCTGCTTCCCTCAGGAATATGGGGGCCCAGGCAGTGATGAGAGGGTGGTGGTATCTGTGGTGTGTTCTGGGAAGAGGGTATGTAGTAGTTGGGGCTGTGGACGGTGGTATCAGAGTCCTAGGTGTGAAACTCGATGCTTCTTGAGCTGTGAGGCCTTGGACCTGTCACTTCAGCTCAGATGTAAAATGGAGATAACTGTTCTCTGTGCCTCCCATGAAAATTGTAAGGAGTAGATGAGGTAACTATTCTGGCTGAGTCCATGGCCAGACCCAGATCTAAGTTGTTGTTACTGTGGTTGTGTTGGTGTTGTAATGGTGGAGGTTTTTGGGTTTCGAGCCAAGCCCTGCCCTACAGACCCCTGCTGGACTCAATCCCAGCTGTCCTGGCTTGGCTTGAGGGAAGCAAGGATGTAGCTAGCTCATCAACTCCCCTCAGAATGTGTGCCCCTCTCTGCATCCTCAGCGGGTACCCGTCAGGACCAGTCCATGCTGCTACTCCAAAGCATGACCCCCCAGTAAACCAGACCCACTGCCTCTCTCCTACCCATCTCTTTTACCCTCAGGCAGCACAGAGGCTCTGCCAGCTCTGAGGAGTAGGGTCAAGTGGCAGTGGACCTGCACTGACCAAGCACTTTCACACACCAGGTCTTAATACTCCCAGCACAGCTGTAGGGATTGGTAGCAATGATCCCCTTGTACAATTATCCCCTTTTGGTGAGGAGACCAAAGTTTCAGGTCACACAGTAAATAAGTGGTAGTGTCAGGACACCTATCATTCTGATGTCAAATCCACACTCGCTTTCCTTGCTTTGGTTTAGGGCAGGAGTTTTCAACCTCAACACTATTGATAGTTTGTGTAGGAGAATTCTTTGCTGTGGGGCGTGTCCTGTGCCTTGTAGGTCATTGACCAGTATTTACCCACTAGCTTCCAGTAGCACCTCCTGCCAACCTGTGACAGACAAAAACGTCTCCACGCATTGTCACACATCCTCCATAGGGCAAAAGAGGAGGCACATAGTCACACACCGCATGACGATTTTCAGTCAATGATAGGCTGCATATATGGTGGAAGTTCCAAGAGATTGCATGGCCTCATGATGCCGTAGCCTTCTCGACTTGTGTAAATATTACTCCACACAATGGCGAAATTGCCTAGTGATCCTTTTTTCAGAACATGTTCCTGTGGTTAAGCAAGGCGTGACTGTATTTGTGTGTTGGGAGGTGGGTTAAGAGCAACTTGAAAGTTGGATTACTGTCATTAGTGTGCACCTGTGAGAAATCTGTAGGGAATTCACCTTTAGGGCAGGAAGAAGTGAGATTGGTGTTCTAGATTGTGTGCCCAGAACCATCCTGTTCACGCAGGTTCCTGCGGGTTCAGCTAGTGTGACTTGACCTCCTATGCTGAAAACTCCCCTTCTCGTCAGCTGTGCTTAAGTTTCTTCATTTGGCTGCTTGCTCCCTGCTTTATTAAAGATGAAAGAATGAAGACTGATCCCATAGAGTGGCCCTTAACCACTAAGCCACATCCCCAGCCCTTTTTACAGTGTTTATTTAGAGACAGGGCCTTGATAAGTTACTGAGGCTGGCTTTGAATTTGTGATCCTCCTGCCTCAGCCTCCCAAGCCACTGGGATTACAGGTGTGCACCACTGTGCCCCACCTGCCTTCTGGTTTTATGCGTGCCAGTTGCCTGCTCCCTGTGGTACCTGTGCTGTGAGATGTTCCCACCAATTAGGAGTGGGAGAATGGGAGCGTTTCCCCTGATTCTAAATCCTACTGTGAGTACACTTAGAAATTTCCATTTGATCTTCTTTCTGGAGATCCCTAGGCCACCTGTTAATGCCCCTCTGTCTTTTTCACATTTACTTCCTCAAATCTTGCTGAGTTTAATGTGTTCTCTCTATGTTTGATGGAGTGTGTGGAAATTAAGAGTGAGCAGACAATGACTGAGGGTCTGAATGTCTCTTCCTTGGAATACAGTGTATTTTATGACAGCTGATACCTGTTCTTTAAGAGCACTCTCTCTCATATGGAGGCCTTTTTCCTGAACACTGAGATCCTTTGTTCTCGATGGTGGAGGTCCTTAGAGATAGGACTCTGGGGATGCAGACACTTGGTTGAATGGGGCCAAAGACCAGGTAAGCGATTTAACATACCTGAAGCTGGTGAATGGGTGCAGGTTCTAAATGGTGGAAAGGAATCTTGAAAATTCTCTAAATTATGCACAAAGACTAGCGTATGTGGCTTTGGGTGTACAACCCTGCACAGTGACCTGTGTGTTTTGATGTCAGAAGAGTACATACAAGAAAGACCCACTGTGGTTTTTAATAATGCGGGAGGGTATGGATGGGAATGATCACCCCTGAATTCTGACCGTCAAAGGCATAGGAGCTGTTGCACCTGCTTGTGGGCATGAGGCAGAACAGAGCCCTGAGGCCCGAAGCCTGGGTTCAGGAGGCAGCTGCCTGGGCTCCACACCCTGCTGCTGTGTGACCTTGTTCAAGTTCTCTAAAATAGGATGATGGGGGGCTGAGGTTGGAGCTCAGTGGTAGAGTGCTTGTCTAGCACGCGTGAGGCACTGCATTCGATCCTCAGCACCACATAAAAATAAATAAATAAAGCCATTGTGTCCATCTACAAAAAGAAAAAATTTTAAAAAAATAAAATAAAATAGGGATGGAGGCAGCAGTAACACCGGGCCTACACAGAGCTCACCAGGGTTAGCTGTCCACAGCTGCTGCTAACATAGTCACTGTCTAGTATTAGCCAGTTAGACGGGACTGGTTTGAGAACTGAGCTCCTCCCCAGGCCTCTTGGCTCACGTGGTTCCTTTTAAAAGATGGGGAGCAAAGTGCCGTCCTCCGGCCCCTTGTTGGGGGTCTTCTCCATGCTCCTCCTCAGTTGCTGCATGCTTCAGTGTTGGCTTGCTTGTCCTTTGATCTCCAGTGACTTGGCAAGCTCAGAGCCTCCCTGCACACCGCCTGTCCAGCAGGCTGACAGAACGCAGATGTGGCTCCCGCCTCCTCAGAAAACCTCCTGCCTCTGGCCTCACGTGCATTCTTGGCTCCTGTGCTAGGGACTGGAACGAAGGGTGGGAGATCCTGGGAGACAGCCCACAGAGGTCAAATCTGCTGGGAGATCTTTTAAGCTGGCTCTGGGTCTCTGGGCTGGTCAGGGTTAGACTGCTGGCAGGCCGGGGCACTAGCCTGCAGCTTGGTGGACTCCCAACTTAGTGGATTTTTTTTTGGTACTGTTATTTGTCAAATATTTTCATTTCAGAGCTCATTCATGACTGTTCCAGCTGAGGTGAAAAGTAAAAAATTTAAGCAATGTGTTAAAGGGGGTGGGAGGAGAAAAAAGCCAGACTTAACAAATAGGAATTTCAAACGTAATTGCCCATGAGGCTGTCCCAGTGATGAAGAGCCAGGCATTCCCTTTCTCAGGAACTCATTCCCCTTCCCAGTTCCTGCCTCCCATTGGGAATGCTGGTCCACCGTGGTCCAATCTGCCAGCTTCCCAAGAGAATCCAGAAATCAAAATCTTAGCATCAGATTTCCAATTTCTCACGAGAGCCTTCCAGATTTTGAAATATTGGCCACTCCTTGGGAAAAAAAAATGAAAAGTTTTAAACATGTTTTGGGCCAGAATTGAAAAGACACCACATTGCAAGGGACTTGAGAGACACCCTCCTTGTGCTCTTGAGATTTATACATTTGGAATCGGAGGCTTAGAGAGAATGACCTGTCTGGTGCCATTGTGGGTCTTTTCCTTCCGTTTCCATCTGCTGTGTTTCTGTTTGGATTCCGTACAGATGTTAGGGTCATCCAAACTCCTCCATGGAACCAACAGAGGAAGGATCCCCAGGAGGCGGAGCACAGACTCTGTTTCCAGTTGATTCAGGGAGGCCCCCGTGTTCCCAGAAGAGATGGTACTTGGCAGGGACACCTCCTTGGATCAATCAAGCTGAGAAGCACAGGGATTTAATTTTGCTCAAGTTTGATCTGTTCTAGGAAAGTATGTTCAGGGCGGCTCAATAGAATTTTTTCCCCAAGAATTTATCCTGCTTAAAATATTTCAGAGCTCTTGATAGACTTAGGGAAATTCCCACAGGGCCAGACCAGTTCAGCTTTGTCCTTTGACCAGGAAAGGTGAGGCTGCTCCTGATCCGTGGCATCAAACCCCAGCTGCCCAATGAAACTGCCATTCTGGGATAAGGTGATGAGAAATTCACCTTTACTGAATGTTTGGTCCAGCTGCATGACCACCTCACCAACGGGCTCAAGAAGAGAGTATTTCCTGTTATGCAGGAGGGAAGGGCTGGGGTTTGATCCTCGTACTCTCACTTTCTTGCCTAATCTGCTTATAAAAAGGAGAGGTCTGATTTTTGCAGGTTATTACACAGTGGACACCAACGCCAATCTCTTAAAGGAAACTGATCAAGATCCAGAGCAGCCGTCGGGCCCCAGGAGGGTGACTCATGAGCAGTGAAGTTCCCAGAACTCACCCGTCCTTGGCCAGCTAGAAAGAGGCTAAGCCAGGAGGCACATGTGGAAGGGTGGGGTGGGGCACTGCAGCATGGCCTCTGTTTTTAAAAAACATTGTGTGTTATAGTCAAAGCATCCCTCCCTTGTGAGCAACCGAGTGATTTTAAAAATAGGAGATTCTGCAGAAAGCCATGCTGACTGCCTCTTCTTATCGGGAAGGCAAAGTCACACAGTCCAAGTCCAATCTTGGAATAATTTTTTTAAAAAAATCAGTTTTAGCTCAGCCTGAGCAGGAGACACGTGCAGTGGGTTGCCTTTCCCCCAGGGCTGTTGGAAGTGTTTCTGAAACCAGTGTGGTCCATGGCAGGAACAACTGGTTTTTCAGGCTCTTAAGAAAGACAGTCTGTGATTTATGTGGCTACTTCCAACCCCTTAAAGTTCCAGAACAAGCCATGTGAATCAGCACTTTATTTATATTAATTTTTTAATAGATAAGTAATATACATGCAAGAAAATGTACAAATAACCATGTAACTCATTGGGTTGCACACACCAAACACACCTCTGCAGTTAGCACTCAAACTGAGAAACACAGTGTGCCCGTGCCCAGGAGCATCCCTGTGATCTCCTTCATGGGGATGACCATGATCCTGACATCCGACTTTGTCGGAATGGAATCATTGCCATGTCAGGTCAGTGGTTGGAGTTTAAAGAGTCCTAAGCAGGGTCCTGTCATAAAGCCAGGGAGAGTTGTTTTCTGAATGTCAGGAAGAAGATTCCTGTTGTGTTCAGGGGCTGGGTGAGAAGTCAGTTTGCTGGCTCAGGTGGGGACGGGATTTTCAGTAAAGTGGACATGAGGAAGTGTGACAGGGTTTGGAGGGCCGTCAAGGGCTGACGGTGCACTGAATTAGAGATTATGTTGGTGGGATCTCTCACATGCACGAGCACTTTCTTCTTCTTTTTTACGGTGCTGGGGATCAAACCCAGGGCCTCACTCATGTTCACCAAGCTCTCCACCACTGAGCTACATCCCTGGCCTGAGCTTTTTCTAAAAGGCCTGATTGTTCAGGAAGAATTAAAAGCTGCCTGTTGGGGTGATCGGGGTGGAGTCTTGAACTGGAGCCAGCGAGAAATGCCATGTGTCATTACTGATAGAAATCTGATCATCCCCGGATGCCGCCTGTCAGCATGAGGGCTCCTGGGAGCTGTTTTTCTGATGGCTCAGACAATGGAGACAGGAGGATGCAGCTCTGCCTAATGAGTTCCTCCTCCGTTGGCTGAAGGTGTGGGATTTCTTTGAGGGAAGCCATTAGCCACTTGGATGGTTTGTTTTAAAACAACCAAAATCTGTCTCGGTGTGGAGGTTGTACAGAGAGCTCTCACTGGTCCTTGACATCGGCAGCTGGGAGTTCCCCTTGGCAGGTGTAGGCATAGCTTGGCTTCTTCATGATTTTCTCTCACATTACTTTGATGTGTGACTGGGATGGTTTCTATATATACACTGGCTTTGTGTGTCTCAAAGAAGCAGGGAAAGTGGAAGATCCCTTTAAAAGTGGTTCCTTTTTATTCAGTATTCATTCAACATTTATTAAGTACCAACTATGCACCAGGTGCTAGGAATGGTTTTATTTAGTTATCAGGGTAATCAGCCTTTATGTATGCAGAATGTTACAGGTAAGTTAATGACCAGTTTAAAGGCTGTGTGTTGTGCATATGGTGATCCTGGTGTGTGCTTATCACATCCTAACAAGACATAATACTGACTTATCCCAGGCAAGACCATGCATGTAGCAGACTTTGTATTATACTAGAAAGTGTTTGGCAAATCTGAGGGTATTTTTGTTCCAGGGCCTCTAGCCTTCTGTTTATGTGCTGAGTTACAGTGTAATGAGCTGGCCCTGTGCTGAGGGCCTGGACACTGTTTTGTGCTTTTGACATGTTGAAGAATGGAGCCTCATGGACATGAAACACTCACTCCTTTAAGGACCCTGTTTGCAGCTCCAGATCTTTACCCTCAGCTTCCAGACGTGGAAGAATAAGGACTGGAGCAGAGCTGATGGGCAGCACAGAGAAGCAGTCCAGTGGTTGGGCAGCTGGACTGGATCAGAGGACCTCCCTGTGAGTCTGTGACCCATGCTGATATCTCCCTAAAGTTCTCATGGGTAATGCTCCTTTTGCCCTCGTCCTGTTCATGTGGGGCTGGGGACAGGTGACACTGAGGTAGTAAGTAGGTTGCTGCAGACCATTGTACTGTTGCAGTTGCCTCCCTGAGTCCTCATTCTGCTCCACTGCTGACTGATGGTCTGTGGCCAAGCTACTTAACACTCTCTCAATTTCCTTATCTGAAAAATGAGATTGACATTAGTACCTATAACTCAGTATTGTTATGACAATCATGATTCAGCACTCAACAAATGTACACTGTCATTTCTCTTTATTTATTCCTGGATGTTTGCATTCCCCCAATTTTGAAGCCAGGTTCTATTTCACCTATGAAGGACCCAGAAGAAACAGATCTCCCATCCCCAATATTGTAGCTTAAACTTTTAGCCTTGCAGTCTGCATTTTAGAAGGGACTTGAGTTCACTGTGGATTTTAAGAAAACATCTGATAAACCCATTCTGCTTTTGGCCCCATTTCTTTCAGGGATCCCATGGACCGTATATTAGCTGGATGTGTAATGAGAACTGTTAGTGTGGGCTGGGGTAAGACCACAGCCCGTTATTGGGGACCCACCCATGTTGAAGCAAGTTCACTTGAAAGGGGATCTGTGAATCGAAGATGCTGCTGACTCTCACATTAGAATCATCTGTTTATGTGCCTGGCTTTGGCCAGACGCAAAGGAAATGTCAGGCCTCAGCTATCTGAAGGCGCAGGGGGCCCAACTGAAGGGACCAGGAGGAAAACCTGGTTGGCAAATCCAGGCCTGCCTCCGGAGTCCAGGAAGGAAACTCCAAGGGTGTTGCCTTTTCCCTTGTGGCATGTGGAAACATTATCAGGGTGGATCCGTTAGAAGAAGAATCTGCTGTACAGTCCATTAATAAGTGGCTCCAGACTGTCTTGCCACCTCTGCTTTTATAATCAGTTATGGTTGATAAGGTCATTCTGCAGGGATGGTTGGGGACCCAGGTGTGTGGGCCCAATACCTGTCTGCAGGTTCTCTCTGCACCTTGTTGAGGCTCCTTCTGTGCCTCTCAATCTATCAGGTCTGTAGGAGTAGCTGGGGGTGGCGTGACCGCCCCTCCCTGGACCAGTGAGCTCTGCAGGCAAAGGTGAGGCCGGAGTCGCCGATGATGAGCGAGCCTCCTGTGGCTGCCGCAACCACCACCACAAACTTGGTGCATTCAAACAACACCGTTTATGCTTCTGTGGTTCTGGAGGGCAGAAGCCTTGGGTCAGTCCCATCTGTTTCCTGGCCTGTTCCAGCTGGTAGAGGCACCTGCATTCTGTGCCTGGTGGCCTCCTCCTTGCAACATTCCAGCCTCTTCTTCCATGACCACGTCTACTACAGCCCAGACCTGCTGCCTCCCTCTCAGAGGGTCCCTTTTGGTCATGTTGGTCCCACGCGGAGAATCCAGGACAGCCTTCCCATCTCAAGATTCTTAACCTAATCACACGTGACAAGTCCCCTTTGCCAGGATCCTAGAAGTAGTGCAGGGACATCGTTTGGGGCCGTTCACACCACCCTGCTGCCTGCAGCACGAAGCTCACAGCCCCAGGCTGCCTGGGGTCAGGTCCTGGCTCTGCCACTCACTGGGCTTTGTGATGGCCACCCTTCTTCAACAGTCTTTAAGGACTCTCCCCATCTGGTGTGGGGATAATAATGGTACTTGGCTTTCTTTTGAGGCTTAATAAAGTGATATATATGAAGTGCTCAGAAAGTGCCTGGCGCATGGGAAGCACATTTTGAGTGTTATCTGTTATCACCATCTTTATTTTATCTTTTCTTTTTGGTACTGGGAATTGAACCCAGGGCTGCTTTACCACTGAGCTATACCCCCAGCCCCCGTTTAAAAAAAATACTTTTTTAGTTTATTTAAAAAAATACTTTATTTTATTTATCATTTGTGTGTGGTGCTGAGGATCTAACCCAGTGCCTTACACATGCTAGGCAAGCGCTCTACCACTGAGCCACAACCCCAGCCCTTTTTATTTTTAATCGTGTGACTGGGTCTCACTACGTTGCTAAGGCTGTCCTCCAACTTGAGGTCCTCCTGCCTTAGCCTCCCAAGTAACTAAGATTATAGGCTTGCGCCACTGCTCATGGCCATCATCATTATTTTATTCTTAATGAGCATTCAGAAAATGTTTTGATATGTATTCTACCCCGCTGGTTGTTCTGAATATTGACACTTAAGAAAGAAAGCCCTTGTGATTATAGTAGTAGTTTTTTTTTTTTTTTTTTAAGATTGTCACTTTGGGTTTTAGGATATAAGACTGCAAGGTTATCTCATCTTTTTTTGGTATGGAGAAATATTTTCTATTTCCTTGTAGAATGGTACATATATGGTGCTGAAAGATAGGAAGAGGTCAATTTAACACCTAAATAATCCAATTGGCTGAAATTGAAGTCTTTTTTTTTTTTTTTGGCTCTGTCATCCTCTTGGTGAGGCTATATCCTTTTGTTCACACCATGGCTTCTCATCTCCTGCCCTCAAGTCCATGTTCCAGCAGGAAGGAGAAGGGAGAGTCAGTGCTTTATCAGAGTCAGTACTTTATCAAAGGCCTTCAGGAATTCCCTTCTACCTACCTGTTTGGCCAGACTGAAGACTGTGTCCTCAGTAACTGCAGGGGGCGCTGGGGAGGTGAGAATGTTTAATCACAACCTGGGAACACATTTCATTTTGGCTAGTGAGGGCAAGCCATGCATCCACATGTGCCAGATTGCCTAGAGAAACTCTAAGGGCGCGGGTCCCTGGAGGGCTGAATAAGAATGTCTGCATGCTTCTTGCTGTGTTGTTTGTAACAGCAAAAACCCGAAAAGAGCCTCAGTGTCCCTCAGTGGGAGAGACCACAGGCAAATTGCTGTGGTCTCCACCCAGTGAGCACTGCAGAGCAGTTACGACCCGTGTGTATCCATGCGGACAGATCCAGGAGCCATAGAACTTCAAATATAAAATTGTGGAATGTTAAGTATGAATCCATTAATTTGAAGTTTATATGCAGAAATGCTGTGTGTTGCTTATAGTTACATAGTGAGGAGACAAAACTGTAAAAATGCAAATGAGAACGACAGGCACCACATTCAGAAGGGAGGGTGTGAGGAAGAATGTGATCAAGGAGGGACGTACTGTGAGCTACCCACAACCAAGGGAGGATCTGGTTTTGAGGGGCTCATGTGTGATTTGTGTGTGGGGGGGGGTGGAGGGAGTCCTCTTTAAGGAGGAAAATAAAAAGGAATTTACAGTAAATCTGCCTCTACTTGAGCATTGTGTGTATGTGATGTACTGAGAAGTCATTTCTGTGGTGCTTTTTGTAGATGAAAATAATAATACTCCCATACCTAATGTTGAACCCTCACCAGCTGCCAGGCACGGGGGTTATCATTGGGCAAGCTTTTCTCATCAACTCCTTACAACCAGCTTATGGTACAGATGCTGCTTACTAGTCTCATATTATGACCTAGGCAGCAAAGGCTCAGAATGGTTAAGCCATTTGCCCAAGGTCACACAGCTAGTGCATTGTAGAGTCAGCGTTCATATCCATGCATTAAAAGAAGATTAAGCTTTACTGGAGATTAAGCACACCATACCCACCGATCTCTTCATTATCATAATTGCATACTCCTTGTGTTCTTTTCAAATAAAGACTTGGTGTTTTTAATTAAGAGAAAGAATAATGTAAACAGAAAATATTTTAAAAATGGTTTTAAATAGTTTTATTTCTTCCCATCAAATGGAGATTATGTTTAGAAACAGATAATGCGTTCTTTTGTATGTGTGGTACTGGGGATTGAACCCTGGGGCTTCTACCACTGAGCTATACCCACAACCCTTTTTATTTTTTATTTTGAGTCAGTATCTCGCTAAGTTATCAGATTGGCCTTGAACTTGCAATCCTCCTGCCTCAGCCTCCTGAATCACTGAGGTTGCAGATGTGTACCACTGTGCCCAACTAGCTGGCGTGTTCTTTTTTTAAATAGCTATTTATTTATTTGGTGCTGAGGATTTGGTGCACAGTGCCTCACATGTGCTAGGCAAGGACTCTACCATGAGCCACAACCCCAGCTCAGCTGGTGTGTTCTTTCTTTTGATACGAGGGATTGAACTCAGGAACACTTGACCACTGAGCCACATCCCCAGCCCTCCCCCCTTTTTTTAAATAATTTTTTTAGTTGTAGATGGGCTCAATATCTTTATTTTATTTATTTATTTTTATGTGGCGCTGCGGATCGAACCCAGTGACTCACACATGCGAGGCAAGCGCTCTACCACTGAGCCCCAGCCCCAGCCCTTTTTTGTATTTTATTTAGAGACAGGGTCTCACTGAGAGTTACTTAGGGCTTCACTATTGCTGAGGCTGGCTTTGAACTCACGATCCTCCTGCCTCAGCCCTCTGAGCTGCTGGGATTATAGGTGTGGGCCACCAGCCTGGCTGGTGTGTTCTTTAGCAGCATTTTCCATAGTTTTAATTGATCTGCTGAGTAGGCAGGAATGATTTGTGACATTACATGTCTTTGATAAATCTTCAGTGAAAAACTCTTCAAAGTGCTTATTACTTAATCTGCTGGCTGAGCTAATACAAAGCCCCAGTCATGAATAGTCAGAAATTCAGTCTTCCTGGCAGTGATGTTCCTGAGGTCCACCCCATGGGAGCATTCACGTGGCGGCTGTGTGCAGCGCTGAGGGCGCCCAGAACAGCATGCTTGAAGGCGGCTGCAGGGTCTGTTCACAGCAGGGGCCGGCACTCACGCTCAGGGGTGTAAATTCGTGGTCATAACGTCCTCTTGATTTTGAAAGACCAATTCCATGGTGAGGGGAAAGGACGAAGGCAAGCTGTTTGAATTGGCCATTCCTTGAAGCAGGTTCAATTAAAAGCCAAACCAAGAAAACCCAAATGGCATCTAGGCTGAGAGCTTGGCTGTGGTGCCGCCAGCCAGGATTCTGAGGCTGCCAAGGAGCTTGAGTACCTTCAGACCTTGGATTCGTTGACTAAGCTGGGAGCCCCAGCTCCAGGAAAGCAAGGAGGTGAACCAGGGTCGAGCCTGTGTTGCTCTTGGCTATAGGGAGGGAAAGAAAAAAAAAGTCATGATGACCAGGAAGAGAGAGAGCCAAGCTACTTCCCAGATCAGAGCTAATGAGCATTAATATTTGTAAATATTGGTCTCTGGTACCAAGGAGTAGCCTTGCCAAATGCTTGCGTGGGGAGGCCTCTTTCTGTTTGATTTTACTGGTTTGGTTTCTTTTGCGTGTGCAAACAGTGTTTGGGCCCTTTCCTTTTGTGTGGTTCTACAGGCTGAATCAAAGGGTGGCTGGTTTTTCATTGTTTCTGTGCAGGAAGCCTTGGCTGACTGTAGGAATTGGCAGTGGGGAGCAGGCAGCGGTTTGTGATGCTGCAGATTTGTTATTGCACAAATAATGTGACAGCCGCCAGAACTGAACTGTGCACCACACCCTCTGGATGCAGGACATCACAGTTAATTAAGTCTCTTCCACCTCATGTTGCAAATGAGGAAACAGGGCTGAGGCGCTCACGGGCCACGTTGCTCACAGTGGTGTCCAAGTTCATTAAGGAGCATGACTTTTCTTGAATTGTGAAGGTTTTACAGGGTCCATGCATCTCCCAGGAATCCTGAATTTGGAATGTGGAGACCCTGGAGGAGTGAAATTATGAAGCCATTCAATTTTCCTAATAATTATGGGGAGAAATGGCAGGCCAGAGGGACAAGGGGGACAGGGTCAATGCTTGGATCATTAGGCTCTCAACCCCGACCCCCATCACCTGCTGTGGGATCTCTCATCTCCCTCCCAGGCTGTCTCTCTAGGTTGATCAAGGCAAAGGCATATGTGGATGCAAAAAAGAAGCCCCCACAGACAGCTGCTCTGTGTTCCAGTGGCCACCTGCTCTGGGTTGTACTGTGTGAAGCCAGCCCTGTTTATGGATCTCCTGCAGATCC
>CM053413.1:39327731-39342077 GCA_028644305.1 Xerus rutilus
CCCCGCTCTTGAACTCCCCCCAGGGCACATGGGAGGGACAGGCTGAGAGTTGGAGGGCTGGAGTGAGAGCAGTCCATCCCAAGGGAGGTCCTGGGTGTCCAGAAGGCTTGTCATCCAGGGTGGCCCTGGGGCTGGGTCTTCAGAAGCTGAGCTGCTCAGAGGGAGCCAAATATTACAGGCCTGGGTACTGTTTGGTGGCCAGATCCTTCTGTGGTTCTGGAGACCCTGTGTGGGAATGCTGGGGGACGTCCATCCCAAGAAATGAGTTGGAGGTAGGTGTAGTGGGGAATGACTAGAAGGTCTGCTTAGTTGTGCTTTTTATTTTGGATTTCACTCTATAAGAGATATTGAGGGCTGAGGTTGTAGCTCAGCAGTAGAGCACTTGCCTAACATGTGTGAGGCACTGGGTTCGATCCTCAGCACCATATAAAAATTAAATAAATAAAAGTATTGTGTCCATCTGCAACTAAAAAGTATTAAAAGAGAGAGAGAGAAACTCGGGAGGCTGAGGCAGGAGGATGGCAAGTTCAAGGCCAGCCTCAGCAACTTAGCAAGGGCTGGGGATGGGGGTTGTGGCTCAGTGGTAGAGCGCTTGCCTAGCATGTGCGAGGCCCTGGGTTCAATTCTCAACACCACATATAAATAAATAAAATAAAAGTTTATTGACAACTAAAAAAAGGGGAGGGGGGCTGAGGATGTGGCTCTGTGGTTAAGCACTCCTGGGTTCAATCCCTGGTACCACAGGGGAGGAAAAAGAAATATCGAACCAAGTTGTCCAATCCTTTGGGCCTGATTTCATATATATAACTACCATAAACTGAGTAGCTTATAAATTACAGAAATTTATTTCTCACAGTTCTGGAGGCTGGTATCAAGGTGCCAGCAGATTTGACATCCAGGGAGCACCCATATCTGGTTCACAGATGGCATCTTCCCACTGGGTCCTCACATGGTGGAAAGGAAGGCAGCTCTTTGGGGCCTCTGTAATGAGGGCACTAATCTCATCCATAAGGGTTTCATCCTCATGGCCATCTCACCTCTCTAAGGGCCTGCCTCCCGAAGCCATCACCTTGGGGATTAGGCTTCAATATGTGAATGTCGGTGGGACACAGACTGTAGCAGTTTCGAAGATTTGAAAGGGCTTGTGGGCATGAGGAATGGAGGGTTTTATCTGAGGTTGGAAAGCTTCTCATTGGCTGTCGTGTGCACGGGAGCTCAGATAGGGCCTGCATGGGGGAGGGGGGGGGCTTGAAGCAGAGGAGCTGCCGAAATGAGGGAGGAAGGGTCTCTGCAGACCTGCTGGACTCCAGAGTGGGGATGGGGCAGGTGAGGCCACTTATCCAGACCCTCTTCCTGAGCTGATGAGACCCAGTTTTCAGGTATACAAAATGGACAAGGGACAATGAGGAGGATCAAAGGAGGTTTCCTGGCCTGTGTGTAGAGGGTGTGTCACTGCGTTCCTTTCCTTCTCCTCTGCATCAAATCCCCCAGCCTTGTGCCCCCAGGGCCTCACCCTCCGCTAACAGCTGTTGAATTACTTCTCCTGTGGGAGTTAGCGATTGATGAGAATATGTTGTGTGTCCTTGGTGACCTGTTTCCATTTTAAAACATTTTTTTTTATTTTAATATTTTTTTTAGTTGTAGGTGGACACAATATCTTTATTGATTTATTTTTATGTGGTGCTGAGGATCGAACCCAGTGCCTCCCGCATGCGAGGCAAGCGCTCTACCACCGAGCCACAATCCCAGCCCCCTGTTTCCATTTTAAATAAAGGTCTTCAGTGCCTGGATTAAAGGAGTCCTCAGATCTATTAGGTCAGCCCTGAAGTTTTCATCAAAATTTTGCCAGAAAAACCTTCGAATGTCCAATTTTAGCTTTGGCTCCTATTTCGATTTCTGTTGAGGTCTCAGGTTCGGATCAAGTTTTAAAATAGCAAAACAAAAATACACTGTGACATTCCACTCTCTTCTGACACCTGGTGGCAGACTCTCAAACACCTCTTTGGTTCCAGCCCCTGGGATTCACTGATTCGTGAAAAATACGAACTGCTGTGTCCTACTCTAGGTTACTTTAGTCAGCTTTTTGTTGTTGTTGTTGTGGCTCTGACCAAAAGATCTGACAAGAACAATTTTAGAGGAGGAGAAGTTTATTTGGTGCTCATGGTTTCAGAGGTCCATAGACGGCTGACTCCATTGCTGTGGGCCCAAGGTGAGGCAGAACATCAGGTCAGAAGGGCATGGCAGAGGGAGGCGGGAGAGAGTGGAGTGAGCTCCACTCAGCAGGGACAAAACATGAACCCCAAAGGCATGCTTCCAAGGACCCGGCTCCTCCAGCCACACCCTGCCTGCCTTCAGTTACCACCCACTTAATCCATACAGTAGGTTAATGCCCTGCTCAGGTTAAGGCTCTCATAACCCAGTCATTTCATCTCTGAACTTTCTCACACTGTCTCATACATGAGCCTTTGGGGGACATCTCAGGTCTAAACCATAACACGGGTGCCACAGAGGTCTGCACTGCTTGAGCTCACAATGGCCCGTCAGTCAGCTCCTAAGGGAGCAGCAAGGCATATAAAGTAAGTAAAAATGAATTGTCTGCTTCTATCGCTTTTTTTTTTTGTTTTTGTACCAGGTATTAAACCCAGAGGTGCTTAACCACTAAATCACATCCCCAACCCTTTTTTAAAAAAAATTTTTTTAGTTGTAGATGGACACAATATCTTTATTTTGTTTTTTATTTTTTATTTTTATGTGGTGCTGAGGATCAAACCCAGTGCCTCACGCATGCAAGGCAAGTGCTCTACCACTGAGCCACAATCCCAGCCCCCCAACCCTTTTTAAAAAAATATATTTTATTTAGAGACAGTGTCTTACTGAGTTGCTCAGGGCCTTGCTAAGCTGCTGAGACTGGCTTTGAACTTGCAATGCTCCTGACTCCGACTCCTGAAACACTGGGATTACAAGTATATGCTACCACACCTGGCTATTGCTCTTTTTTTTAAAATATGTTTTTAGTTGTGGATGAACTTTTATTTATTTTTTATTTTTTATTTTTTTTAATAATTTTTTTTAGTTGTAGATGGACGCAATATCTTTATTTTTATTTATTTGTATGTGGTGCTGAGGATCGAACCCAGTGACTCACGCATACAAGGCAAGTGCTCTACCACTGAGCCACAATCCCAGCCCTATTTTTTATTTTTTTATTTTTATTTTTTACAATATTTTCAGTTGTAGATGGATGCAATATCTTTTTTTAAAAAATATTTATTTATTTTTTTTTAGTTGTAGGTGGACAGAATATCTTTATTTTATTTTTATGTGGTGCTGAGGATCGAACCCAGTGTCTCACGTGTGCTAGGCGAGCACGCTACCACTGCGCCATAACCCCAGCCCCTGGATGCAGTATCTTTTTATTTTATTTATTTATTTTTACGTGGTGCTGAGGATCGAACCCAGTGACTCATGCATGCGAGGCAAGTGCTCTACCACTGAGCTATTAGCCCCAGCCCTGAACTTTTATTTTTATTTATTTATTTATTTTTATGTGGTGCTGAGAATCGAACCCAGTATCTCACACATGCTAGGCAAGAGCTTTACCGCTGCATCACAACCCCAGCCCTCCACTGCTTTTTTAAAAATATATTTTCAGGGGCTGGGGCTGTGTGGCTCAGCGGTAGAGAGCTTGCCTAGCATGTGTGAGGTACTGGGTTTGATTCTTGGCACTGCATATAAATAAAAAATAAAGGTTCAGCGACAACTAAAAATATATATTTAAAAAAATACATTTTCAGCATTTCACATTCCTCTTTAATTAGCGAGTCTCTTGTGGTTACAGGCTGCAGGTGGGGAATCGACGCTGCCTGCACCAGCCATCCTCCCTCTGCCTCTCTTGTTTTCTTCTGTTGTCCTGGACTCAAGGGAGTGTGAGCAGCATTTGAGGTTCCCTGTGCTTACAGGCCTAATGAGAAAAACGGAGAAGATTACGCGTCCACCTGAGTGCTTGTGTCTTGAGACAGTCACAGCCTATGACAGTGGTTCAATGTGACCCTGTCACGGAGGACGTGGTAAAATGGACTGACTGTTGAAGCTTTTTTCCCTTTCTGACAAACAACTATAGAGAAACACTCATTTTATTCACAAATAGGCTCTTAAAAAAAAAACAAGAAATAAGTCAACAGACTTAAATTTTCCATAAAGTTGCTATTTTAATGTTTGAGGTGATTTCAGGCCAGGGCCCAGCACAGCGCCTGACACACATCAGCACTCTAGAAGTGGACTTCTGGCTTCCTGCTTCTGCAGTTTCTCTGATTATATCTTGCCTTTTTTTTTTCTTTTTCCTGGTACCGGGGATTGAACCCAGAGGTGCTTTATCTCTAAGCTACATCCTCAGCCATTTTTATTTTGAGACAGAGTCTCACTAAGTTGAGAAGGCTGGCCTCAAACCTGCGATCCTCCAGCCTCTCTCAGCCTCCTGAGTCACTACGATTACAGGTGTGAGCCGCACACCTGGCTCCATATCTTGTGTTCTTGTCATGCTATGGCTTGTTGGTTGTTTTTGGCTTTATGTTGTATGGAAATTCAGCCCAAGTTTCATGTAGAGTTGTATTGTTTACTTAATAAAGTCTTGTGAGATTTAAAAAAAAACACATTTGATACTCAGAATTATGAACAAAACACATTTATATGGTTTTATAATCTATAATCTGCTTTTATCCATGACCTTTGAACCTGTTAATGAGATGTGAATATTTTTACTTCCAGATGAGAACACGGAGACTCAGCAAGGTTAAGTACCTTGTCCAAAGTCACACAGTGGCGCTTCAGCCTTGTCCTGTGGCTGGTCTTTTAATACTAAGAGAGAGAAAAACCCACATTCATATCTTGACCTGGGAGTTAGGCAGAGAGAATCATGGGTTGGTGTGATGCTTAAATGTAGAACAGAGCTTTCAGTGGAAATGAGCATCTGCTGTAAGGCTGAACAGGCTTCCTTGAGCAGACATTGATGCTGTGTTCACTTGGGGAACAGGCAAACTGTGAAGCTGAACCAGCCACAGGCTGCAGCAGGTTGATGGGGTGGCCTGATCCTGAGTGGCTGATGCCCAAGGATCAGGATTCTTCCCTGTGCTGCATGTCGAGGCTGGCAGTGAGGGTGTGGAATCTAGTGAAGAGGTGTCTCATTCCTCTCAGGGATTAGGACCTTGTCAACTCTTTCACCTTGCCCGTCCTTTGATGACTAGTGCAGGGTGATATGGAGTCATAACTACATCATCCAGGGAATGGTTGCTCTCCCAACCTATGAACCTAGTTCTGTGTTGCTGGGACATATAGGAGGGACTTGACTTGACAGTCATGTCATGATATTGGTGTATATGTAATTGGCTAAAAGGCCCCAATCACAGGTGCCAGAGTTCATGTGACTCATCTTTTTCTTTGGCATGCCATCCTCCCTGCCACAGGACCTTTGCACATGCGGTCACCTCTTCCTGGAATGCTTTCCCCTGTCATCTTTCACATTTTACAGATCTCATTAAAAGGCTCATTTTTTTCTCTGGCTCTTGAACAAATATATACTTAGCCTGGGTAAAGGATTAATTTAGCTCATTAATGAGAGAACTAGCAGGATGAAGCTGAGAAATCTGGTTCTAGGGTGCATCCAGGAGCACACACACACTCTCTTTACATCTGTGTATGTATGTGTATGAGTATATAATATACACATAAATACAGATGTATGCATGTGTGTATACCATCGTAGAAAATGCTGTGGAGAAAAGAAAGCTGGAATAAGATTGCATATGAAACTGGTTAATGTCCTACAGAAAAATAGCACTGTAACCTTTGAGTTTACACCTGACAGATTATTTTGCAGTTTATCAATTGAGTTAACATCCTAACTTTTCAGAGTCTGGGTCCTAATCAAAAGCAAATAGTAAGTCAACAAATTTACCTTCCCTGTAAGCAGGCTTGAGCTGCATATGACTGAAAAGTTCTGCTTTATTTCTCAGTTCCGGGTAGGTTTTTGAAATGTCATTATATCCTAAGTATCCAGCATGGTATTTGGGACAGAGGAGGATCTGTGACTGTCTTTCATGTGGAGCGGGAGAAGGATAGACCTACAGGTGCATGGGGGGGCCACGTGAGGAATGCCTTTCATTAGGAAGAAGAACCTTAACCATCACATTAGAGGAACTTGGGGTCAGGTCCAGCTGTGTGCAGAGATGGGCAGTTGGGCAGTCACCCGGACAGGGTGTGGAGCAATAAAAGACCTGTATGGAATCCAGCAGCGAGGTCTGGGTTATCTAGGGGGAACTGGGTCTTAAGAACAGGGGGGCCTCAGGGATGAGGGCGAGGGAGGGGAAGGAAAGGAGCCGTTATTTCTGGCATTACCCACACGATGTGGGTCATTGTGCAAGGCACCGTCTACATGGCCTGTTTCACACTTGCTCCTCACCTGACCTGTTAGGTAAGAAAATTGTTCCCCTTGCGCAGAACCTCCCAGAGCCTAGGCTGCAGAGTCAGACACTCTTGGGCTTGAGTTTAGGCTCTGCTGCTTTTGAGTGGAATGACCTTGAAAAAGTCACAGATCCTTTCTCAGCCTTGATTTCCTTATCTGTAAAATTAGAGTGTGAACCAAGCAAATACCAAAGGCTACTCAGGGTTTGTTGCATTCAGAGATTTGAGGTCCCTCTGCTGACAATAAAAGTAATTCTGATCCGGGCACGGTGGCGCACGCCTGTAATCCCAGCATTTAGGGAGGCTGAGACAGGAGAATCGCGAGTTCAAAGCCAGCCTCAGCAAAGGTGAGGCGCTAAGCAACTCGGTGAGACCCTGTCTCTACATAAAACACAAAATAGGGCAGGGGAGGTTGCTCAGTGGTCGAGTGCCCATGAGTTCAATCCCCGGTACCAAAAAAAAAAAAAAAGTAATTCTGGCCTGCGCTTATGTCTTTTAGAAAATAGTCAAGAGGGGCTGGGGCTGTAGCTCAGTGGCAGAGCACTTGCCTAGCATGTGTGAGGCAGGGCTTCAATCATGGCACCACAATGAATGAATGAATGAATGAATAAATAAATGTTTTAAAGAATTAGCCAAGAGGATCCATTTTACACCTGAGAGCAAGCCTTTTGTGGATGACTCCTCCCCATTCCTTCCTATTTGTCTCCAACTCACCGTTGCCTGGTACCCAAACCTCCCTCTTATACACCAGTAAAAGCCCCCTTCCATTCTCTCTGCCCACAGGACCCCTCTCCTGGCCACCCTGGCATTCTCTTTTCCCTGCCTTTCTCCCTTTGATGAACCCACTGGTGTAGGAGAGACTGATGAACTCAGACCATGAATTGGAGGCTAGAAGATGGTGGCTAGGGGCAAAGGCGGTCCTCAGCCCATGGACCAGAAGCTGGGTAACCTTGTATTTCACATACATTTTGCCCTCTATTCAGAGAGAAGATGAGCTCCCTCCTAGCCACATAATTTGGTCATGAGAATGACTTGGAGGTTTCTGAAAATGAGTGGATCTTCAGTAGATGGCAGCTCCCGTTATTGTTCCAGAGAAGGAAACTCGAGCTCACTGTAGGGATGTTCAGGCACCTGTGACTTGATGAACTGGGTTGTGAGCTCAGACGGGTGGGTGTTGGTGTGTGACATCAGGTGAGCACAGACCTAGGAGGGTTCAGAGCCTGCCAGGAAGTTCAGGATGGTTCCTAGGGAGAGGAGTAGGAATGGCTCCAGGGCTAGGGATGAGGCCCTCGAGGGACCCCGCTGTGGGGAGCAGCCTTGTAAGACACAGACAAGATGTGTTCTGTTCTCGTGGTAGGAGGAGCACACGTTTGGAAGATTCCAGGGCAGGCCATTGGGGGTACAGGTTCTGACCCAGAACTGACCTCTCCTCTCACCTACCAGGATGCTGCTGTCCCTGGCCCAGACCTGATGGGGTTTTGTAGAAGGAAGTAGCAGATGCGACTCAGGGTGTCTCTGTGAAATTTGGAATCTGGTCAGGAGGACAACCTCTTCAGATGGCAGTGAGGAGGCCTTCTGCTATAGGCCTCCTATGGACACTTGGTCAAGATCCACAAGTTGCTCAGATTCTTTGGTGTGGAGCGTGTGCTGTAGCATCCACAGAGCTATCTTTAGGTGATTTTCAAGTGCGCCAGCAAAAATCTATAAGCAAAGAGAAGAACAAAATGCTCCCTGACGTTGTCCTTTCTTTCAACTCTTTTCTTTTTAAGAAATAAAAGCTTTTAATTTTCAATTCCAATTTTTTAAAATTTGGAGTTTTTTAAAATTTTTAGTTTTTTGGTAGCAAGGATCGAACCCAGGGATACTTGACCACTGAGCCACATCCTCAGCCCTTTTTTTTTTTTTAAATATTTTTTTGGTTGTAGATGACACAATAACTTTATTTATGTATTTTTATGTGGTGCTGAGGATCGAACCCAGTGCCTCACACTTGCGAGGCAAGTGCTCTTCCACTGAGCTACAGCCCCAGCCCCCTCAGCCCTTTTTTTTATATTTTATTTAGAGACAGGGTCTCGCTGAGTTGCTTAGAGCCTTGCTAAGTTGTTGACACTGGCTTTGAACTCTCAATCCTCCTGCCTCAGCCTCCCGAGTCTGTGGGAGATTACAGGAGTGCACCGCTGTGCCCAGACTCAATCACAATTTTTAAAAAGGGCTGGGGGTGAGGCTCAGTGGTAGAAGGCTTACCTAGCACACACAAGGTTCTACGTTTGATCCCCAGCACCACAGAGGAGCTGCACTAGATTGTCAGTTGAGTTTCTAATTGTGGCCAGCAGAGGGCACTCTACACGCGTGTTTGGTGCTGTTTTTCCTCTTGGAATTGCCCTTGTGGCTGCAGGAACTCTGCTCTCTCCTCAACAGCCCTAGAAAAGACTCATGTTCCGCTATTTCTAAGGTAACTTTGAGTCCTCAAGGAGGGGATCTTTCCCTTTGAAAGCAGTGTGGACTGTTCTGTCCTATTATTTTAACATCTGTATCTGCTGTCAAAAAGATACAGATAACATCTGTATCTTTCCTCTTAGCAGCAAAGCCTAGTAGAGTTACAAAGTAGATGCATTCTCTGAGTTTCTTAGAGCACAAGTTTCAGGCAAAAATGGGGCCAGATGGGCTTACACGGTAACATAAACACCAATGAATTAGTACTGGGCACCAGAAAAGTTGGTCTGCCAAACTTTATGCCTCTGTGGTCCAGCCTCTGCCTCTCCTTATACAAAAACTTTTTAGATAGTTAAGAAAACAGGAGAATTCACTGGCCAGTCCTAGGGGTCAACAGCATTGGGACATGCAGGGTACTGTTTCCCATGGGCACATTTCTAGTGAATTGTTCCCCCTTCTCCATCTACATTTTTTTTGGTAGTTGTAGATGGACAGAATGCCTTTATTTGTTTATTTTTAGGCAGTGCTAAGGACCAAACCCCGTGCCTCACATGTGCTAGGCAAATGCTCTGCCACTGAGCTACAGCTAAGCCCCTCCACTTACTTTTATTTAATCTTATTGGAGGGTCATAATAATAATGATAGGTAACATTTATCATGCTTTTGCACAATAAATGCTTTTTATGAGCATAAGTTTGTTTAACCCTCTTAAAATCCCAGGAGGTGGGGAGCCACTGTGACTTCTGAGGTTTTATGAGGGTCAGAGACTTTCTTAGGGTCACTTAGCTGGCAAGGGAGGATCCAGATTTAACTCAGCAGAGTGTATTGCTTATACCCGCCCATCACGCAGGTTCTTCTGCCAAAAAGATCTTAGCAAAACTTCCAGTGTAGGGGCTCTTAGCTAAGGGCACATCTAGGACTGTTATCTACCCAAGTCCCTTTGTCTTCCAGTTCTCTACCGAGGGCTTATTTCCTCCCGTCTATGGATCTGGCCAGGTCTCTCCCATGGCAAACATTTCCTTCTGTGCCTCCTGCCAAGCCTTGGTATTGACACAGCAGTTCAGCTTAGCACTGGTTCAGCTGAGAGATCCAGAGGGGGAGCTGGGAATCAAAGCTCAGCTCCCCACCTGCTAACACATTGCTTCCTCTCTGTGCTCCAGCTTCCTCGTCTGTGAGATGAGGATTGCCTGTGGAATCTGCCCACAGAGCTGTTGTGTGGATTATGTGAGGTGGCAGTTCACCTGAGCATTTTAAGCATCTCTTGGCCAACAGTGAGGATTTAATATCCATGGACCATTATTATCATTTATTATTATTATGAAGATTATGACTATTACCACCATCCTATTTTTCTCTTTCATTTTCTTCTAAAATTCTCATGAGAGTTCATCTTTTCTTCTGCCTCCACATCTTCACCCACTCTTTCCTCTCTAGTCCTCTGCCACCCCAACTCCTACCCTGAAACTGCCTCCAGGTGAGTAGCTGGTGTCAGGTAGTCTTTGCTGGGTCTCCCTCATGGGCTCCCCTTTCACAGTATTGGCCTTAGCCCACCTCCTTCTGGACTATCTTTCTGTCCATTTCCTGACTTTTCCCCTCCTGGTTCCTGGTTACACTGCTCCTCATGGATGAGGCCTTTGGCTTCTTTTATCACCTGTGGTCCTTGCCTTTGACCACTCCAGCCATTCCAGGGCATTCCCTTGGACCTCTGCTGCAAATCCCAGTTCTCCACTGTTAGCTGGACCTTTCTGCTCCTGCCAGTCTGGCCTCCTGATGCCCCTCTACATTCTGAGTCAACACCTGGAGCCAGGATCTTCTTTGAGGAACTTTGAGTATTGTTGGCCATTTTGCAAATGAGCTACTTCAGAGGGAGGCTGAGTAGAGGGGCTGGTAAAGGTCAGCATCCCTCACTCCAGATACAGCTCATGTAGAAGGCAGTATGTCCACTCTTATTTTCTGTGTCCTTGTCCCTGAGTGATGAGAATTCCTTCAGGGGGAAGACAATATAAAGGAAGAACCAGTTGGGTATGGTGGTGTACACCTGTAATCCCTGACTTAGGAGGCTGAGGCAGGAGGATCTTCAGTTCTAAAACAGCCTCAGTAACTTGCTGAGACTTTCAGCAACTTACTGAAAACCTGTCTCAAAGTGAGGGCTAGAGATGTAGCTCAGAGGTAAAGTGCTCCTGAGTTCAATCTTCAGTACTGAAAAGAAAAAAAAAAAAGAGAAGGAATGAGCAATTGGTACACACTATGCCATGAACAAATCTCAGTGTGTTACACTGAATGAAAGAAGTCAGGCGTAAAAGACTACATACTATTTGATTCCAGATAAGTGACATTCTGGAAAAGGCAAAATTGTACAAACAGAAAACAGATCAATGGTTGCCAGGAACTGGGCTAGGGAGGATGGTGTGACTACCCGGGGGCAGCATGGGGGACTTTCTAGAGGGACAGTTCTGGACACTTCTGTAGATTGTGGTGGCAGTCATACTCCTACAAGCTTTAGCTAAAACTCAGATCTGTACACCCAGAGAGGGAAATTTACTGGTGTAAATGTGTATTTTAACCTGGGCATGGTGGCACACATCTGTAATCCCAGAGGCTTGGGAGGCTGAGGCAGGAGGATCATGAGTTCAAAGCCAACTTCAGCAACTTAGTGAGGCCCTAAGCATCTCAATGAGACGTTTTCTCTAAATAAAATATTTTTATTTAGATATTTTATTTAAATATTTTTCTCTAAATAAAATATTTTTAAAATATTTTTTTAAAAAGGACTGGGGATGTGGCTCAGGGGTTAAGTGGCCCTGGGTTCAATCTCTGGTACTAAAAAAAATGTATTTTAAAAAGCGAATGAATGAAATAAAATATAGGCTGCCAGGAAGGAAGAAAGAGCATGGTGGCATCATCTGCCAGCAGTTTAGCCTTGTGTCCAGTTTTACAGACATGGAAATTGAGGCTCAGGAGCCTAAGCAGCGGTGGGAGATCTCTTCTGTCACTCTTCTTGGCCTCTGCAGGCCCTGATGCTGCACCAGGAGCTGAGGCCAGAAGGCTCCAAAGGTGGGCTGGTTTCTACCCTTGCAGAGCTTGCTGTGCAGAAAGCCCAGGCAGCATCATTCTGGAGACAAGTGCTAGGGAGGATCTGGCAGTGTGGGGCCACGGCAGGGTCAGGGAAGAGCTCCCAAGGAACTTGCAGTTGAGCCAGGGAGTGAGGGTGTGTGAGAGTAGAGAAGTGCTGGGGCAGAGGGGAGTGATGGAGGAGGGGAGAGAAGAAGCTGGTGAGGGATGAGCTATGGTCTCTCTGGGTGTTGAGGGGAAGAGATTGGGGCCAAAAGGCATTTAAAAAAATTTTTTTTAAAAATTTATTTATTAATTTTTAATTGTCCAATAGAATCTATAAATATTGTTTAAGAAAGAATGAGTAGAAATAATACAATATAGATCTGATAAACTATAAACTATTCAATATATAAAACTATAAACTAATATATAAAACTCAATATATGAAGATTATATAAATTATTCTATATAAAGAAATTAAAAACAGTCTATAGAAGATGTAGGAATAAGATTAAAAACATGAAATAGAATTAATCACATTGATTTTTCTGTATTCAACAAAAGCATTTCCCAAATAAAATGGATAATAAGATGGAGGGGCTGGGGTTATGGCGCAGTGGTAGCGTGCTCGCCTAGCATGCGTGAGGCACTGGGTTCGATCCTCAGCACCACATAAAAATAAAATAAAGATATTCTGTCCACCTACAACTAAAAAAATAAATAAATATTTAAAAAAAAAGATGGAAAGAAAATCAGAGAAAGAAAAGAGTGTAGAAATGGAAAGAATGAATAAAATTAAATGTTTTTAAACATTTTTTAAAATTAAGAAACTGACTTCATGTTTCATCTCTGATATGTTAAGTACTCAAAAGTCATCAATCTTATCCTTATAGTAACAAAAATGTCTGAAAATCAAATTACATTTCTTGAACCCAACAATGTACTGCTAGAGCTGTCAATTGGTGTATATCATCTTGAAGAATGGCTGGAGATAGAATATGGGCTAATTTGAGATTAAGGAAACCTTGGGGTCCTGTAGACTTAGGGAAACCCTCGCAGTTCCATAGTTTTTCTTCCAGATACCCTACCAGTTTCCTGCTGGAGATTCCCAAAAGACCTCATGTCTCTGATAGGATTAGGTTGTGAATTAAAAACAAAGGCAATTAAAGACAAAGTTTCAAGGAAAAATATTGGGAATACTGCAGT
Source organism: Xerus rutilus (assembly GCA_028644305.1). Classification (NCBI taxonomy): domain Eukaryota; kingdom Metazoa; phylum Chordata; class Mammalia; order Rodentia; family Sciuridae; genus Xerus; species Xerus rutilus. Next base: position 39,340,881 of record CM053413.1, read on the forward strand.
CAGAGATGAGAGTAAGGGTGCCAGTGGGTGTGGTACACATTGATGAGACACTTGTGAAAGTCATGGTCCTCAGATATAGACCTACTGAAAGATCAGATAGGATTAGAAAAAACTCCTTTGTCCCTTATCTGACCTGCACAACAGCAAGGATCTGGTATAATAACAATCAGTTATAGCTGAAAGAGTTATAATACACAGATTCTTTCTCCCTGAAGTAGTGTTTAAAGAAACTCAAACAGTGAGATAAAAAAAGTACAGGCTGAAAATGTAAAGCCTCTGGTACCTTTAGCTGCAAGCAAGCATTAAACACCAGACAAGTCCTCACCAGATAAAATAAATACTCCTATCAGTGGCGTATTTACCTCATTTTTTATTATTCAATAAAACATGTCTGGCTTTCAACAAAAAATTACAAGACAGACCAGAAGACATGCTAAAATGTAGTCTGAAGATAAAAATCAGTCTCAAACATATCATACATGTTTGAATTGCCAAGTTTAAAAAAAACTAAAGTAATTATGATTAAATGTTAAATAATCTAATGGGAAAAAAGTATACAGCATGCAAAAACTTATAAACTATGTTAGGGAAAATGGAAACTTTAAGAATCAAAACAAAATTCTTGAAATCAAACATGCTGAAATAGAAAGGAAGAATGCCTTCTGATGCCATCAATTAAATTATGGGCAAGGAAAGGAACCATTATCTTGATGATAAGTTAATTAAAAATTTCCCAAACAAAAATACAAAGGAAATAAAAGCAACCGAAGAACTGTGGGACAATATCAAAGAATAAAGCATGTATAATTAGAATACAAAAAGAAGGGAAAACAGAGCAGAAAAAATATTTGAAGTAAAACTATCTGAAAAATTTTCAAAAACTAAGATAAAAAGCACATATTTTGAGAGATTATCAAGTAGGATAAGTACCAAATATAAATAGGTGATTAAATAAAGTAATATCTCGTCATCTCATAACCAAATTACAGAAAACTAAAAATAAAGAAAAAAATTTGAAAGAAGAAAGAAAAATAATTGCCTTACTTATACAGCTATAGAAGGATAAATATAACAAATTCATTGGATAGCACAATAACTAATCTTTATCTTCAGCTGATATTCCTAACACAGTACTTTTCTCCATTGTAGGCCTAGCCCTGAGCCAACATCCATGTGAATTCTACAATTTGAGTCTGT
>CM053413.1:39348776-39380804 GCA_028644305.1 Xerus rutilus
TTGGTACTGGGGATTGAACTCAGGGGCACTCAACCACTGAGCCACATCCCCAGCCCTATTTTGTGTTTTATGTAGAGACAGAGTCTCACTGAGTTGCTTAGTGCCTCGCCGTTGCTGAGGCTGGCTTTGAACTCGCGATTCTCCTGTCTCAGCCTCCCTAAGTGCTGGGATTACAAGCGTGAGCCACCGCGCCCGGCTCCCAGAATTCTATTTTAATGATTCTCTCTCATCTTGACAGTTGGATACATACTAGTGTATGTCCTGGGAGGCTGGGAAAGGACAGTAGGGATTGCTCCTTGGTAACTACTGATATCATCCTTTCTGATGGCCAAACATCTACAGGGACCATGGTTCCTGCTGCATGGCAGAGGACTGGGGAGTGAATCACCTCTGCAGGAAGGGCTGGCAGTCACAGCCACAACTGTGTGGTATTGGGGTGCACAGAGCTGTGCAGCAGGCAAGAGCTCTGACATCCATCTGATTGGACTGGGAGCCTGGCAGTAGAGCCAGTTCCCTTCCATGTGACCTAGCACAAGTGACTTTCTCTCTCTGAACGTCAGTGTCCCTATCTGTAAGTCTGAACAACAGCAGCAGCATCTACTTATAGGCTGTTGTCAGGGTAAAATAGAACCTCTAAGATTGTTTTTTTTTTTTTTTTTCTTTTTTGCTACCAGGGGTTGAGCCTAGCCTAGGGAACACTAAACCACTGAGCTGCAACCCCAGCTTTTTAAATTTTTTTTTATTTTGAGACAGGGTCTCACTAAGTTGTTTAGGGCCTTGGTAAGTTGTTGAGTCTGGCTTTGAACTCACTATCCTCCTGCTTCAGCCTCCTGAGTCCCTGGGATTATAGGTGTGCACCATCATGCCTGGCATCTCTGAGGTTCTTGTCACCCAGATCAAGGACCACTGTTGGTGGCAGTGTCAGGAGACAGGGTGGTATCATATTTGCAATAGCTAACGTGTGCTGCGGCAGGCCCGTTATGTCCATGATGAGTTAGACGCTGTTCTTAGTTCTTCTAAGCACATGAATTTGGGTAGATGAGTTGATCCTTCCCATTAGCCTAGGCAGGTGCATTGTTATTATTCTCACTGTATGAGTGGGGTGACTGCAGCACAGAGAGTTAAGTGACTTTCCTGGCGTCACACAGCTAATGGGTGGTGGAAGCCCAGGCAGCTGGCTGTGGAGACCTGTTCTTCACCAGCACCCTAGGTAGTCTGACTAAGTACTAAGAGCTACACAGAGAGCTTCTGGCAGGTCAGGAAGTGTTCTAAGCACTTTCTATAGCTTGAGTCATTTAACCTTCACAAAAGCCAAACCCTCTGAGGTTTGTGTAGTGTGCTCTCCGTCTTGTAGATGAGGAAACTGAGGCACGTAGAAAGACTGTCTATCCCTCCTATGCTTGGAAGGCATAATATTATCCATATCTTCTCCTGGGGCAAAAGATCCTTGTGGGGTGCTTGATGCATCACCCACCTCCTCAGTTGGGTGATGTAAGACACAGGGAAGCTGACTTCTCTGAGCCTCAGGGTTGCTACAGGTGTGAGGTGGCCCAGATGAACACTGTGCATAGTCCTGGTGGGGCAGACTATCCTGAGAGGGTGGCATTCTTACTAGTCAGGCACTTGTCACAAACCCCAGCCCTGTTCCTGGATCCAGGCCTGGCTCTTGCTGCTCCTGCTGTCTCTTGCTGGGACAGAGCTGAGAGCCTTTGGGAAGGTGTGGCTGCTTGCAGGAAGAAGTCTTTGAAGAGGTACCTACCCCAGCCTGGACCATCTGGGCACCAAGGTCCAGCCAGCCCCCGCCACAGAGACTGCATCTGGCCTGGAAGGTGGTGAGAGGGAAATAAGTGAAGAACCTGTTCCAGCCCCTTGGGGGCCCACTGAGCCATAGGTCTGGGTCTCTGCTCAGTGGCAAAACAGGGTGATTAAGCATGAGATTAAAAGCATCAACTCCAGAAAATTCTGTATTTTCACAGTGTGGAGTAGCAAGTCTCCTTGCCACAGCCTGCCTTATTGAGAACATTACAAGGGGCTTTCCTAACAGCCGGTCTCTTGCTGACTTTTGGGAGCTTGTGTGGTTTCTCCCTCTATAGCAATACTGAATGGTATTCCTGCCCCTACATCCCTGTTTGTAGTCATTTTGGCACATTAATTATTATAAGGATGAACTTTTGGATCATTTTAATGCTCTTGGAAAATGCTGTCAAATTGCTGCCAAATTATCCCGTGGAGATACCCTGTCAATTTATGTGTTCCAAATTGTGAAGCAAAGTGCCTGTTTCTCCTTATTCTTGCTCCCATTCAGTATTACCATGAAAATTTGCTAATCTGAAAGTAGATGCGATATCACACTTAAATTTATGTTTTGCTAGTTTCTAGGGAGAGCAAACACTCTTTTGTCTGTTTATTGGTTGTTTGGCTTTCTAATATGTTATGGCAAGACATTTCAGTGTCTTATAAAAGATTAGTATTTTCTGATCACAAATTAATATTAGCATATTATAAAAGTTCAGACAGCATAGGAATGTATCACATGGCACTGCAGGGTCAGTCTGACCCTTGAGAAATCACCACTGTTGACAGTGTGGAAATTATTTTTTCAGAATCTTCTAGAAGTTTTTGGATTCTACTCACTTGGCCTTAAAGATGTCTGAAGATTCATTCACGGCTTTCGAGTCTTAAAAGGTGTTCTGCTCAGTAGTATTTTTGTTGAATAAAAGTAGTAGATTTATTTCTTATTTTGGTAAATCTAGGTACTACCTGGTAGTATACCTGTAGTACCAGCTACTGTGGAGGCTGAGGGAGGAGGGAAAACCTCTCAACAACTCTCCAATATGTAAAAACTAATATTATCCTATTTTTTATTGTCTTAAGACATGAGTTCCTAGAGGCCAAACCCTTTGCTTCAGAGTCACCAACTAGCAAGTGTCACAGCTGGGATTTAACCCAAGCCCCGCCAGGCACTGAGAGGCCCCTTGAGATGTTAGCCACCCACTCTGCAGATCTTCATCTTTATGCACTGTCTTTTCATGAACTCCATCTCTTTGTTGACCTGTATACGTATTGGCCTGGTCCAAATGCATCCAGGGAACCTCTAGTCAATTCCCAACTTATAAAAACTTGAGCAAATTGGAGGCAGATAAAAGGACGAGTTTGCAAGGGCTGCATCCATGAATCAGGGCTCCCATGTAGAACTGGGGCAAGCATCTTTGCCTGGGCAACCAGGGAAGGTTGCCATGGTAGCAGCTATGGTAACGCTGATGCAAGCGCTGGCCTGTTTCCTCTGGAGCCCAGCTGGGAGCAGGAAGTCAGCAAGGTGCCCAAGAGAGTGGGGCTTAGGTTGTTTTATGCTTTTAGGTGGACTCTAATAGGAATTTTTGGCAAGTGTGGCACATACTAATTAACATAGTCAATTGCTCTTTCCCCGCCTTGGATTTGGTGGTCACCAAAATCCTTTGATAAGGCTCAGGGGCTAAGAGCAGAAATCCTGGAGTCAGGCTATCTGGCCATGGGGCATTTCCAAGTCTAACCCCAGTGTCACAGCTCGTACCTGTACAGTGCCTCACCTGTACAACCCATACCCCACAGGGCCCATGAGTGAATCTGCAAAAGAGGAACAGCATGAATGGTATTATTATTATTAGGAAAGTACTAATGCTCTTAGCCTCGCTGACTCAGAAGTGCCTCTCACCCCCACACACTCCCTTTTTTCCCACTGTCTGAGTTCAGCCAGCATTAGTGGGGGCGGCTTGCTGTTTGTCACAATGCTGAAGTCATCTAAGCCCCGTCGGTGCCCTTGGTGTTACCTTTCCCTTTCTCTACTTGGGCTCGAACAAATCTTCCACAGCCTCAACTCCACCACTGTATTTCACCGAAGGTTTGGGAATAAACATGTTTTTATGTGTGGCCCTGGTCACTGCCAAAAACAGCATTTATGGAGCTTCTAATTACCTTGGAGACTGTGGTAGGTCCTGTATCAGAGTCAATAAACTGCTTTAAGCCATGCTGGCTAATTTAAGAATTTTTGGTGTTTTTAGCTGTTAGGATCAACAGAATATTTATTAGAAATGCCATTCCTGAGAACTCATTTTTAGAATTGCAATTTTCATTTTGGAGGTGTTGGGCCACCTATCTGCTAATTTACTGGCTTCTAATCAATACACTATTGAATAAAGTGTGAAGACTGTCTTCTCCAGATCCTTGTGGGGTGCTTGATGCATAGGATCTAGGACAGGGTGGTGGCTATCAGTATGAGCTGAGTTTGAGCTTTCTGGGATTTGAAAAACATGAATTTGTCTCTTTCCTTTCTTCTCTTTCTCCTTCTCCTTTCTCTTCATCTTCTTCATTCTCCTCCTCTTCTCCTCTTCTCCCCACTTTTCCTCCCCCTCCCCCTCCTCTTCTTCCTCCTCTTCCTTTTTATTATAATGGGGATTTAACCTAGGGGCACTTTACCACTTAGCTACATACCCAGCCCTTTTTAAGTACATTTATCTGAGACAGAGTCTTGCTAAGTTGCTTAGGGTTTCACTAAGTTGCTAAGGCTGGTCTTAAACTTGTGATCCTCTTCCCTCAGCCTCCCGATTCACTGGGATTACAGGCATGCACCACTATGCCCAGCTATCTCCTTCCTTTTTGTTTATGACTTGAATGATTCCAAAGACATCTTTTTCACTTTTATTTCTTTAGACAAAGATTGGCAAGAGAGTTCAAGTTCATAGTGATTTTTATTTATTTATTTTATGGTACTGGGGATTGAACCCAAGGATCCTCTACCACTGAGCTATGTCCCCAGCACTTTTTCCCCGCTTTTTCTATTTTGAGACAGAGCCTGTCTAAGTTGCTCAGGCTGGACTTGAACTTGAGATCCTCCTACCTCAGCCCCCTGAGTCTGTGGGATTATAGTTGTGTATGACCACATCCAGCTTATAGAGATTTTTGAAAAATATCTTCTAAGGGCTGTTTGCTCCAAATACTTAAAAATCCTAAGAAAACTCAGCCATGCAAATTTTACATTGAAATTATACTTTTAACAAACTAAGATATGCACATAGAAAAGTGTACCAATTAATCTTCATTTTTTTCTGAGATGGGGTCTCACTATGTTGCCTAGTCTGTCTTAAACAACTGGGCTCAAGTGATCCTTCTGCGTCAGCCTCCCAAGTAGCTGGGAGTACGGGGGTGCACCACTGAGCCTGGCTTTCATGGATTTTTTTTTTTTTTTGCAAATGTAGAAAAAAATCAATAAGAGTAACCTCTGATCTATTTTTTAAAATATTTTTTTAGTTGTAGATCAACAGAATACCTTTATTTATTTATTTTATGTGGTGCTGAGAATCAAACCCAGTGCCTTACATGTGCAAGGCAAAGAGCTCTACCATTGAGCCACAACCCCAGCCCCCTATTATTGTTATTATTATTAAAGTCCAGTTGTACTTCATGTAAAGAGGAACAAACCTGGTAACTTTGGCTTTGGACTTGGTAGTAAGCATTTGTGTTTCCAACTTCCTTTCTCTGTCGTTGCTGCTTCTAAATGTTTTCATCATTTGTTTCTTTGTGTGCTCTGGATCCAGAACTACCTGCATTTGAACCCTGACTTTGACGTCTACTAGTTGTATGATTTGGGGCAGTTCACTTAACCTCTCTGAGCTTCGGTGTCTTCATCTGGAAAATAAGAATAAAAGGTACCTACTTAGAAAGTTGTTTTGAGGACTAAATGAGCTAATACTTATCAAGCATTTGGACATGCCTGGTACACAGCGAGCACTGATTTTAAAAAGCAAGCCCTTAAAAACAGTCTCTGTGGCAGAGAAATTAAAATGTCTTCCAGTCCATAAGTCAAAGGTCAGTGGTCTGGGGAGTCGGGGTGCCCTGATCTGATCCCACATCTGCTCATGAGCAGAGAGCTTGGGTCTCTTATTCCAGCCAAGCTGGCTCACGGGAGGGTAGAGTGCGAACAAGGAGTCCTGGTTAGAAAAATACACACTCAGGAAAGAACAGGCTCTCCCCAGGCAGGACTTTAGAAAAACAACAATCTGCTGTTCCTTGATTAAAGAGTAGAAAACTAATTATTCTTTCTGGAGGGATGTGAGGCTGCGCTCTGCTGGGCTGTGACCTGGAGATGCAGGATGTGGATTTCCTTCAGATGTAAGGAACCTTTTCCCACTGAAAACGTATGGTGATGCAGATGGACATGGGGACTGGGGCTGGGTGGAGGGAGGATTCCATGGCTTCTAGAGGCAACTCCTAAACATTTCAGAAACATCATTGCATTCTGTGTCTGTATGTGTATGGGTATATATATATGTACATATATAAATTCTTTTTTTTTTTTTTTGGTACCAGGGATTGAACTCAGGGGCACTCGACCACTGAGCCACATCCCCAGCCCTATTTTGTGTTTTATGTAGAGACAGGGTCTCACTGAGTTGCTTAGCACCTCGCTGTTGCTGAGGCTGGCTTTGAATTCGTGATTCTCCTGTCTCAGCCTCCCTAAGTGCTGGGATTACAGGTGTGCGCCACTGTGCCTGGCTTAAATTCTTACATTAGATTTTTAAAAAGACCTCTGGTATATAACATCCCTTTAAAAATATGTTATAATTTCAGTTAATTAGACCAGCTTACAACTAGCTTAGGTGTTTAAAGTCCAAAGCTGCATCCATGCACTAAGGATGTGATCAGGATGCCAAGGACCACTGGGAAACACTTTTAGTGTGTGTGTATATGTGTGTGTGTACGTGTGTGCACACATGTTCTGAATAAATACCCTTTAGTTGAGGGAAAGGAAGGAAAAATTCCATGTGGACATAACTTGTGTGTGATATCTCTCATCTTCCATACCATACTGTTAGGGATAAGAAGTCCTGTTGGCCTGTACTGTTTTGCTGCAGATATCAGGAAAGTTCAAAAGAGTCTTACAGGGCTGGGGTCATGGCTCAGTGGTAGAGCACTTGCCTAGCACATGTGAGGCACTGGGTTTGCTCCTCAGCACCACATGTAAACAAATTTTTAAAAAAGGTATTGTGTCAATCTACAACTAAAAATAAATATATATTTTTAAGAAAGAGTCTTACAGATATTTATTGGACATCTACCACATTCCAGGTTGTATAAATAAAAACAAACAAAAACAAAACACTCATGTTTTAAAGACTTCAGAGAACTAACCGGTACCTGTGATGTCTGTCAACCTCTGCTTCAAACAATTAATGTTTCTGGATACTCTCTGGACAAGGATCTGTCAGCTCTTGCTCCCCATTTCCACCAATGTGCTCTCATCAAGTCAGTTTCGGTGGGCATGTCTCTGTCCTCCTTGAAGGACTTCTGTGCTTTGGCCTCTATAAGCTGATGACTTCTGAGTACTCTCTGTAGTTCTTGTATCCAGCTGCCAATTCCACATCTCCATTTGGAGTCCATCATCATCGGCTCTGGATTTTTGTCCCTGAGTCTCTTTCTCCCATGGGCCTTTTCTGTTTTCCCAGCTATTTAAGTTGATATTGTTAGAGCATCTTGAAATCCTCTTTTATTTCACCACCTTCTTTCATGTCCCCTTCAGTGAGTATTCAGCTCACTGGCACATCCTGTCATCTCTACTTTATTTCTACCTTCAAATGTGTTCCTGATTCCATTACTTCTCACCACCTCTGCTGCTACCATCTTGGTTCAAGTCCCTGCAATCCCTTGCCTGGGCCCTCACAGGCACTTCTTCACCTCCCTTCTGCTTCCTTTCTTGCCCCCTGGACCTTCTCTCTCCATACAGCAGTTGAAAAGAGTCTCTTTGAAACTTAGATCATGTTTTTCTTCTGTTTAGAATCCACTAGTTGCCTCCCATCTCACCCAGACTAAAGTCCAGAGACCCTGTGGTAGTCTATAAGACTCTTACTCTCTGGTTCCTGCTCCTTCTGTGACTCCCACTCATTCCTTACCCCACTCAGCTAGATTGGCCTTGCTGCACCTCACCTGAACCAAGCATTTCCTGCTCCAGGAACTTTGCATATGCCATCCTGTTCACCCCAAACATTCTCTTCCTTCTTTCATGCCCTGAGTTCTCCATATGAAACAGCAGCTACTCCCATGATCCCTTACTCCCATGATCCCCTACTCCCCTCTCCCACATCCTGCTGTGCTGTTCTTCATAGAATTTATAACCAGGACAACAGGGACTAGGTTTTGCTTTCTGCTATATCCCTATTCCTAAAACAATGTCTGGTGCATTGTAGCCACTCAGAAATCATTTAGAGCTATCATTAATTATGCACTTAACACGAGGCAGATGGTAGGCAGAGGACCTCATAGCAATCATGTCTTTACTCCCCAGAGCAACCCTGCCAAGGCCAAGTCTCATCATAACCACTTTCAGGATGGGAACTGGGGACTCCTGAGGAAGTTGTGTGAGTTGCTCAGTCACTTATGGGTTGTGGCTTGCTCAGGTCTGGGGAATTCCAGAGCCTGTCCTCCAACCTGGTGTTACTTCCTTCTCTCCTTGGTGGCCTGCCTTGGTTCCACAAAGGTGTTTAGTGGCTGCCCAACACACGGAAGGTGATTGAGCAACCTATGGCCCCTGTGCAGATGTGAAGTGAAGCGGAGCTTTGGTGTACTTGTGGCAGGCAGTGTCTCTTGGAACATTTGGGGTTTTCATTTGCTGTGGGCTGTTATGGCATTTTGCAGATGAGGTGACCAGGGAGCCACCACAGGGTTAGTAGGACAAAAGTCATTTTTAGTCCAAAGCACCTGGGAAGGGCCACATGGGTCATCTCTCCTTACGTCCCTCCTGGCCACTATACAGTTGCAGTTGCATCTCCGTCCAGAAGGTCCCATAGGTGGCTCTTCAACTACGGGAACCATTTCCTCTCTCTTCCCCTAGTCAAGGGCACACAGCTGTATTCATGTTCTTTCACTGTGTCTACAAGGTGGTTTTATGATATTTCAACCACAGACTTCCTGAGGGCAAGCACCGTGCATTCTCCAGCTGTTTATTAAGCTCTACGGTTAGAAGACAGCAGTGATTCCAAACCATGTAGTCCCTGGCCTTCCAGAGCTTGTTCCCAGAAAGGGGGCTAACAAAGTGTACTTTTGACCAAACGCTTTACGCATTCACCTAATTCAGCCTTTTGAGGGAGTCCTGTTATTATCTCCATCTTACAGATGGAGGAACTAGAAATCCGAGCAGTTAAATCACTTGTCCAGCATCACGCAGCAAGTGAATGGCAGAGCCGTCTCCAGCGTCTGTGCTCAAAATCACTGGGCAAAACTGTCCCTTTATGGCATCACTGAGGAGGCGTCAAAAGTTACCATTGGCAGTTCTCCTTCTGGAAGGTTGAACTCATGACAAGCTGTTCTAAAAAAATACAAGCGTTGCAGGAAGCTAAAGTGAAAAGGGGGAAAATAAGCAAAATGGCTCATGAGGTGGGAGCAGAAGACAGACCCGCGTGGCTGGCTGTGGCTGTGCGTCTCTGAGCCTGGTGCGTGCGTGCGTGCGTGCGTGCGTGCGTGCGCGCGCAGGAAGGGCGGGGCGGGGGGGGGAGCCAGCAGGTGTGGGAATTTTTATCGTGGCTGAATGATTCAAGTAAATACGTGTCTCTGACACAGGGACTTGTGGGCTGATTTCTCACACTTGTTGCTAAAGCTTCATGACTGAGCATTTTCTATCAGCTCTTAGGTGGTGCAAAATGCTTACCCTCTCCATTTTTAATTACAGAATTCCCTTTTCTGAAGTAGATGATAGGATTCTATTTCACATTATTATTTTGTGAAGATTTTCTTTTAGTATACGTATCTTTTATTTTGCCTGAGAATATTTTTTTTTATTTTACTCTCACTTTTCAGAACATTATGGTAAAATACACATACAATATTGCCATTTTAACCATTATCCGTATTTACTATTTAAAATTATAATAATTTGGTGACATCATTACTGCTACCTAATTCCAGAACCTTTCTAGCACCCCAAGAGAATCTCTACATCCACTAAACTTACATTCTGACCCCACACATTTGCCTGTTCTGGACATTTCAGATGGATGGGATCATACAATATGTAGCCCTTTTGTCTGCTTTCTTTCACATTGCATAATGTTTTCAAGGTTCTTTTGTATATAGCATGTTATATATCAGGACTTCATTCTTTTTTTATGGCTGAATAATATTCTGTTACATGGATATGCCACATTTTGTTTATCCATTTATTGGTTAGTGGATATTTTAATGTATACCTTTATAGTTACTATAGTACCAGCTCTGTGCCAGACATTTTGATACATGCTATATCCTGAATATATAAAGAGTTTTTACATATCAACTAAAATAAACCTTTTTTATATAGATGAGAAATGATGAGGACAGGCATTTTGCAAGGGCAGAGCTATAAATATACTAACTTTACAGATTTCAAAAATCATTTTAATCTCTTTAGTTAATTGTGGAATTAGTTTGATTAGAGTACTCCAGTATTATTTTGCCACAGTTTACAGACATTTGTTTGGGGTATTCCCCATAAGGGCCACAGTTTCACTTGTTGCTCCTGTAAGTAGCTCATGTACACATTTGTGACTCAAAGATAATTTCCTTTGGATTTTCCAAATACTACTTCTCTAAAGCCTTTGTGAAGTATAGTGCTCTTTGGGGTGTTTCTAAATGCAGTTGGATACTAAAATATTTTGCATAATGCCACATTTTTTTTAAAAAATACAGGTTTCAACTTACCTATTTTGCTTGGTCATCAACGGCTGAGACAGAGCAGTCGATTTTCACAGCCAGAGGTTCTTTAAACTGCATGCATGGGCTGGGGTTGTAGCTCAGTGATAGAGCACTTGCCTTGCATGTGGGAGGCACTGGGTTAAATCCTCAGCACCACATAACAATAAAATAAAGATATTATGTCCATGTATACCTAAGAAAATTATATAAAACACTGGATGTGTTGTTTTTCTACACCGTCCAACATGGCAGCCACATGTCACATTGGCCATTGAGCACTTGAAACATGGCTAATGCCAATTAAGATGTGTTGTAAGTGTAAAATTCAAATTGGATTTTGTAGACAGTATGAAAAATCAAGTTCTGTCTCATATTTTTCCTACTGATTACACTTTGAACTGATATCTCAATATGTTGGGTTCAACCATTTGTTAAAACTAAACTTGTCTGTTCCTTTTTAAAGTATGACTAATAGAAAAATTTAAATAACACATGTGGCTCACATGATATTTCAGTTAAATGGTACTGCTCTAAAAAACAAAAATAAATCTGGCACAAGGTGAAGAGAGATCCAAGTGGACACTTGCAACTTCCCTGGGTTAGTTCGGAATCTTGGAAGTGCCTCCAAGACAGGCTGTGGAGACATCACATCTGTAGATCCGTGGCTGTACCCACCATGGTATTTATCAGTGTCCTCCCCACCTCTTTTCTGCCTCGGGCAGTTCATGGGTCTGGTTGCTCTGTCCACCTCGCCCTTTCAGCCTACTTTTCCTTTGGCCTGGCCTGCTTTTTCCGTTTCTCATCACCTGACTGAGTCCTCTGGCAGGCGTCAAGAGGCCTCATTTCCTGGGGCGGGGGGAGCAGATCTTTCTGGCTCCTCAAACTCTGGTTGCGCTCCTTTGCCACACCACCACTTAAAAAAACAAACCTTACCCTGTTGTAATTTTTCTCAATGGGCTGTTGGTCTGATTTTCTCCGTGAGGGCAGGAAAGCAGGAGCCCTCTTGTTCGATGCTGTTATCTTTAATGTATGGCCCCACACCTGACACAGTGTAGGTGCTCAGTAAATATTGATTTTTTTTTAATATTGATGATTAAATGTAATGAGTGAGCCCCCATGAATACACACTCATTCTCCCAGGGTCTATCCTCAGTGAGGCTGCTGTACAGAGGACCCAGCCGGTGACCAAGCCATGGTGCCAGCTGTCAGCTTTCTCCCCTCCCCCTCTCTTCTTCCTCCTCCTCTCTCTTCTCCTCTTCCTCTTTCTACTCCACCTCTTCTTCCTCGTCCCCTCACACACAGGGATTGAACTCAGGGGTGCTTAACCACTGAACAACATCCCCAGCCCTTTTTGTTTTTTTAATTTGGGAACAGTCTCCCTGACTTGCTTAGGGCCTCCCTAAGTTGCTGAGGCTGGCTTTGAAATTGCGATCCTCCTCCCTCAGACTCTTGAGCTGCTGGGATTAGAGGCATGCACCACTGCACCTGATGCATCTGACCATTTCTGAGGTCCTGTGATTCTTTTTTTGCCCAAGTTTATCAGAAAATAAACAGTTGGAGTTGCAGCGTGATCTGGGCAGAATGAAGTTGAGAAGCAGCTCTTGGCGGGGTCCTTGTGCTTTTGTTGAACAGAGCAATGAGCTTTCTGTTCAAACTACCTCCTCACAATGTGCTCCTCCACAAAGCCTTGGGTCTTCCCCAGCTGAACTCCTTCTAGTCTGTTCTCAATTATGGAGTAAAAACAGAGACTAAAAACCTTTACCTGAGGGGCTGGGATTGTGGCGCAGTGGTAGTGTGCTTGCCTAGCACGCGTGAGGCACTGGGTTCGATCCTCAGCACCACATAAAAACAAAGATATTCTGTCCACCTACAACTAAAAAAATAAATAAATATTTAAAAAAAAAAAAAAAAACCTTTACCTGAAAGAAGCTGTTACCTTCTTAAGTAGTTCGAACAGGATCAAAATACTTGTCACAGGCAGTGCTGTATTCAGTACAAATTTCTCTTCTAATGTGTATTGTTTCATTTTCCCAGTGATGTTACAAGTGCCCTCATAGATGGAAAGGGTAAAACCAAAAAAAGAAAGAAAGGAAGGAAAGTTTTGTTAGCAAGGTGCTCTGGGCTGGGAATTCAGACATTCAAATATTTACAATGGGGCTGGATGGGGTGGCGCATCTGTAATCCTGGCGGCTTGGGAGGCTGAGACAGGAGGATCTTGAGTTCAAAGCTGGCCTCAGCAATTTAGTGAGGCCCTAAGCAACTTAGTGAGACCCTGTCTCTAAATAAAATACACAATAGGGCTGGGGATGTGGCTCAGTGGTTGAGTGCCCCTGAGTTCAATCCCTGGTACCCCTCCCCCCAATATTTATAATATATACATCATCTTGGCTAAGTAGGTGATCTTTGGGGAGAGAAAAGAGGAGGCAGGATATTAGAAGGGAAGAGAGGAGTCTTTTCAGTGACTCCGTCCTGTTCACATATGTGGCCATGCTCTTACCTAACAAATATTTATAGCACGTGGAAGCCTTTGTTTTATCTGACTTATATTTTATCTAGTGTGTAAGAATTTGATGCCAATTTCATAGATTCTCCAACATGAATCTCACCAATGCTAATGACTCACCCTTACTCGGTTAAGGAACGAGACCCCTCCCTTTTGGTACTGGGGATTGAACCCAAGGGTACTTTACCCCCAAGCCAGATCCCCAGCCCTTTTTATTTTTCATTCTGAGACAAAGTCTCACTAAATTGCTGAGGTTGGCCTCACACTTGAGATCCTCCTGCCCCAGCCTCCTGAGTCACTGAGATTATAGTCGTAGCCACAACACCCAGCTAAGAACCTTCTTTTAATAATAAGAATAGCTAATTTAAGTACCTATTAAATGCCAGACTCTCTACTACACATTGAATATAGTACATGACTTAAACCCTTCCATTTTGTGAAAAGGGAGGATTATCCCCACTTTCCAGGTGAGAAGGTGGAGCCTCAGAGGGAGAAAAGAATAGGCAACCTGCTTGAAGTACCCTAATAAGAAAGAGAGTATCCTTATAAGAAAGCCACTATTAGGCTCAGGCAGCAGAAACAGTCTCGATGTGCACATCTGGTCGCTCACTCCCTTAGGGGCTGCTCTGGAAATGTTGGATAATCTCCTCCTCAAGGTGCTGAGCAAGAGTCACATTTACTTTCACGTGGTGGGTACATCTCACACTGACCCTCAGGCCTGCTGCTACTGACCTTATTCCATTTGATTCCAGACACACACACACTTAAATTTGAGATCATTCCCTTCATACAGCCTGACTCATGATTTTTCACTCCTACTGTGAGCATTTCCTCATTTCTACCATAAGTTCTCTCAAAGTGGAGAGAAGTGTTCTTTCCAACCTGTCATGGGTATTGACCTTCCCGGATGGATGGCAGCTCCTCTCCTGTCTCAGTGGTTTCTTGTGCTACTCCCTGCACCCTCTGGCTTTCCCATCATCCTGTGGGGATGGCAATGCCAGTGAGCACTGTCCTTGTGACATCTGTGGCATGGTGGAAATGCTGCCTGGACAGAGGGCTGTGCTTCATGATGGTGAGTGTGTGCATGGCGAAGGCCTGGCTCACACTAGGTACTAGAGGGCTGCACACCTCCAAGCCAGGTTCAGAGCCCAGCTGCATATCTTTGTGCCCAGGAAGCCTGCAGAACTGAGTGTTATTGTATTGCTTGGACTTTTGCTGACTATATGAAGAACCTGCTTCTGAAACAGAAGAAATATACTCAGGAGCCCAGTGCAGTGACACATGCCTGTAATCCCAGCTGCTCAAAAGACTGAGGCAGGAAGATCGTGAGTTCAAAGCCAGCCTCACCAACTTGGCAAGACCCTGTCTCAAATTATAAAAGGCTGGGGATGTGGCTTCGTGGTTAAGTATCCCTGGATTTAATCCCTGGTACCAAAAAGAAAAGAAAAGAGAGAGAGAAACAAAAAAAAGAAAGTGACAGGAAGGAAAGAAGGAAGGAAGGAAGGAGAAGAAAAGAGAAGAAAAGAGAAGAGAAGAGAAAATAAGTACACTCAGGGCTGATGGGCCCATTAGACTCTTTGCTAATGTGAATATCTGGAAGCCTGGGTGATGGTGGGAAGTGACAGGGGGTGGGAGCCAAAAATTTGGGACAGCTCATGTATCAGTGAGTCTCCTGGCTGTTTCCCCAGCTGAGGTTGTGATGGGGGGGTTCTCAAGTTGTGCAGGAGTGGCAGATTGGCTCAACTCAAGCTGACAGACAGGCTATGATGCTTTTTCTTTGGCTGTGAGACCTGATAGTGAGGGACCCTGTTAAACTGGTGCTTTTCCTCAAGGAAGCCCAGGCTATGTTCTTCCTAATGCCCTATCGACTGCAGCCTTGGGATCTAGAGTCAGATGCATCAGCATTGGTATTTGAATTCCCAACTGGCCACTTGCCAGCTGTATGACTTGTGTCATATGGTTTAACCTCTCTGAGTCTGTTTCAACTTATCTGTAAAGTGTATAATCATAACATTGCATTGTATCATATTACATATTATCAAATAACAACATGATATAAAATTATAAATTTATAATCTATTTGAAAGTATATGGTGTCCTGACAATATATTATATATAAAGTATTATGTAATACCATTGTAATACTGTTCATATATCATAAAGTAATATTATGATACAACATAATAACCTATCATAAAGTTATCATGAGACTTGGTTTATGTAGGTGAAGTGCTCAGTTCCTGATACAGCCGTACCTGAATCACTTTTAATTATTGAGATAATTAGCATTAGGTGTGATCTCTGTGGCTTGCAACCTATAAAACCAGGGCACATTTTCACAAATGTCCTGGTATGTTTTATTGCTTTGGAAGCAGTGAAGCCCATCAAGTAATTAGGAAGGCAAAGCCCAGTTGTAACTGGGAGAAGTATTATTGACATATAAAATTTCTTCTTGAAGACAGAAATTTCTTTTCAGAAGAACTTACACCCACATGCTACTTAATAAAGAAAGATATTAAATCTAACTACTACCCACATACTCTCTGTTTATCTCCAGATGTTACTGGCCTGAGTTTCTGTTGTTAGGTGAGGCTGCAGGGGAGGGCAGGCAGGAGGGACCTGATTTAAATGCATGTCTGTTGGAGATTGCCACAGGCTCTGGCCAGGTGGCTTAGCTGTCCTGTGCTACTCCCATGTCTCTGCTTGAACACTGTTCTTGGAGCTGGGTTTGGAAAAGAGAGGGAGGGAGCACTGTGCTGTTATCTGGTGAGAATCTGGTGACAGAAGTGGAGTTGGAATCCTCAGGTCTTGATTCTACATAGTGGTTATTATCTCCCCTGTTTTGAACACAGGAAAACTAAAGCTCAAGAAATTACCCTGCTGGGCGCAGTGGCGCCCGCCCATAATCCCAGCACTTTGGGAGGCTGAGACAGGAGAATCGCGAATTCAAAGCCAGCCTCAGCAAGGGCGAGTTGCTAAGCAACTCAGTGAGACCCTGTCTCTACATAAAACACAAAGTAGGGCTGGAGATGTGGCTCAGTGGTTGAGTACCCCTGAGTTCAATCCCTGGTACCGCCCTTCCCCACTCCACCCCCCCGAAAAGAAATTACTCTCAAGTCCAGGGTTATACAGCTGATCAAACACTGTGGGATTTGAGAATAGGCAGTTGAGATCAGACTCTTGATTTCACCTCTGTGGTCATAATTAGATCATTAACATCCCTGGGCCTCAGTTTTTGTTTTGGAAAGGGGAAGTACTAGGGATGGAACCTGTGCTGGGCAAGCGCTCTACCACTGAACCACATCCTTAGACCCTCAGTTTTCTTATCTATTAGGTAAGTGTGATAGCTACACCCTAGCTCACAGCGTGAGAATCAGTGAGATTAACTATATAAAATCTTACCATGTGCTATATAAAATCTTAGCATATGCTTTTGTAAGTACTCAATACCTGTTAGTTGATGCTACTATTATAATTACCCTGTATTTTATTTCTCTCATTTGCATGACAGAGCCAACCAAGATTTTTACTCAGGTCTGGCACACAGCAAAGCCTAGGTTCTGGTCCCTGTGTGTTTCCTGCTTGTGTTATTGCTGATTATAGCAGAGAGTTCAAGGTGAAGGTGACTTGTATAACTAACACCTTCTGGGTACATCCATGACTAATACCTCAGGAAAAGTCCAAGGTGGATCTTTTCCAGATATGTTTCCAGCCAGCATGAAATCTGCATATCTATATTGACAGGCATCACATTTGCAAAAATATTGGAAAAGATATTCCTATAGGTCTGGTTGGCAGCTATACAGTTTGATTTCATTTGCAAGACAGAAATCAGGGCCTCTTACACTGACCCATCCTGAAGCTGCCTGCGTCACTCCTAGGGAGCTTGATTCATAGTGAGAAGTTAACAGGCAAGAACACCAGTGTTGACCTGTTGGGCAGTGGTCACATGTTCTGTTGATCATCTCTTTAAAAACCTGGAACTCACCTCTGATCTCTGTGGAAATGTTGGGGCTCCCCAATGTGTGATGCAACCGGGGAGCCTTCCAGGCCAGCCGAAGCTTTAGATATCACCTGACTGCCTCTGGGAATGGTTTGTGTGTGACAAATAAAGATGGCAAGTTTGGTCTGACTTTTTGGTTGCATTCTGAGGGCACTTTAGATTTTATTTTCATGGAGGAATGGTGGACTGCTTTATGGAACCATGGGGCTTTCCTCCTGGGGAGTTGGGAAGGAATTTGGAGTGAATTGGGCTGCTAAAGACAAAGCTCCAGCCAAAAACTGGAGAAAACTCCAGTCACCTGGTTCGTCTGGTCCTTTTCTTTAAGCATTTTCCTTTGTGATAAACCTGCATTTGTAACCAGTGATCTCTTCTGAGCATCTCCTCAGTAAATAACGAACACACTGTCTTTTCTCCCCTCATAGGCCTAAACGGCAGCGGCAAAACAACTTTCCCATGTTTCCCTCTCCCAAAGCCTGGAACTTCAGAGGGGTAAGTGTCTGCCCTGGGCAGCTCCTGCTGTTAAAGCTCCTGTTCTCCATACGTACTCCAGCCTCCGGAGAGGTCGCTGTCGGGGTTTGATTGACTTATAAAGTTTCTACCAAAAAAGTGTTTTATCGTGGGGGAGGTCATGTTCGCATCAGCTATTGTGGTCTAAGTGGCCCCAAAAGCATCTGCTGACATTAGCCCGCCCTTAACATCATGGGATGTAGGAAGCATCTTGTGAAGAAACTGAGAAGGGTCATGTTCGGTGAGATGGGCTTTGATCGTTTTCCTTGGAACCTGGAAGGAGTCCATGTACAATGAAGGAAAAGAGAAGTGAGAAATGTGCCTTCTGTTAATAGGTAGATTTGTGCTTTCATGGGGAACTTTGTTTTCCAGAGTCTGAAGGCTTTAAATAGGCTTGAAAGGGAATCATTAAATTCTCTTAAACACAGAGTATAGACTCTTAGAGATGCATAGGTGTCGGTCTTGATGTAACAGAGATTCAGTCACAGTACAAGGAGTTCCAGATCTAACACTGACCTGGGGTGGGGTGAACCTTTGCCTCCGTAGGGAAGGCTCTGAGCTGCGTCACCTCCAGGTCCTTGTATGTGGTGTTCCTGGCCCAGCACCACACTCCTGTCTCTTGCTCCTGGCCCATCCACTTCATCCCCAGGGGCTAAGCCTTGACATCACCTTTTCTGGAAAGTCATCACTGCCACCCCTCTGAATCTAAGCTTGAGGGCCCCTCCTAAGTACCCTGCACTTTCTTATCATTGTGCTTAGTTAGCACTTACTGAAATTCAAGATTGAAGCCCCAGGCAGGAGATGCATAGAAACCTTACCACTCTCTTTTGTTACTACTATATGCCTGGGCTTGGCACAATTCCTGGCACATACATACTTAATTAATTAGTTGAATGGATGAAATGGATGGATGGATGGATGAATCAATCAATCTCTCACATCCATCTGACACAAACCCCACATGTTGCCTTTAGATTGGGTTTCAAGACTTCAGTCTTTCAATTACTATCCTGAAAGTTCACACTGTAAAATCTTACGTAGATCTCACTTGTTTTCTGCAGTTGTCTTATTAAAAATAAATGTAGGTCACAACACTATTTTAGCTCAGGCTACAGTGTACTTTTCATTGAGTACAAAGAGAAATGTGTTGACTTCCGAAATAGATGTGCGAGGCTTCCTGAATGCAAGTCTTATGCTTCTTAAGTTGTTTATGGTTCAAGGGATAAAAATCTCCATTTCTCAAAGTGTGTTTGGTTGAATGATCATAACCACTAAGTGACGAAAAGGCTTGTGTGGTCAAAGAAATTTGGGACATTCCGAATGCACAAAATTAAATATGTTCACCACTGTGTGGCTTCTCAGAGCCTTTGATGTGTTGATGTGCAGAGAGACTTCACAAGGAGAATTGATAGAATTTGCAGCAATGCCCAGAATCATGGACCATGAAACCTTTCACTGACCCAACAGTTGGTACACACTTTCGAAGTTGACAGTGTAGTCAATTATGGACAATAGAGAAATTGGATCCCCTGTGGGCAGGTTAGTCTTTTGGAGGACTTTGTTTCCGGTGGTCTCCTGATCCAGCCTCTCTTCAGTGTTGCTTTCCTGATTGAACAGTGATCATTGGCCTAGGACAGTGGATATATATATAGGGCAATAAACTACCCAAGTTTACCTAGAGACTGTCCTAGTTTTACGGCAGTAAGTCTTGTACCTGGGGAAACCCAGTGTTCCCAGGTTCGCTGGGATAATTAATTACCCTACCTATAGCCTTGGACTTCCTCTACTATTTCTTCTTGAAAAATGTTTTGTAAATTTTTGAGCATGACTCTTAATGTGGGCTGGGGCCATAGCTCAGTGGTAGAGTGCTTGCCTAGCACGTGTGAGGCACTGGGTTCAATCCTCAGCACCACATAAAAAATAAATCAATAAACAAAGATGTTGTGTGTCCATCCACAACTAAAAATATATTTAAAAAAATAAAATTAGTAATGGACTGCAGCGAGCTAACTGCAACCAAGTAGGTGTCTGAATCTAATGTAGTATCAACTTCAAGTTCCTATCAGCCCTTCAATTCTGAGTCCACTCATAAGAACATTCCAGAGCATTACAATAGCTTGTCTGAATAGAGTGCATTAGGTGGCTGGGTCAGCTGTGTGGTTTGCTTGGTCTCATGTACTTGCTTTGATTTCTTCTAGACCTGGGGCTTTTTGGTAAAGCTAGACAAACTGGCATCAAGATACACAAGAGGGAGAGGTTTGAGGCCTGACCGACTGCCAGATTCCTCTGTGGCTAAATCAGTTTTTCTCCACCTTGGAGTAGAATCCTCAGTGACATGGTAGGAAGGAAGGGAACCCCACCAAGTAGAAACACCCTCAATCCCAGCCAGGACATTCTTCATCATCATCATTATGGTAATTGAAATTGTCGAAGGACTCAAGCTGCCAGGATGAAGATGTTTGAGGGATCATCTAGCCAATGTGTTTTCTGTAATGAAATTCAAGTCTATTAGACAGAGCTGTGCATGCTGTTCTAGGGCAGGGTGCACTTTCTGTGAACACTTTGTTTTCTTCTTGACTTAGAAAGGAAGGTTTTAGAATTTCTGTACTAGCAACTTTTCCATGTTTATATACCTGGCAGAGAAACACATTGTATTATAAGCATTTGCAATTCTGTTCCTCTTCAGCTTATAAAGAAAAAGGATTCTGTGTTTGTTCATCCAGGTCTTGAGTATTTGTGGATCTGAAGGTGGGGTCCAGGACACAGTGGTGAGCAATGAGAGGAGGAGTCATGTTGTTCTAGATGAGACGTGAAGAGGATACATGTAGGTTGGGAGTAGCCATTTGGGGAAAAGAGAGAGAGATTCAAGAATAATGTTAAAGAAGGTCTTGCAGAGTGGATTGTGTTGTTATTCACCCTCCCCTCCGCCTTCCCTGGAAATGCTCCCTGTAGACCTGCATTCGTCCTTGAGGCTTTAGGAGTTGCATTTGGGATTTCCCTTTTTTGCTGGAGGGTTTGGCTGTGCAGAGGCACAGGAAGGACCAGTGATACTTGGATGACACGTCCTTCCTACTTACCAAGTGGTGTAACCCTTTGCCAGGTTGCCATTGTTGCTGACTGTACTCAGCCCTCCCTTCTCATGCTGAGCTAAGGAGGCAGAAGCCCTGGACGTTTTTGACTTTCTAGGGCCTCCCCAGGTAAGTATGGTGCTGTGCGCATCTCACCAGACCTGTGGGTGCTGTAGATCTGTTTATGGAGAGAAGCCGAGAGCATGGTTTAGGTTGAGGTAATCTTGGTAGGAACATTTAAACCAGAGTAAAACCACAACAGAATGGGGAGGAATGAGAAGGCCCAGGAGGTGGGATGCTAGGGGTGGGTGTGTCTTGCTCCCAAATGCTCTTCCGTCAGGTACATTCTGCATATCTGGTCCCCATCTGGTTAGGGAAGTGCTGAGCTCAGAATTTCTATCCTTCTTTGGATAGAAATGTTTTATACAACTCCTCCTGTTAACAAAGAGAGAGATAGACAGACAGACACTGACAGACAGAGACTCAAGGAGGGAACTCACACTAGGACTATGAAATTCTCAAGGATAAAGCTCCAGCCATTGCCTTCTAAGTGAACTAGGAAATGCTTAGCAGGACCCTACTGTGTGCAGAGCAGTTTTAATACTGGAACTGAAGTCTCAATTGACCAACTTTTAGTAACTTTCTTATCTCATTCTCTAGTGGTTGGTCTTTAGTTTTGCCTATGCTATTTGGGAAGAACTTTCTGGACTTGAACTTAGAAAGGCATACCATTGTAGCCCTTACCTTTTAATTTTTAGATGAGGAAGACAAGGATAAGTGTATTAGGACACTTGGTTACAAGTGATAAAAACTTGGCTAAAACTAGCTCAAGTAAGAAGGGAACTGATTGCCCATGTAAACTGAGGTGAACCAAGGTGGGCAGGTTTCAGGCAAAGCTGTATCCAGGGATGCATTCTCTTTCTCAGCTTTGTTTCTCTCCGGGTTTGTCTCCTATTTTCTTATTGCATGTAAACTTTTTTTTTTTTTTGGAATGACAGATGGCCATGAAGAACCACATATTTCCAGAAAAAAAAGTGAGAAATTTTTGTTTCCAGAGTCTACATACAAAATCCCAGTAAAAGACTCTGATCGCCCTGGCTTGGATTACGTAGCTATGCCTTGACCAGTCACTGTGATCAGAGGATGGGGTAATATGATTGGAAAGGTCTTTGTAATGTGCCTCCATGGTAGGGAGCCAGGAGACAGGGTTTTTCAATTGGTAGTTCCTCTAGAACCACTTGAGATGGGGAAGAAGCAGTTGCTCAAAGGAAAATCTGACGCTGTTATTGAAACAGAGTCTCATTCCGAGACAAAGAGGGGAAAATCATGACCACTCCTGAGGGCCACTCAAAGTGAGAGTTCAGGAGAAGAACTTGTCTTCTGGCAGTAGATCTTTCCCCATGCAGTCCAGATTTCTCCCATGCCCCTTGTTTGGAAAGAAGCTGGCAAACCTTCAGCATATCTGAATTTCTTGAAGGCTAGACTGAGGTGCTCTGAAATTCACAACTCAATAGAGTGACAGAATCTCTACTGCTCAAAATGCACCAGGCCAGGTCAGTGTTTATTGTGGCCCCCTCTGTGCTACAAAAGAAGCCAGCAAGGGCTAGAGTTGTGGCTCTGTGGTAGAGCTCTTGCCTAGCATGTGTGAGGCACTGGGTTCGATTCTCAGCATCACATAAAAATAAATAAATAAAAATAAATGCTGATCCACAACTAAAAATTAAAAAAAAAGCCAGCAAGCTTTTATCATCTCTTAAATGCTCAATTTGTACATTTACATCTGTTTATTGGACACTGGTTCCAGGCCAGGCTGTGGCAGCTCTGCATGGAAGACAGAACAGTTAGCCCTCAATATTTGTGGTGTTGGGGGCCTGGGGGTTTGGTTCCAGGAGCCCTGTGGATATCAAAGTCCTTGGACACTCAGGTTCCTTATATAAAAAGGCATAGTACCTTATGCACATCTTCCTGGGTACTTTACATCATCTGCACATTATTTACAACACCTAATACAATGTAAGTGCTATGTAAATAGTTGTTATACAGTGTTATTTAGAGAATAATGATAAAAGTGTGTACATATTCAAGACAGATGCATTTTTTCCAATTATTTTTGATCCACACTTGGTTGAATATGTGGATACAGAACCCATGGCTAATGAGAGCTGGCTGTATTTATTTCCATTTTAAAGATGAAAGCCAGGTATTATGATACACATCTTCATTACTTGGAGGCTGAAGCAGAAGAATTGCTTCAGCCCAGGAGTTGGAGACCACCTGGGCAACATAGTGTGACTCTGTTGAAAAAGAAAAAAAAAATGAAGAAATGAGTCTCACATCTCTAACTTGCTTTAAATTGCAGCTATAGTAAGTGGCAGAGTTAACATTTGAACCCAGGTCTTCCTGCCCCAGCCCATTGGAGTGTATTTCCTCTTTAAAGCAAGTTTGATGGTAGATACCTTGTCCTCAAAGGGGATTAACATAAAAAAGGAAATATTCTGTCTGTAACTTCCCATCACCTAGAATCCCTTTTAATTCTGTCCCGTTCCCTTGAACTTTATTTGAAAAGTTTGATCTTCTCTTTCATGAAAAAAATGATTTGTTATCCAATTTTGTAATGGTAATTATGAAAATGATAATAGTTCCACTTATCCCAGGTAATTAACCCCTGGCATTCACTCATCTTATACCATGCTGCGTAAAGTATTTTATGCATATATTATTTCTCAGAATAATCCCACAAGATATGTGTAGTTTGAGCTTCATTCTCATTTTATGGATGAGGATATAGAATATGTTAATTTTCTATTGCTGAGTAACAAATTAGCACAAATTTAGCAGCTTATACAGTACCCATTCATTAGCTCATGATTGTGTAGATCAGAAGTTAGGACACAATGTGGCGGATCTCATCTCAGGGTCTCATGAGACAAAAATCAAGTTGTCAGTCTGGGCTGAGTTCTCTCCAAGGCTCAGAATCCTCTCCCAAGCTCATTTAGGCTATTGGAAGGATTTAGTTCCTTGTGGTTTCTAGGAGGTCCCCATTCCCTTGCTGGCTGTCAACTGGGGGTGCTGTCCACTCCTAGAGGTCATTTTCAGGTCTTTGCTATGTGGCCCCTTCCATCTTCAAAGCCAGCAATGGAGCATCTCCTTTACATCAAATCTTTTCCTGCTTCACATCCCCCTGACTTCAGGAGGAAGCAAATTCCTTTCAAGGGCTCAGCAGATTAGATCAGGTTACACAAATGCTCTCCCACTTAAAGTCTGTGGTCTTGAAGTCCATGTTTAGTAATCTGATCACGGGAGTGATGCCCCACAACTCTCTCATGTCCTGTTTGCACTGCAGGGATTGTAAAAGGTGTATACATCAAGAGATGGGGACCTTGGGGACCATCTAAGAACTCTGCCAACCCCACAGAGGTTTAGAGAGGGGGGAGCAGCTTGCCTAGAGTCACACAGCAAGTAAGCGATAGAGTGTGGATTTGAACCTAATCTCACTGGTTCCAAATTCCATGTTCTTGAGCAGCACCTTTTTGTATCTTCTTTTCATTATGAAATTATTTGCAAGTGGGGAAAATATTTAACAATTTTCTTCTTATCCTAAGCTCCCTATTATACAAAGGACTCTTGCAAAGCCATAATACAAATTTTAAAACCCAGTAGGAAGAGTTAACAGACTAGAATAAGCAGTACCAAAGAGAAAATACATATATGATCAGTAACAAAGTTAAATGTTCATTCTAATGAATAAATTAAAAATATTTTAAAATGACAAAATAAAAATATCAATAATAATCTACTGCATTTAACTCTTGCAGTGTACTTGCTACAATTCCTAGAACTTTGCAAGCCATCACATCCCCCAGCAGCCCTATTTAGTAGGTATTATTATTATTATCCCCACTTTCCAAATGGGATCATTGAGACCAGAATCATCCCCAAGATCCCACAACAATTAAGTAGTGGGTCCAGCTTTTGAAATAAGGCAGTCTGGCCTTAGAGCATGTGCTTTCAGCAACATGGTCATTGTAACAAGTAAAAATAATGCAAAACATATGTGCATAGATTTAAATCAAAAACTGAAGAAAATTAAGCTGGGCATAGTGGCACAAACTTCTCAGGAGGTGGAGACAGGAGGATCACAAGTTTGATGCCAGCCTCAGCAAGTGAAAGAGACCCTGTCTCAAAATGAAGAATAAAATGAGCTGGGGGTGTGGCTCAGTGGTAGAACACCCTTGGGTTCAGTTTCTAGTATCCACCCCCCCCAAACACACAAAGAAAACTAATCTAAAGTAACAAACCAAAATGATCCCTTATTCAGGGAAATAATGTATTACTATGTACATAGAAAACAGTCTAGGGGAATCTCACCCTTGACTGACAGTCTGGGGTGGGTAAGATCTTTAGGAAGTCTTATGTTACATACTTTTTGAAATGCCTGAGTTTTCTAGAGAGAACACAAATTGCATTTATAATTGGCAAAACAATAAACTTATAATAATTAAAAGAGATCTTCCATAATAAAAAATTTTCATAAGCAAAAAGAGGCTTTTTTTTTTTTTGGTACTGGAGATTGAACTCAGGGGCACTCGACCACTGAGCCACATCTACAGCCCTATTTTGTGATTTATGTAGAGACAGGGTCTCACTGAGTCCCTTAGCGCCTCGCTATTGCTGAGGCTGGCTTTGAACTCGCGATTCTCCTGTCTCAGCCTCCCTAAGTGCTGGGATTACAGGCTTGAGCCACCACACCCGGCTAAGAGGCTTATTTTTAAAAGTTTAGGGTCTTAGAACATATCAGGGTGTGTCACTGAATATGTGTTGTGCCAGGCATTGGGGACTGATCAAATCTGGGAGTACAGAAAGGGCCTGCACATTCTGTACTGTCTCACCAACTTCCTACCTCCCTGACTGTCAGTCTAGAACAGATTCCATGCACATTGGGGGTTAGGCATTTTACAGTCCAGTCTGAACCCCTTGAGTTTGGTGGATAGTCCTTGATAGTTATAACAAAAGCGTAAGTAGTGAAAAGGTACATGCTTTGCCAGATTAGGGACTTGAAACTAGATATATTTCAGAGCATCAAGTCCCATATTTATAAAATGAGAATGGACAATAATGTCATCTTCTCAAACATGAGACTTAGTAATAATGTGTTTCCTGGATATGATGCCTTTCATATAGTTACGTGTACAGGAAACACACTTCACTCCTTATAATGAGGGATCCTCTATACCTAAAATGACTTTTCTAAAGATGTATATTTGCTAGATGCTTTTTTAAAAAAATATTTTCTTAGCTGTCAATGTACTTTATTTATTTATATGTGGTGATAAGAATCGAACCTAGTGCCTCACACATGCCACGTAAGTGCTCTACCACTGAGCCACAACCCTAGCCCTGCTAGATGCTTTTTTGATGTGAGGCACTTTCTTAAAAAGGAAACACTGACTCTTGGATCTCCATTTAACCCTGTTAAATTTCCCTTCAGACAGTAGAGCAGCCAGCCTGGGTGTAGATGCTGGCCCCTGTGAGGAAAAGCCCATGTTGTCTTTAGTTTGCTAACACCAAAATTGTGCCAGCACAGTAAAGCTCGTTTTTATGTTCAAATTTCTTTTTCTGGGTATATTTGAGATCTGTGGGGTTATAATGGGCTTGTGTGCCAGTTGTGCAGATTCTGCACATTTGAGGCAGAATTTGTAGATGCCTTTATTTTGTGTAGTTAACACTTCACTTAGTCTCTTTTCATTATAGAGTTCTGCAGAGTAAAAGATGCCTTAACTTTGGTCTTTGGGACTTAGCAGGAAATCTTAGTTGCAAGGGACAGAAATTCAGACTAGCTTAAGCAAGGAGTTTTTAAACATACAGAGGTATGGGAAGTATTTCATGGAATGCAGTGGAGCTCAAAACTCTGGAACTAGATGCTGGAATCTCATGAAATCCCCAGCTATTCTCTGCTATTGCCACATATGCTCCGCAGTTGACTCCTTCCATTTCCCCATACAGTGGAATTGCAGCCATCTGCATAGATGTGACAGCCTGGCTCTCAAAGCCAGCATTATTGGGGAGGGATTCTGATTGGTCCAACTTGAGTCCTGGACCAATCAGCAACCAACACGGAGTAGGGTAATATTACACCACCGCTGTGGCTCCTGTGGTAACCACAGTAACGGAGGAAGGGAAGGGGTTGGTTCTGGAAAGAAAGAGTCACTAAGTAGATGCAAACAATTTCTGCCTATGAAAGTCTTTCCCATTACTCCCCCTGTAGTATGGAGTAATCATCTGATTCCTAGGGTCTAATTTTTTCCTTTGGAATGGAAGCAGTCTATTGAGTTTACATTTTTTTTAAATTGGTTATTTTTTGTTGTACATCATAGTAGAATCCATTTTGACATAATTATAAAAGCATGGAATATATCTTGTTCTATAATTCAATCCCCAGTGCCTCTCCTTCCTCCTTTTCCTCTCTCCACCCCATTTAGTTATTGATTGCTTTTTTTTTTTTAAACTTGACAATTTGACTTGGGAGAAAGAATAGCCTGTTCAACAAGAATACACATAAAACTTAATAATCTTCTGGATGAATCAAAATAACAGCAGATCCTGGAAAATTGAGTTCTGAAATGGTTTATGGCCATTTCTACAATATAGGGAAATATGGGAGTTTAATCAGGGCTTTTAAATAGCAAGTGGCCCAAGAATCAATCTAGTGTTGTTTGTGGCTTGTCACACGTATGACTTTTCATGGAACTTTGAACTTTTCATTTTAATCAAGTTTAGCCTTTAATACAAATAATATCATGGCAATAATCTTGATATCTCCAAAAGATCCTTATGCAATCTGAAGGCATGGGTGGGGCAATGTTGAGAACTGGGGGATACACCTATTAGGAAGCTTCTTTTTCTGAAGACAGAACTTCCCCCTCAGTTTCTGTCTTTCTTCCATGTTAGGTTTAATTCCTCAGCTTAGAATAGGGGTTGATGAAGTTCCCATCACTGACCTTCACCATCAATTTTCTTTTCTTTTCTGTTTTTTTAATATTTTTAGATGTTGATGGACATTTATTTTATTCATTTATTTATATGTGGTCCTGAGAATCGAACCCAGTGCCTCACACATGCTAGGCAAGTGCTCTACCACTGAGCCACAACTCCAGCTCCTCACTATCAATTTTCTCCCACCAGTTTCTTCCTCTTCACAGTCAACGAGGCCCGGTTGATGGATTAGACTTGATGTAGTGCATTGTGACTCTGAATTGCCACCCTCTTGTAAATGCCCAATCACATTGTTCATTCTATCAGTTGAAACACACACTGAGAAACCGGGAGGAAAGACAGGATAAGTTAACACACTTCAGAGAGGATGCAGGTAGGGTGGAAGGACCACACCCTCTGAATTCTGGGCTTCACTATGTCTTTATGTCCCATCTCTCCTCTCCCCCATCAGCCCTCCTCAGTGATGATGTGGTTACAAGAACCAGAGTTGAAGTTGAAGTCTGAGCAAGAATCTCACAGACAGAAGGTACCTTGAACTAATGAACCCAATTTGTATCAAAGAGACTCAGAGATGAATACACTTGATCAGTAGCTGCTTTTTTGCCAGTGAGATGAGTAAACAGTTGCCTAATTTCTGTTTTACACAGGCAGCCAGAATGGGTGTCTCTAATGTGTAGGCCTTGTGAATACTAAGTGCTCATATATATTTCATGCCTCTGTATATTTAGTTCCTCCTAAGTCTCATGCATATTTAGTATATAACACTTAGTAATGTTTAGTGTGTAACATTCAGTACCGTGGTGCCTCATCAAGATTAGGTATCTTTCGCTCCTTTCATCTATGTTTTGCACCCGTTTGACTTACTAACCACTTAATTATACTTAACAGCACTTAAAACAGTTTGTTACTGCAAACGTGTATCTTACAAACTCAGCCTTCTTCAGTAATTGAAATGAATATATTCTAAAAGCAAATGCTCATTACACTTTGATTGCAGAAGGCCTATCCCCCATATTTTTATTGGTCCATTATAGTTGTACATAATAGTGGGATTTGTTGTTACATATTAGTATATGCACATAGTATAACCATGTAATTTAGCCAATATAATTCCCCAGTATTCCCCTTTCCCTTCTCACCTCCCATTCCTTGGTCTCTTTCCTCTATTCTGCTGATCTCCCTTCAATTTTCATGAGACCCATACACACTCCACCTTTCTTTTCCTTTTTCCTCTCTCGCTTCCATATATGAGAGAAACAGTCGACTCTCGACCTTTTGAGTTTGGCTTTTTTCCCTCAACATAATGGTTTCTAGTTCCATCCATTTTCCTACAAATAACATAATTTAATTCTGCTTTGTGGCTGAATAAAAGTCCATTGTGTATATATACCCCATTTTCTTTATCCCTTCGTTTATTGATGGAAACTTAGGCTGGTTCCATAATTTGGCTATTGTGAATCGTGCGGCTATAAACATGGGTATGCATGCATCACTTAAAGTATGATGACTTTAATTCTTTAGGATAAATACCTAGGAGTGGTATAGCTGGGTCATATGGTGGATCCATTTCTATCTAGTCTTTTAAGGAAGCTCCATACTGATTTCCATAATGGTTATACTAATTTAAAATCCCACCAACAGGGGCGCTGTGGTCATAGCTCAGTGGTAAAACTCTTGCCTAGCATGTGTGAAGCACTGGGTTCGATCCTCAGCACCATATAAAAATAAATAAATATAATGAAGGTATTATGTCCATCCACAATTTTAAAAAACTTTAAAAACTCCCACCAACAGTGTAAAAGTATTCCTTTTTATTTACATTCTCTTCAGCACTTATTGTTTATATTCTTTGTTGTTGTGTTTCAGTCCTTTTTAATTTTTTACTTTGGGATAGGGTCTCACTAAATTGCTGAGGCTGGTCTTGAACTTGCAATCCTCCTTGGCCTCAGCCTCCCAAGTCACTGGGATTATAGGTGTGTGCCACCACCCCACCCCTGGCTCTTATTATTTGTGTTCTTTTTTTCTTTTTAAGATTTTAACCTTTATTTTATTTATTTATTTTTATGTGATGCTGAGGATCAAACCCAGTGCCTAATACATGCTAGGCAAGCACTCTGCAACTGAGCTACAAACCCAGCCCCTATTATTATTTGTATTCTTGATAGCTGCAGGAGGGCCCATTTTTCAGTGGGCTGCGCTATATAAGCATGGTGATGAAAATTCTTCTCTTGCCTGAGGTTTGGGCCTCCCACATTTGTCATTCTCCACCCAGACTCTCTTCTTCTACCTTAGAGATCTTAAGAACATGACTCCTGGACCAGCCTTTTTGTGCATGATTCTTACTGCCAACTTCCATATGGAGCTGGTAATAAAAACCACCTGAATTAGATGCTGCATCAACAAGGTGTAACGCCAGTACCTGACCTCTGGTTAACGCGGTTTCGGGGTGGAAGGAACATTCTGGGCAGCAGGGTACTTCTAGTGTGCACTGTGCCTTTGTATCCTCAGGGCTGTTTTGACCTGACAGCATCAGCAATGTATGAATGTACATTTTAGGGGGAAAAAAAAAAAGGAATGAAACTGATTTCTTTTTTACGGGCAGATGAGGATTTATCTCTGACTCTGACTTAAGTGAAGTACAATGGCATTGTATCAGATGTGAATTTGATTTATGCAGGGTTCAACAAAACTTCATTAAAAAGGTATAGGGAGAAAACTTATAATGCAAGGCATGTGTGTATTAGTCAGTTTTCTCTCACTGTGATAAAATAAAAAGCAAATCAACTTAGAGGAGGAAAGATTTATTTTGGCTCATGGATTCAAAGGTTTTAGTCCATGGTTGGTGGGCTCCATTGTTTCTGGGCCTATGATGAGGCAGAACATCATGGTAGAAAGGTGTGGTAGAGCTAGGCTGCTCACCTTGTGAAGAAAGAGAGAGAGAAAGAGAGAGTTCGAAACACAAGGGGCCAGGGACAAGATATATATAGCCTTTACACTGGGCGTGGTGGCGCATGCCTGTAATCCCAGCAGCTCAGGAAGCTGAGCCAGATCACGACTTCAAAGCCAGCCTCAGCCACTTAGTGAGGCCCTAAGCAGCTCAAGAGACCCT
This sequence comes from Xerus rutilus, assembly GCA_028644305.1. Classification (NCBI taxonomy): domain Eukaryota; kingdom Metazoa; phylum Chordata; class Mammalia; order Rodentia; family Sciuridae; genus Xerus; species Xerus rutilus. Next base: position 39,379,655 of record CM053413.1, read on the forward strand.
GTCTCTAATAAAATATTTTTAAAAGGGCTGGGAATGTGGCTCACTGGTTAAACACCCCTGGGTTCAATCCCTGATACAAAAAAAAAAAGATATAGCCTTTAAGGATGTTCCCCTAGTGACCTATTTCCTCCAACAAGGCCCTACCTCCTACATTTTCCTCTATCTCCCACTGACTTGACCAAGCCTCAACTCTTGAGGCTTTGAGGTCATTCCATATGTAATCTGTAACAACATGGGTTGTGTGAATCTGCTGTTTCTTCTGTTGATCCTCTCAGGGTGATAGTGATTCTTGACCTTGACGTGGGATTTTTGTGCAGTGTGCCCCCTAAAAGCAAGCAATGCCCTCACCTGGGGCTAGACAGAACCTCTGTATCCAGTATGTGTTCTAGCAGTGGAGGAGGAATTACTGAGTGTGGTTTGCAGAGAAGAGATGTCAGGCTTCACCTGGTGTCTTCCTAAGGTGTTTCCATGATTATTATTTTTGCCATATGTGCTATTTTTTCAACTTTTTTTAAATGAAAAATACATTGGAGAAAAGATAGCCTCTTCAGCAAATGGTGCTGTGAAAACTGGAAATCCATATATAGCAGAAAAAAATTGAACTCCTATATCTTACCCTGCACAAAACTCAACTCAAAGTGGATCAAGGACCTAGGCATTAGTCTAGAGACCCTGTGCCTACTAGAAGAAAATGTAGGCCCAACACTCCAACATGTCAGCCTAGGAACCAACTTCCTCAACAAGCTCCTAAAGTGCAAGAAGTAAAATCAAGAATCAATAAATGAGATGATATCAAACTAAAAAGCTTCTTTACAGCAAAGGAAACAATCAAGAACCTGGAGAGCCTACAGAATGAGAGAAATTCTTTGCTATCTGCACCTCAGATAGAGCATTAATCTGCAGGATATATAAAGAACTCAGGAAACTTAACACCAAAAACAAACAAACAAACAAATAACCCAATCAATAAATGGGCAAAGGAACCAAATAGGCACTTTACATAAGAAGAGATAGGAATGGTCAACAAATATATGGAAAAATGTTCAAAATATCTAGCAATTAGAGAAATACAAATTAAAACAACATTGAGATTCCATCTCATTCCAGTCAGAATGGCAATTCCAGAATACAGTTAACGATAAATGTTGGT
>CM053413.1:39381304-39424538 GCA_028644305.1 Xerus rutilus
GTCTGTAATCCCTGCACTTTGGGAGGCTGAGACAGGAGAATCGCGAGTTCAAAGCCAGCCTCAGCAACGGCGAGGCGCTAAGCAACTCAGTGAGACCCTGTCTCTACATAAAACACAAAATAGGGCTGGGGATGTGGCTCAGCGGTCCAGTGCCCCTGAGTTCAATCCCCAGTACCAAAAAAAAAAAAAAAAGAGATGAATGGATAAAGAAAATGTGGTGGGGCTGGGGTGTGGCTCCATGGTAGAGCGCTTGCCTAGCATGCGTGAGGCACTGGTTTGATTCTCAGCACCACATATAAATATTAAAAAAAAATAAAGATCCATTGACAACTAAAAAAAAAGAAAGAAAGAAAGAAAATATGGTGTATGTACATAATGAAATATTACAAAACCATAAAAAAATAATGACTTTATGACTTTTGCTGGTAAATGGATGGAACTGGAGACTATCATGCTAAATGAAATAAGCCAATCCCAAAAAACCAAAGGCCAAATGTTCGCTCTGATATGTAGATGCTAACACACAATAAGGAGGGGAGGAAGGAAGAATAGAAATTCGTGAGATTAGACATTAGAATGGTGGGAAGGGAGGGAGGATGGGAATAGGAAAAACAATAATGAATCAGGCATAACTTTCTTCTTCATATATGAATACACGAATACATGACCAATGTAACTCCATATCATATACAACCACAAGAATGGAATCCTTATTAGAAATAGTTATACTTCACATATATATAATATGTTAAAATACACTCTACTGTCATGTATATCTAAAAAGAACAAATTTTTAAAAAGTGTTAAACATGGAAAAGTTGATAGATAAGTGCAGTGAACACCCATCACCCAGAATGAAACAATTGTTAACATTTGTTCTCCAGCTCTTTATTTGCTTTACCCATTTATTTGTGGCTAGCTGTTTATATGACTAAGTCATTTCAAAGTAACACAACTGCAGATACCATACTAAGTACTTCAGTACGTTGTCCTAAGAATAAGGTTATTTTCCTACATTGGCATGTCATTATTAAACCTAAGAAAGTCACCAATGATTTCCTAGTTTTCAGTTCATATTCATGTTATCCCAGTTGTCTTTATGGCTGATCTTCCCTCAGACCATTCAAGGATGCTGCATTATGTCTGCCTGAATTGTTTTGTTTATTTGTTCTCATCCAGTCAAGTACTATGATTTCATTTCATTATTATGTTTACATTTTAAAAAATTCTCCAATAGTCCCCTCTCCCTTTTTTGAAAAATGAAAACCAAACCAAAAAAAAACCTAGTCTTTTAAAACTTTTTGAAAAGAAAGACCACCAGTTGCCTATAGGATGTGTCTCATATGTGCATTTTTCTGACAGCTTCCCTGTGATGTCATTTAACTTTGTTTCTCTGTCCATTATATTTTTTATAAACTGGTAATTTTGGTCTAAAAGCTTGATTTGTTTCTGGTTAAGCACTTTGGGGTCAGAAAACTCCCTAGGGGTTGGCTGTTACTTGCCTCCCATCTAGAGGGACACAGTATGGGGTTCCCCACCTGCTGGGTAGATCCCATGACAGCCTCATCTCTGAATGGGGAGGAGCTCCCTGCAGATTCCTTGGTGGGCATTTAGACAGATCTCTTGGCAAAGAACAGACACTTGCTCTGTTACCTCAAGAAAATGGCTGTTTAATCCATTGAGGCTTCAAATATGTGACTATGTGAACAAAATTGACCCAGGTGCATTAAAATAGGTTGGGAATAATCTGGAGCTTATGTATTATTATATTACTTAATATGAACATTATAATTATGTTATAATTATATTCTTATTATTTTATAATTATGTAAACATATACTATCTACTATGTTTAAGATTTTTAAAATTTATTCTAATTAGGTTTACATGACAACAGAATGCATTTTGATTCATTGTACATAAATGGAGCACAACTTTTCACTTCTCTGTTGTACACGATATAGAGTTACACCATATGTGCAGTCATACATGAACCTAGGGCATTGTTGTCTGTTGCATTCCACCATCTTTCCTGCCTGTCTCCCTTTTGACTGAAGTTTCTCCGTTCTTCCTGTGTCCCCTCCCCCATTATGGATCAGCATCCACTTATCAGAGAAAACATTTGGCCTTTGATTTTTTGGGATTGGCTTACTTTGCTTAGCATGATGTTTTCCAACTCCATTCATTTACCTGCAAATGCTATAATTTTATTCTCTTTTAATGCTGAGTAATATTCCATTGTGTATATATATATATCACAGTTTCTTTATCCATTCATCTATTGAAGGGCATCTAGGCTGATTCCACGGTTTAGCTATTTTGAATTGTGCTGCTATAAACATTGAAGTGGCTGCATTATTGTAATATGCTGTTTTTAAGTCCTTGGCATATAGACCGAGGAGTGGGATGGCTGGGTCAAATGGTGGTTCCATTCCAAGTTTTCTAAGGAATCTCTATACTGCTTTCCAGATTGGTTGTACCAACTTACAGTCCCACCAGCAATGATTTTTTTTTGTACCAAGGATTGAACTCAGGGCACTCAACCACTGAGCCACATTCCCAGCCCTATTTTGTGTTTTTTATTTAGAGAAAGGGTCTCACTGAGTTGGTTAGTGCCTCACCATTGCTAAGGCTGGCTTTGAACTTGCGATTCTCCTGTCTCAGCCTCCCAAAGTGCCGGGATTACAGGCGTGCGCCACCGCACCCGGCTCCACCAGCAATGTTTGAGTGTGCCTTTTCCTTCACATCCTCGTCATATGTTTAAGTTTTTATAGGTGTTTCACATCTGAGACAGTGGGGTAAAATGTGCTAATAAGAGAATATGTAGTTGCAGGAACCCAGAATTTCTCTCTGTGAGAGAATTTCATTCCCTCTCTCTCACTACCTTCGTTTTCTCCTGACCCGTGGTTCTGTTCCCAGCGTCTTCCTGTGTGTGGCACTGTTAGGCTCTGAACCAACTCAGCCTGAACTTTCAACTCTCTCTCCCACAGCCCACAGAATAGTCTCAGTCTCAGTTGTCCTATCCCAAAGTCCCTAAGAAAACCGTGATTGTGCCAGCTCTTTTTTTGCACCGGGATTTGCCTGTGGTCAGAAGTCTTCTGGCCAGTTCTTAGAAAGCTTTCTACCCCCAGATCCAGTCATTTATGACTGGAGACTCAAAGTCAAGTGGATCTGCCATCCATCAGCTTGGGCAAGTAATCAAATTTACTGAGATTCAGACTCCTTATCTGAAATATATCTGGCTTATAAGTTTCTTAGAAGGCTTAAATTAAATAATTTACATCAAGTATTAAGTAGGCACTGGATCTGTGCTCAGTAAGTCCCTCCTCCCTGTTATTTCCTACCCATTCAACAGGAGCCATGGGCACACTGGGGAAGAGGAGTCAATTACTTGGGAAGGAAATGTAGGGAAGACATCCTACATTTCTAATGTACTAGCAAAACTTTTCCTTTTTTTCTAATATTTTTCCACTTTATAGCGATAAATTCAGACTCTGGGTTATGGGAAATTGGGCCTGAGCCATTTTCTCTTTGCATGTATGTGCCATTAAATAAGAAAGATGTACCTGAAGATTGTGGGGGAAATGTACTAACATGAAGGAAAGAAAACTTCTTATATAAAAAGCGGTTGAATGAATTTTAAATGTAGCCTGGATATATTCTCAAACATTCTGTGTATTTCCTCGGACAGGTGTTGAGTTATGGTAATTCAGGTCGCACCCATCTTGTGAAGTCTGGCCGTTGGTTTGGTTCTGATTTATTTTGCTTGCTTCTCTCTGCACTGTCGCAGGCTGGTACTGAACTGATTGTTCTTGGCTTCCTAGCCAGGGCACCCTCATTGCCCAATGAAAACATCCAACAAATGGCTACATTCCTCTCATGTTTGTGGGTTTTGATGTGGGAAAAGTTAACATCTTGTTTTGATGGACCAACGAAGATTATTTTCATCTTGAGGTAATATTCCACATCATTGACCCCCATTGGTCACTCCAAGGATTGGAAACATTTTTTTAAGTGTTTTGCTTTGTTTTACTTCAGAATTAATTAGCATTTAAAAAATGTGATCATTTGACATGCTAATGAAGTTGCTGGAGGATTGATCATCACAGGTGATCAGTGGTAGTGTTACTTTGTCATCTTTCAGAGAAGCAGCTCTGCTATTTGTGACCCAATAAGTCTACTTCAAGGAAGTTACTTTTTCTGGAAACCACCAGAAAGGTAGATTAAGATGTCTGGAGAAAAATATTTAGAGTACCAACAGTAATGATAGGAAGAAATGGAAAAAGTCTAAATGTCTAATAATGTGAGACAGTTGATATAAATTGTGGGTTTTCCATGAGAATGAATATTATGAGCCATAAGAGATTGTTGAGGAAGAGAGTTAATTCATGGAAAATGTTTATTGTTATATTTTAAAAGCAGGAAGCAAAATTGTATATACAGTAATGATCTTGGCTATGAAAAGAATCATTTGAAAGGTTTGAAAGAAAATGTGCAAAATATTAATAATGGTTTCCTCTCATTAAATGAAGTTATAAATGGCTTTTTGTTTTGTTTTGTTTTGACTTTCCCAAGTTTCTACAGGGTGCATACATAGTCTTTAAATTCATAGGGAAGAAAAACTGAATAAAGAAGGCAAATATTTAAATTGCAGTTTTGAAGCAGAGCCTTAGGTTTTTAAGCTTTCAAAACTTAAGTCACAAATGCCTAAATCCCATGGTTACTTAAGATTGAATTTTAAAATATGGCTTCTGTTTGTGGAGACATTTCTTATGTGAGAATTTGGTAAGGGTGAAGCTGAGGGATTTCATTTTTAATTTTTAGCAGCAGCAAAAAGAACCACCATACATCTTACTAGGATATTTGAGAGTGATAGAAGCCACCTGAATAAGAATGTATACTATGAGCTGGGCGTGGTGGCACACGCCTATAATCTCAGCACTTTGGGAGGCTGAGACAGGAGAATCTCAGTTCAAAGCCAGCTTCAGCAATGGCAAGGTGCTAAGCAACTCAGTGAGACCGTCTCTACATAAAACAGGGCTGGGAATGAGGCTAAGTGGTTGAGTACCCCTGAGTTCAATCCTCGGTACCAAAAAAAAAAAAAGAATGGATACTATTTACTCAGCCAGGACCTAAAAAAGAGAGGGAAGAGAAATCAATAATCAATATTCCCAAGTATTAATAGGTAACTCCATTCTGTCTTACTGTTTGGGGCACATTATTTTTATGAATTTTAGATGACAGTTGTAGGACAATACTTTGGAATCTGGGGGCAGAAAATTAAAGCAAAACACCCAATATGGTGGCCCATATATTCCTCCTCTTGGGTTTATTTTTGAAGCTCAGGACTACAAGCTACAAACTTATACTGGGAATTTGTGAGTCAGAAAAGATACTTGGCTTTTAAAAAATACCTTATGCCCCATAGTGTGTTTTCATCATGGAACTCATATGATTAAAAGCTAACATGTTTTCCTCAGGAAGAACCCTGGCCAGGCATCAGTAAATTCTTAAGCAATTTTTGGAACTTCTCAAGGAGGGAAGAGGCCTGAAGCTTAGATGGGCGTAGTATTTTCAAGTGTACAGAACTGTCACAAATGGGCCGGATGTGCTGCTCTGAAACGTGATAAAGCCTCCTTCCAGGCTTGATTTCATGTCTTTTTTTCTCTCTTTTTTGAAGATATACTCATCTCATTACCCAGAGTGACTAAGAGGCCCTGCATCTGTGCCACTAAAATTCTTGTCCTCGATTTGCTTTTCCTTTTCTCCTGACACCTGTGGCTCAGGAGGCTGCGTCTGCCTCTTTTCATTCGTCATCCTGTCGTGGTTCATCAGATTCCCTCCACTAAGCGTGGTGTGGAGCATCATCTCTCCCTCAGGACATGCCTTTCCCCTTTGTTTATTCATTTGCATTTTATTTCTATTTCAGGGTTTTGGTTTGAAGATTAAAGTTGTCTGTCTCTTATGTGTGATTTTATGTGATTCAATGAGCCCCCAGACTTCTGTAAGATAAATACATTTTCTACAGAACTCAAAGAGCAAGTTTTAAAAAAAAAAAAAGCGATGGATAAGAATAGGAAGGAGGGCTGGGGTTGTGTGGCTTAGTGGTTAGAATGCTTGCCTCGCATCTGTGAGGCACTGGGTTCGATCCTCAGCACCACATAAAATAAATAAAGGTATTGTGTTCATCTACAACTAAAAAAATATTTAAAAAAAGAAAGAAAGAAATAGGAAGGAGCAGGGTGCTGTGGAGCACACCTGTAATCCCAACAGCTTGGGAGGCTGAGGCAGGAGGATCGAGAATTCAAAGCCAGCCTCAACAAGGGCGAGGTGCTAAGCAACTCAGTGAGACCCTGAGTTAATAAAATACAAAATAGTGCTGGGGATGTGGCTCAGTGGTCTAGTGCCCCTGAGTTCAACCCCAGTACCTTCCCCAAAAATTTTTGTCCACATTTGTGCTATCAAAAGAAAAAGTTAGCTTTCTGGCATTTCTCCCAGAATGGCCTTCTGTTCCTTATTCTTGACACTGTTCTTGTCCCCAGAAGAACCCAGTTTCATAAGTGTCTGGTTTGGCAGCAGGAGGAGTTAAAAAACCTCTTTGTCTGTCATCATTTGTGTTTATGTAAACAAACTCCTGCTGCTGTTGTTGCTGAGGGGGTCTCTGGACTCATTTCTATGGCCCCTGGCATGGTGAGGAGACACTATCAGCAATTCTTTGTGCACTATTTATGTTAACAGGACAGGGCAGCTCACCCCAGCCATTAACAAAAATGCTTTGGATTAGTTGAGTGATTTTATTAAGGTACCTGTCAGGTGGAGAAGGTGCATCTGTGGCTGACAAAGCCATGCTCAAGTCCCCAAGAGGGCCCAGCCACAGCTGGCTGCTGGGTTACCAGTGACTCTGCCTCAGGAATATGGGTGCACCTGCAGTGGGCTGGCCACCCCAAGGCCACTTTCTCTTTCGAGGTTTCAATTTCTTTTTTTTTTTTTTTTGGTACTGGGATTGAACTCAGGGGTACTTGACCACTGAGCCACATCCCCAGCACTATTTTTTTTGTGTTTTATTTAGAGACAGGGCCTCACTGAGTCCCTTAGCGCCTTGCTGTTGCTGAGGCTGGCTTTGAACTCGCGATTCTCCTGTCTCATCCTCCCTAAGTGCTGGGATTACAGGCGTGCGCCACCATGCCCTGCGAGGTTTCAGGTTCTTTATACTTCACAGGGTCCAGAGCTATTCCAGAAACTTCAGCCAAGGGAAGATCTGCCAGATTTTCTTCATTTAATAGCATCTAAACAGTTTTCCTTCAAGAATAGTCGTGCTGTTAACTATTGAGATAAATTCCAAGTGCTGAGGTTCTGACCAAAAGCTTGAAAACAAGAACTTCAAGGATACATAGTGCTAAAGTTGACTTGTAGCTCTTAGATTGAAGTCACTGCTTGTCACTGTGACTGTGGAAACATAGGAAATGTAAAGGTTTTTTGTTTTTTGTTTTATCTACTTAAGCTGCTGCTTATCTCCTAATAAGGTTCCCAAAGTGTGGCTGGGGGCTCCTTAGAGACCCAGACTCAGGCCCTACCCCCACCCAAATCAAGGTCTGCATTTTATCAATATCCCAGGTGATCTGTGAGCACTTTGAAGTTTGAGGAACAGTCTGATTTGGGGGCAATCTAGATTCAGCTTGCAGACTCAAGCTGGCTCAGTAGTGCTTCCATGTGAAACTCTTTGGTCAGGATTTAGGGTGAGAGAAACTGATAATGTGGTTTGTCCTCTTTCACTGTAAAAGGAAATAGGGCTGAGATGAATTTCAGTTATCTAGTACCTGTGACTCTAGCTGAAATTATTAATATGAATCCCTGTGTCTCAAACATCATAAGAGAGGCCACAGGCAGGATTCAAATTTTTGGCATTCCCACCGGCCTCACCACACTCTCTTTCTTCCCCCCAGGGCACCCAAGTCAGCATTCTCTCCATGGGTTCCGTCTCCCTAGAACACTTTCTCTAATGCAGAGGGTGTGCTTTTTCTCACAGTGTGCACCTGGTAGGTAGTAGACCACTTGCTCTCCTTGGGGGTGTCCTGTGCTGTCCTGGGCAGCAAGGTCGCCACACCCTGCCATGTGACTCCTGTGCAAGAAGCAGCATGTGATGGAGGAGGGAGGACGTCCACTCCCCTATGTCACTGAGGCCATGGGTTATGTAATGCCCTTGCTGCCTTTGATGATTTACCAGCCTAGCCCTGCCTCAAGCTGCTGTTTTCATAGTGCCCCAGAGGAATTTGACCTCTCTGGGAGTAATTCCTACTCACTCCTGGCATTTCTTGATTTGTTTTGTTTTCAAATGGCAGTTTGCTGGAGGTAGAAGTACATCTTCCAAATCTCACCACATTGTGGTTCATCAATGTCTCCATTTCAAGTGAGATTTGGACTGAGGCTAATGTGATTACTGGGCTCAGGTGGAACCCTGGGCACATTTCAGCTTTAGGATACAAATTGGTTTCTGCAGTAATTATAGTTTGCACCTTAGTCCTGCAGAGGGTCCCCCTGGTCATTATCCTGGTGCAGAGTAAGCAGTTCTGTACTCACAGTGGGAGGTAATGGGGCAGGGGGAAGGGTGCTTGAGGGACAGTAAGGACTGTTTTCAGAGCCTATGTCCAAATATGAATGGGAGCAGGATATGTGTCCAGATGCTTACTGTTAATAAGCTCTGTGACCATGGGCCAGGAACTCAATTACTCTGAGCCTCAGTCTTTGCTCAGAGGGTTGCCATGGTGATGAGAAAGCCATGATGTAGTGAAACACTCAACAGTGTACCTGGAATGTAATAGGTACTCAAAGGCTCACTACCCACAGGTGCCATAAAAGCCTTCATACAGGTCTGCAATTAGAAAACACATACCCTTCTTTTTTAAAAAAAATTTTTTTTTGGGTTATTGTTTTATTTATTTGTATGCAGGGCTGAGACTTGAACCCAGTGTCTCACGCATGCTAGGCAAGCGCTCTACCACTGAGCTAAAACCCTAGCCCCCATGCACCCTTCTTTAGGGCAAATCTCTACATACACATTGGTCAACTTGTCCAGCAGAGGGGCTGTGGTCAGCATACCCTCCTTACACCATACTCATCTTCAGAATTGAGGGCTGGCTTAGCTCTTGTCTCAGGGTCAGATTTCCTGCGTATCAGCATAACTGTGTACCCTTTGGTGACTGCTTAATATCTCCAAGCATTGGGTTTTCTCATTTGTAAAATGGGCATCATTCTTGCATGTGCCCCTTTGCAGAGATGAGGAAATCAAGGCTTTATAGGTTAAGTAAGTGACTTTCCCAAGTCTGCAGCTCCTATGCAGAGGAATCCAGACTCTGGCCCAGCAAACTGGCCCTAGGGTCCATGTTAGGTAATCCCAATGTTGTACCCGGAGGTGGTTGAAAATCATTGCAGGGTTGCTCCACAAGTACCTGCATTTGGGGCTCTCCTCCTCATACCCCTCATTTTTGTTTACAAATTCTTAAATTGGGTTAAAGCAGATCATAATAATCACTATTACTATATTATATAATGTTACATATTCTATCATATTTAAAGATATAAACTTGTGCATGTTATACATTATAATAATATATAATGATATTGTATATTTTAATATCCAGCCACAGCTATTTGCACAGATTTTCATTCCTATTAGAATTGCCATTTCAGCACTTTCAATGGCTTTTTGTTGTGCCATGTGGGGACTTATTGTCCATAATCTTGCTATAAGTTTTTTTCTTATACCTGTCTCTAGGAAGTGACTTTTGTTTCACTGTTCAGTTACACACTCACACTCACACTCACACACACTCACACACACACACACTCACACACACACACACACACACTCACACACACACACACACTCACACACACACACACACACACACTGACCTTGGTGTTTCCAGGCTCCTTGGACTGCATACTTACTTACCATGACATTTTCTAGGGCCTGTTACTAGGTGGGTCTTGATCTCAGGGGGTCATGCTGGGCTTTCCTTCCACAGTACCCAGGTGTTTGTTCAATACATGAGGCCCTTTGTGTCCAAACCACATACATTTTTGTGAAAATAAAAATCAGCCCTTTTTGGGGGGGTGGGGGGTACGGGGGATTGAACTCAGGGGCACTTTATCACTGAGCCACATCCTCAGCCCTATTCTGTATTTTATTTAGACAGGGTTTCACTGACTTGCTTAGCGCCTTGCTTTTGCTGAGGCTGGCTTTGAACTCGCAATCCTCCTGTCTCAGCCTCTGTACAGTCCCAGCTGCTGGTATTATAGGCATGTGCCACCACACCTGGCAGCCTTTTGTTTTAATGATGATACAATCCAGAGGTGCAGTTCTTGTTATCACACTGGGGGAATCTGGGCGGAGGTGATTGGAGTCATAAAGTCAAGTGATGGGGGAATTCCTTGTTCTCTCCATAAATTATCATGAGAGGGCCATGCTTACCTCCTCCTCCCATTGGAAGAGCAAACTTATCTCACTTATTTAGCAAGGAGAAGGAGTCAGGAAGCACAAAATTGGAATTTTGTTGCTATTATAATCCCTGCCTTTTAGCTGATACATTTATGGATGTATACTTTAAAAGGTGTAGGAAATGAATCTCCAAAATATCTTACCAATATTATATAGCCATGGCCACTGTTCTTGACAAAACGAATACATATCTGGTTATGCAGCTGTTTTTGCTGAAACACTTGTTCTGCTCCCCCGTTTCCTCCAGGATAAAGTTGGGTTTGCTACCTTGGCTTCAAGTGTCTCATCCCTCAGCTTTCCTGCCCCTCTCTTTCCTTCTTCCCACAGGCCATTTGACTGTGTCTTGCTTCCCAAAGGACCTGTGCTGTTCCTCACTTCTCTTCTTTGCTCTGACTCCTCCACTCAGCCTGACCACTCCTGGACATCCCTAGCAACTTGAGATAGTATTTCCTCTGAGAATTGCTCCTGGCTTCTCCCTTTGTGTGCCCAGTGCTCTAAGACTATGAGATTCAGCAGGTCCAACAGAGTGTGCTCTATGCTGAGAAGCCCATGCTGCAGGCCTAGGTTCAAGTTCCTGTCGCATCACCGTTTGACACGTGGAACAACCTCCTTAACCCTTCTGAGCTGCTTCCTTATCTATAAACTTGGGATAATAAAAGTACCTATCTCCCAGGGCGGTCATGGATCAAATGAATTTAGCTAAGCATCAGGCACGTAGCAAACCCTTAAGCAGTGGCGATTGCTATTGTTATTTATTTATTTATTTTTGGTACTGGAGATTGAACTCAGGGGCACTCGACCACTAAGCCACATCCCCAGCCCTATTTTGTGTTTTATGTAGAGACAGGGTCTCACTGAGTTGCTTAGCGCCTCGCCATTGCTGAGGCTGGCTTTGAACTCGCGATTCTCCTGTCTCAGCCTCTCTAAGTGCTGGGATTACAGGCTTACGCCACCGCGCCCGGCTTGCTGTTGTTATTAATAATGAAATAAGTGGCGGGAGGGAAATCAACACAGAATAATACGATGGGCTGTGGGGCTTGGGCCCTTAGACAGCTGGGTCAGGAAGGGCCTCTTGTAGAGACTGAAGGACGCTGCTGTGAGTGAAGAGCTGGAGGAGAGTTTTCTGGAGAGAAGGAATAACAAATGCAAAGAGGCAGGGGGACGCTGATAGGGACAGAAAGTGTGACCTCAGCTTAGAAGATCAGGAGAGAAGAATGAGATAAGGTTCAGGAGGAAGATAGAGGCCAAGGGATGCAGGGCTTTAGACCAAGCGGCAGTGTTTTCAAGTGTGACAGAAGTTGTTCAGTCCTTGAGCTCAGAATCATTCTGTATCATTGGTTTCAGGACTACTCCAACTGTCACTTAGCCTGTCTTCTGTGTGTACATGAACCAAACCCTAGCAACAAAACCCAGTTTTGACTGAGTCAAGCAGAAAATGAACTTATTCAAGGATCTGGGGTAGCTCAGAGAAATTTAGAAGGAGAAAGGAACCAGGAACAACTACCAAATTATACCACCCCATTGCTGTTACTGCTAGGTGGGATAGATGCCTCGATTTGCACCACAAACCAACACTGGTTCAGCAAGCAGCTGCCATCCTCTCGGAACGAGATCTGCAGCATCTCTGCTGCTGCCCGTCATCTCAGCTCCCAATGCCAAGTCAAGGGTGAGAGTAGCAGATTGGCCAAGCCTAGCTCAGAGCTGCAAGGGGGTCTGGGAAGTAGGTGTGTGGTGCTCTTTATCTCCTTTGTTTGAATGTGGGCTGTGGCTCCTGAGTAAGGGGCTTCCTTCAACCTAGGAAGGGAGTGCCCCTGTGGGGCATTCACACTTGCCCCATGGTCCTTGCAGAGACCCACTGAGAAAGTGACATCTGGAGTCACTGGCCTCAGCAGAGTTCATCTGCTAGGTGGTGGCGGTTTAGGAAAAACCTGGCTGCTTTCCTCTTACAGGAATGATTCTTTAAAAAAAAAAAAAAGCAGTGCTGAATCTAGAAGCAACTCTTTCTCACTATGTTGAGAGGCTAGGAGCTGTTTTTTAAAAAACCAGTTAAATTCATGCAGGTGTGCGGGTAACATATTTCCCTGGTGTTTATCACAGATTTACATTCCTGCTGGAAATGCCCTAGCCATTGTCAGTGCTTATAATTGCTTTTTGTTATGCCACGTGGGGCTTATTGTCCATAATTCTGCTGCAAAGTTTATTGTTTATGATATGTGGTCTCCAGGAAGCTGCATACGGAAATCCCTCCTCTCACCAGGAAGTCTAATTTAAAGGGACAGACTCCAGGGCAGAGCCCTGAGTGGAAGGAGCTGACTAGAAGGATCATCCTGCCAGGACCTTGGCATTTGATGATTCCTTTCTGATTTTGATTTAAGTGGTGAAAAGTGGCAATATGTATTCTTCAAGTACATGTGAATACACACAAAACAAAAAACCACTTTCATTGTCATGTTGGCCAAGTGAATGTTGAGCTGTGGAGGGCACACAGGATTTTCAGTCTCTTCGGTATTTTCTTGAGGGGATTTTCTTAGGGAATTCAGCATTATAATATTTAAAAAATAAATATGGCTTCAGTTTTAACCACCCTCTAATTTTTCCCATTAGAAGGAAGAGGGGAAATGGGACACGGCTCATTTCCATTGCCTTTTGTTTTGTTTTTGGTACTGGGGATTGAACTCAGGGCCACTCGACCACTAAGCCACATCCGCAGCCCTATTTTGTGTTTTATGTAGAGACAAGGTCTCACTGAGTTGCTTAGCGCCTCACCCTTGCTGAGGCTGGCTTTGAACCTGTGATCCTCCTGCCTCAGCCTCCCAAGCCACTGGGATTACAGGCATGCGCCACCCCATCCTGCTCCATTGCTTTTTTATTATTAGATGCCCAATTGATTGCTCTCATAAGTCAGGGTAAAAATCAAACCATTTCAGATTTGGTTACCAACGTTTCGACTCGCTAAGAGGAAAATTTGCCCATAATTACATCAAGAAACTTCCTCTTTTGTTTGGAAAAAAAGTAAGAAGTTATTACTCTGCTCTATCTTTTTAAAAATTTTTAGTATGGAAAAATTAAAACCTATCCAAAAATAGAACAATATGGTACCTGCAATGTCCCTATTATCTTTTGTTCTGACTTTAAATACATTATAATCAGTATCCTATAGTCCTCCTTACAGCCCTGTGATGAACAGAGGAAGCATTTCTGTTTTACGGATGAGAAACTAAGGGTCAAGGGAGTGAAATGACTTCACAGGTCATCCTATCAGTAAATTCCTGGCAGAGCCAAAAATAAATCACTGAGCCCCCATATTTATTTACCATTCATCTTTCTAGCCAGCCTGTTCTTTCCAGAAACTATCCTTAAGGAGGAATCTAAAGTTAAAATAATGGTGAGAAACTTTTCAATAACAATGATTTTTGCTGTTGTTATATATTTTAACTCAGGAATTCAGCATATTGAGTTTTTTGAGATAAGAAAACTAAACTACTTCTTAAAATCCTCCTGAGTGTTCATTAAAGTTTCAGAAATACCACCCCTGCCTCCATATTCAGAGTTTCCACTCCCAGCCAGTTTTGACAAAATAATGCCAAATAGTAAGTCTCATTTCCAAGTAAGGCAGCTCTTTGGCTGATAGATATCAGCTAATCAGTTTTCAAGCCTTTTTTTCTTCCTAAGAATTGGGCAGAGGTCTGCAACCCACAAGAGTTTCACTTTTAACTGACAGTACAAGGAAGGGGACTTGACAGTCCCTTGAAAAAGCTGTACCCAGAGGGCTCATGTTTCTAAGAAATAAATCAAATGAGTTATTTGCAAGTGATCCCCAACTGCTCCATGCAGAAATTCCTCCCTCTGCTCCTGTTAGCAAGACTGGCGGAGCCCACGGCCTCCATCAGAAGGTAGCTTTCCTTGGTTCACGTTCACTTTTTAAAATAGCCGTGTGTGTATCACTTGCTAAAGTCATGCAAGGAATTTGCTTATAAAAGTTCAGGTTTGTTTAGAGAGAGAAAATACAGTGCACAGATGATTGCTCATAACAAAATCAGCAAGATAAGCACTCAAGATTGCCCTGGTTAGCCATCCATTGAGACTCCTGTGTTGGAGCATCATTTATCTTTAGTTTCTGTGTTGAAACCATAGATGAAGTCTTTTCTGTTTGTTTATTCTTGACCTTGGGCAGCCAGGTCTGTTCCCACATTCTTCTCATCACTTTGTAATCTCCTTGAGCTGAGATATTAAGCAGGGCTCCACAAGACCATCAGCACATTCAAATGGTCAGAATGTCTTGAGTTAAATCACCTTGCACCCTTGGTCCTGGCCTAGGATGGTGTCTAGACCTCCCATTTGTCCACAGTTCATGGTAGGTCAGGTAGAGTAGCTGTTCAGATTTTGCATGGATCAATCAAACTTCTAGCAGGAAGGAGCAGATAAGAAGACATTCAATGAAAGTATAGGACTGCAGCCAGGAGGCAGAGGCAGGAAGATTGTTTGAGTCCAGGAGTTTGAGACCCTGTCTTAAATAAATAAACGAATGAATAAATAAAAATTTTAAAAATTGAGAATTGATTTGTGGGCTTTAAAAAAAAGAAAATATTTGAAGCTGGGCGTGGTGACGCAAGCCTGTAATCCCAGCACTTTGGGAGGCTGAGACAGGAGAATCGTGAGTTCAAAGCCAGCCTCAGCAATGGCGAGGCACTAAGCAACTCAGTGAGACCCTGTCTCTACATAAAACACAAAATAGGGCTGGGGATGTGGCTCAGTGGTGAAGTGCCCCTGAGTTCAATCCCCAGTACCAAAAAATAAAAATAAAGAATAAAAAAAGTGTGACCACCCCGGCTGTACTCATTTTGAAGTTCTTTTTGTTTCTTTCTTGCTGTGCATTATACCTCTCTACCACCCTAACAACATCATAATGTATTGCTATTGCTCCCCTCTCACCCATAGCATAGATTCTTGGACTTCTTAGTTTTACCAGTTTTAGAAACCTAAGATCTGTGAAATAACACCTTCCTGATGTAAAAATTGGTTAAATCAATGGACAATAGACCATTTTCATTTGATCACTATTACCACCCCATTTCTACTGAGATTATTTTGCTTCTTTTTTGATTCAGATTGCAGAATTATTTACAAATTTTAGGCATCAAATGGGATATGGTTAAGGATTTTTTTTGGCACCGGGGTTTGAACTCAGGGGTACTGGACCACTGAGCCACATCCCCAGCCCTATTTTGTATTTTATGTAGAGACAGGGTCTCCCTGAGTTGTGTAGCCCCTTACCATTGCTGAGGCTGGCTTTGAACTGGCGATTCTCCTGTCTCAGCCTCCCAAAGTGCTGGGATTACAGGCATGTACCACCATGCCTGGTCATGGTTAAGGATTTTGATGCTACCTTCCAACTCTCAGGTTTTGTGACATCTGTGGCACCTTGGGCATAAGTGGGAAAAAATTAAGGAACCAGAATGAATTCAGATGGGAATAACTGCTCTTCCTTGCTAACTTTTAACAAAGAAGGAACTCTGTCGAATTCTAACCATTTTGTTTTATGCAAATGAAAATTTCATAGCCCCAGTGAATATGTTTCTGACACTATCTGCAGTGAGAAAATTGCCCAGAACTTCTCCACTGAAAATGCTCTCAGCTATCAGCACAGGAAACATAGGCTGTCTGGCTCCAGTGAGGTCTCCAAGTGTTTGGTGACATTTTAACTAAGTCCTTGTTTTGATGCCGGTCTCTTTGGAGTCCAAAGTTACCAGTTTAGTTATTTAACCAGGTTTAAGAACTTAGGGGCCAGTCTTTGCATTGTAGGTACCTTTCCAGGTAGTTTCCCATGTAGAAATATGTGATTCACCTCCACACAGTTAGAGAAAATATCATACCCTGAGAACTTCCACCCCCACAATTTCCATGGTTGGTTGTTTTTTTTTTTTTTTTTCATATAACATTTCTCTTTAATGTATGTAGGATTAACCTTGGATGAATGCTGTTTAGGGCTTTAAAAGGAGGCTTTTCTTTTCAAGAGGCAAATGAATTGTCCCATTCATAGCAACCCTTGCCTTCTCTAGTGGTTTTGGTCCAATTTGTCAGATTCCAGAATATTCTAGAACAGGTTTCTGGCTGGCTATTGGGGGGTGAGGCTGAAGGCATGCAGGGAGCAGGAGCTCTGAAATCAACCCTTGGGGTTCCCCTCCTGACTGACCTCCCTGCTCCTAGGTCCTGTGCATTAGTAGGTAAGCTCATGCCACCTTTTTGAGTCTGTTTTTAAAAATCTGCAAAGTAGGGATAATAATAAAGTTTACCTTGGTATAGTTGTGAAGATCAAACAAAAAAAAATATATGGTAAGAACTCATCTTAAAATATCAGAAATCTTCAGTCACATTTTATGGTTTTGTTATTGTGGCTTTATGATGTTTCATTAACTGCACACAGGTGCAGTTTCTTTCTTCTTTTTTTTGTTTTTTGTTTTGTTACTGGGGATCGAACCCAGGGGCACTTAACCACTGAGCCATATCCCCAGCCCTTTTTTATATTTTAGTTTGAGACAGGTTTTCCTTGCTAAGTTGCTGAGGCAGGCTTTGAACTCCGATCTTCCTGCCTTAGCCTCCCATATCGCTGGGATTACAGATGTGGACCACTGCACCTGGCTCAAGTGCAGTTTCATCATGAATGAAGTTCTCAACCTTAGCAGAGGTGAAAGAAATGAACAGCTGAGAAGCAGCAATTCATGCATTTATCATGTTTGTGGTGTGTTTATGGGCATGGGCTAAGTGAGTGAAGGTGCGTTCTTCCATGCCATGGTGTGCCCTGCAGCA
Organism: Xerus rutilus; assembly: GCA_028644305.1. Taxonomy (NCBI): domain Eukaryota; kingdom Metazoa; phylum Chordata; class Mammalia; order Rodentia; family Sciuridae; genus Xerus; species Xerus rutilus. Next base: position 39,398,610 of record CM053413.1, read on the forward strand.
GGAGGTTGAAACTCTGTATGACATGAAAGATGCCTCAGCTCTTATGTGAAGAAGAAAAGTGTTGAACGATGTTGTCATCCGTTTTTTAGGAAAACAAAACAAAAGAAAACCAACCAACCAATCAACAAATCAGAAATTAGTGTTTAGACAGAAGTAAATGTCTGGAAGAATTGTCACCACAGGCTACAAACTGGCAGCGCTCAGATCAAATCCAGCCAGCACCATGTTGTATGTCCTTTATGGTATTTTCTACAATGATGAATAGTTGTGAAAATTGTAAGATTTTATATATAAGCTGGAATTTCTCTTGAGAAAACTGGAATGTCTGGTCACCCTGGGCCAGGCACCCCATTGGGCCCCAACTAACTGGAACTGCGCTCAGACAAACATTCTCAGTGGTGCCCCCATGTCCATTTTTGCTTTCAGGTACTTTACCCTCGGTCCTGCAGGCATTTGGGTTTATGACCTTTTATCTACATCTGGCTTTAACCCAGTGCCTCTGGCAAAGTGCCTTTGGGAAGACTCACATTTTACTGTATAGTCTTCCCTATGGCTTGACTATATTAGATGACACTGTTACTTTTAAAGTTTAAAAAACCAGTATAAAATAACACATTTGAATACTTCTTAGTATCCTAGCTGCCATAGAGAAAATTCTGTTTCTTTTTGAGCTGCCATTCTGTACCTCAAAATGGATTTGAACTCTGCAAGTGAGGAGCTTCTTATTATTGAAATTTTCTTGTTGAGCTGCCATGTTGATGGACCAGTTTCATTACTGGGGTTCTTGGTTTTGGTCAGAGTGGGAGTCACAGCAAAGGAAATGGCTGTGCCCTGGTCTTTCCTTCCTGTTTACACGCTTTGCCCCTCTCCCTGGCAGTGTCTGCTGGCCCTTTCTCCCTTCCTGTCTCCCTCCCTCCTTTCATCTCTAGTACTACCTGCTCTGGAACCCACTCAAGTCTCACCTCTTCCATAAAGTGCTACAACCCACAGTTTCAGTTCTTCTTTCCCATTCACAGTCAGCAGCCAGATGTAAGGTTGACTCATTCTAGGATTAGTTGATGTGAATATACCCTCCCTCCCCTGAAAGGATTTAAACTGTAGGGTGCTCTGGTCATCTCACTTCCCTTGGATGCTTACAGAGGTGAGGCTGGCCCTTTGAAGTGGCTTGTTTGCAGATCCTCCAAGAGGGGAGGGCTGGGCTTAGAGAACCTTCCAGGGATCCCAGAACGCTGGCATTCTTCATTAGCTGAGTTGTCCTCAAAGCTAGCTAATCTCAGATTGTTTACTGTCCTGAATGAATATGGGAAGCTGTGTGGGAGGCTGGAACGAGAAGCCCTTACCCCCTCCAGCCACTGCTCAACCTCACTTGCTTTGTGGGGTGTCAGGCTATGGCAAGTAGGGAATCCCAGGGATAATCTGAAATCCATGTTTTGGTAGGCACCGCTATAGGAATTTGAGGACTTCCTGGGTGCCAGCCCTAGGGTGACCCAGATGCTTGCCTAAAAGGCAAGAGCTCTTTTAATAGTGATTTCACTTCCTTCTTTCTTCAAACAGGTGTGACCCCTCACACTCCTCGAAGTAGAAACCAAGTCTGCCAGTACAACCTCCAGACCTATACATGTATTTGTGTTTCTTTTGAAGTGCATTTGGGTTCTGCACCTCCCCCAAGTGGCTTTTGCCTGTTCTAGCTAGAGCATGCTGGCCCCAAAACTACTCCTGCATCTCTTGCTTTGAGAAGCCTTCTCAGACTCTGTACCCATAAAAAATGAATTCACCAGGCTTAGTTATTTCTTGGCTCTCTCAGTAGTTTTTGCAAATCCCTGGCAACAGGAATGGGGTGGGCCAGCTTCCTCATAAGCTCCAAAGTCAATCCTTGAATTGAGTCGTCTTCTCTCAGACCAGAAGCTTGTTATCTGAATGAATCTGATCACCTTGCTGGGTCCTGGGACCCTGAGGGAGAGGCAAAGGAGGGCTCTTCTAAATCTGTGCATTTGTAAGAAGGCTTCAGGCAACGCTGAATTAAATCTTTGCAGCTGAACCTTTCAGTTAGGAAGAATTTTGTAAATCAAATTTTACTCCATTGGAGAACTTAAAAAAAAATAATTGAAAACTCACTGGAGTTAGGTCTCCTTGGGCTTGAGACCCATTGCCACTGTGCAGGGATGGGGAGGTGCTGGTATTGTGGGGATGGTTGTATCCAGCATAGTTTCCCCCATGAAGCCTCATAGGTCTTGGTGAGATCATCTACCTCACCCAAGGGGAGTTTGGGTTGTACAAAGCAGGCGACTGGTGCAAGCTGTTCATTCTGGTAAAAGTCTCAGTGCATAAAATGAGAAATGTCCGCCTGGAGTTACTCCCATCATAACTCTGAGGAGAGCAGGAAGGCCTGTTGTTATCCCTGACAAAAGCCAAAAGGGAGGTTTCCAGAAGCAGCTATTTTAAAAGAGCTCTGAAGGGAAGATGCCAGATTTGTGTAAGTAAGAAGAAAGAAACGGATGGGTGTGTAGTTGCTTTTAAATTGGGACTCAGTTACGTGCTCTGTGTCCTCGGAGAGACTGCTGATTCTGGGTAAAGTTCAAGGGGACCATTGATTCCTCTTTGAACACCCAAAATTCTCCTTCCCACCCCCCTTTCCTAGTGCTGCCTTCTTGTCCTTTCACCCTAATATTTGGGTCTGTAAAGCTCCAGACATGAGGCGGCACATCCCTTAGGGACACCCAGCATGGCTTTAGGTGGGAACCTAGTAAGCACTGTTTGCTTCTAATAGGCTGGGCATTGTCAGCCAGAAACTGAATTTCTGGTATACTTTTGTATGCCAAAAGGCAGAGTGCTCTGAAAGAGCAGCTGCAACCGCTGAGGAAACTGCCAGAGGTGGGGAGCCCTGGGTTGGTGTGGCTCTCAGCTTCTGACACTTGTAACTGATGGCCCCTGTCACTTCCTGTCATGCAGCCCCAGTGGCGGGGAGGAGTTCCTTCAGGGAAACCATGCTCAGCCTCCCTCAGAGAATCCGGTCTGCAAGGGTCTGCCGCAGTTAGGAGCCCTGGGAGTCCGGGTGGATGAGGTCAGAGCGCCCCATGGTGTGGTGCTGCTTCTTTGTCCGGGCGCAGGTAAGCTCCCTGCTGCTTCTGAGCCAGGGATGGATGGCTCCTGACTCCAAGCCAAGTCTCTACAAGGAGCCAGGATTGGAGGAGTGGGGGCGCTGAGGTCTTCTCACCTCCCAAGGAACTGAGCAGTGAGCTGCTATGAAAAGCACCTGGGTGATGGAGCTAGATTGCCGCCGTCCTTTATTATGGACCAGGAAGGAGCTGTGTGGTGGTATTTAAGACCTCAGAATGTTGTGCGTGGTTGCGATGGTGAGCTAAGTGGCGTGCCTCTGGTTAGTGCCTCCTCTAACATCTGTGATTGGAGGAGAGCAAGGGGAGAGGGCCATTCACTCTTTGCTGTACGGTGATAGCATTAAAAAAAAAACCTTTTACAAAGGACCTGTTTATATTTCTTTCTTTATTTTGGTACTGGGGATTGAACTCAGGGTGCTTTACACTGAGCTATATCCCTAGACCTTTTTTTTTTTTTAATTTTTATTTTTTAAAATTTTGAGACAAGGGCTCACTAATTTGCTGAGGATGGTCTTGAACTTGTGATCCTCCTGCCTCAGCCTCCCGAGCTGCTGGGATTACAGGCATGTACCTTCAAGTCTGGTGAATGAACTGTTTTAATTAATGGGAAGGAAAAGAGAGAAAAAGGGACCACCTGCCTTCTATTTTGATGTTGTTTTTTCACAAAGTGGATTTTCTGGATCATCTTTTCTTTGGGTTAGGAGATGGCTGGATTGTTTTGAAAGTTCATTTTGCTTGGGCCAACTCTTATAGATTTCCCTAGAGTGATTTTGTGTTTAGAATGTATTTGTGGTCGGGAAGATGAAGTCAGTAACTGGACACTCGGACCTCTCTGTCAGAGTGCTGGTGCTTGGTTTGGGTTAATTTGAAAGAAGTGCTGCAGATGTTTTGTTTCTATGGGTTGAATGGTGACAGTCCTGAAGCTTATACTCGCTTTTATTTACTGTATTTGTTTATTTGGAGGTAAGTGTTGAAATTTTGAATAAGCCAAAACTACTTTTGCATGTTTGTGGTACTAGAGATTGCCCCAGGGGTGCTTTACTAGTGAGCTACACCCCCACTCCTTTTAATTTTTATTTTGAGAAGGTCTCGCTAAGTTGCTAAGGCTGGCTTCAAGTCTGTAATCCTCTTGCCTCAGCCTCCTAAATTGCTGGGATTACAGGCATGGACCACTGCACTAACTCAAAAACCTACTTTCTGAAGTCAATGCCTCTTGCTTTTTCTTGCTTTTTCTATTCCTGTCATCAGAATGATGTTTCTGAGACTGATTTTTCTAATTCAGGTTCTAACTCTTGTATGTGACCATTATGGACATACTTTTTATAGCTCTTTTTATTGTGTTCAAAGTCATATATCATTAAATGTGTCATCTTGACCATTTGTATGTATCCAGTCCAATGTTATTAAATACATTCATAATAGTTTGCAACTATCACTACCTTCTATCCCATAGCTCTTTTCACTCTGCAAAACTAGAAACTGTATCCATTAAACAGTAATTCCCTGTTTCCCCCTTTCCCCAGCTCATGACAATCACCCTTCTATTTTCTGTCTCTATGATTTTGACTACTGTAAGTATCTCATATAAGTTGAGTCAAACAGTATTTGTCTTTTTGTTACTGTTTATTTCACTTAGCAGAGTGTCCTCAAGGTTCATCTATGTTGTAGCTTGCATCAGGATTTCCTTATTTTTTCAGGCTGAATAATATTCCAATTTATGTATATAGCACATTTTGCTTAGCCATTCAAAGCTCAGTGGACCCATGGGTTGCTTCTGTCTTTTGGCAATTGTGAATAACCTTACTGTGAAGATGAGTGTACAGATATTTCTTTGAGACCTTGCTTTGAAATTTAGAGTGATATATCCCAAAGTGGAATTGCTGGATCATAATTTTTAATTGTTGAGGAATAGCTCTAGTCTTTTCTGTAGCATCTTTACTATTTGACATCCCCACCTGTGTGCACCAGTGTTCTAGTTTTTTTGCATTCTTGTCAACTCAACACTTGTTATTTTCTGAGTTTTTTTTTTGTAGTAGCCCTCCTAATGGGTATGAAGAGTCGTATTGTACTTTTTATTTGCATTTCTCTAATGATTAGGAATGTCGAGCATCTTTTCATATGCATTATTGGCCACATATATGTCTTCTGTAGCAAAATGTCTGTGCAAGTCCTTTGTCCATTTTTAAATCAGGCTGTTTGTCTTTTGCTGTGGAGTTTTAAAAGTTCTCTATATATTCTGGATATTTAACCTTTATCAGATATATGATTTGCAAGTGTATTCTCCTATTTGGGGGCTTCCTTTTTATTCAGCTGGTGTTACACAGACATACATTCATCCTCTCATGTGACCTGATTTTCACTTTTTCCATCTCATTCGCCCAGCTGTTTGCTCACTTGATGAAGGATAAGTTTTGAGCCTTTGAGATATGAAAATTAATAACAGTTAAAGTATTTGCTACATGTGTATGCAGCTTAATGCAATGGTTAATAACAATATAATATAATAATGACTGGCATTTATTAGATGCTTCTTATGCTACTAAGTTCTTTACTCACATTAGCTTATAAAATTCTGACAGTACTACACCGGGCATGGTGGAGCACGCCCGTAATCCCTGCACTTTGGGAGGCTGAGACAGGAGAATCCCGAGTTCAAAACCAGCCTTAGCAATGGTGAGGTGCTAAGCAATTCAATGAGACCCTATCTCTAAATAAAACACAAAATAAGGCTAAGGATGTGGTTCAGTGGTCAAATACCCCTGAGTTCAATCCCCAGTACCCAAAAAAAAAAAAAAAATTCTGACAATACTAGAGATATTGGCTATTATTATAATTCCTATTTTGCAGATGGTGAAACTAAAGTTTAGAAAAGAGAATTTGCCCAGGGATACCTAGCTTGTTAGTGAGTCATATTTTAAACCTGGGCAGAATGGGTCCAGAAATGACACCCTTAGCCACAGAGTGCTACAGGATTTGGATGCTGGGGCCCTTTCAAGGACTACTATGTTAAGCATCTGCAGGGACACTCTGATTTCTAGTCCTTTGTCAAATCATCCCATTTTGGTGAACACTTGGTATGGTCTAGTTAGTGCCTAAGTTAGAGGCATCTATGACAAGTCATCTACTCCTCTAGACTCAGTTTCCCAACCTGTTTAATGGTGAGACCTCTAAAATCATTTCAGCTCTGATATGAGTCTGTGGCATGCACCTCCCTTGCACAAAAAGTAAAAACCAGTTTTCTCGGCTGCCCTGTTTCAAAGTCAAATGATTTAATGAGTGTTTTCAAGCACTCATTTTCCAAGGATGTCAACTGGTACTCAAAATGTAACCAGCTGGATGGCCACTGTTCTTGGAGATATTATGGAGTGCGTTTTGATTCCTTAGAATCTCCAGAGGAAGGTTCTAGGGAATTGAGCCTGAGTGTGGGAGGGAGAAGAGGGAAGCAGGGTATGGTGAATCTTTTAAAAGTCTGATAAACTCATGTTAGATCTGGCCAAGGTAGATCTGTTCCTTTGGAGAACTGGGTTATTTTGGTGGTGAAGACATGGGCTTTACAACTCGACAAGTGTAGATTACAGTCCCAGACTTGCCTCTTTCTGGCCATGCCATCCAAGGAGTGTCAATGAACCTCTCTGAATCTATTTTATCCTCTTTACAATGGGGATGATAAATAGCGCCTACCTTGCTGCACTGTCCTGAGGATTAACTGAAGTCACTCATGACAGTGCTTAGCAAGGTCCGCACTGAGCAAAAGTGATCCATGCCCCACCTTTATTGACTCTAGAAACTGTCAGCGACTACGGGAGAAATGACTCCTTAGGGCTTAGCAACGGTGGGGCTCCAGATGCCTGTGTCCTGAGATAAATGTGGACCTGGTTTGATTTTGTGGCAGGAAAGAAGCAGCTTATTTCATGGCAGGTCGCTACTTCATTTTCAAGCGCCTTTCCCAGTCGTGTTTTCACAGCTTGTGCAGAAATTAAGTGGAGGCCATGGAAGGGGAAGCTGATTCAAAGCAGATCCTGAAAAGGTCCCTCTTGACCGAACACTCATTTGAGTATGACTCAGGAGACAAGGTCAACCTGGACAGAAACAATGGGTGGCTTTAGGACCCAAATATAGACAGTGTGACTGTTACTTAGGGAAACTGTTCTCAATGCTAGCCCGGTAGGCAGCTCTCTCAGGAAGGGCTCTGAAAGCAGCCCCGGGTGCCACCCAGGCTCTGGCAATCTTCTTGTTCAGAATAACTTCATCCATACCCAGCTTCTCCATATCCCTGGCATACCTGCCTGGGCTTGGCTGTGTGGCACCTTTCCCTTCCTCATGCCTGTTAGGTCTTCTTGTGATGCTTACCTCCTCTCTCCCTTTCTTCCCCAAGAACCCACATGGTCCTGCCATAAGCTCCAGAGGTTCTCTCCACAGTGCTCCTTACGGAGCAGGACTGAGAGCATGGGACCGGGAATCAGGAGTCTGGGGTCCAAGTTCCAGTTTCTGCAGTTAACCATGGGCAATGCTGGTTTTCCTCGTGCCAGGTTCTCCATCCAGGGGCAGCAGAGACATAGATGTTAAGAACTTGATCCTGAGGTTGCCAGCCTGATTTCAAATCCTCACTGTCCCTTACTCTTGTGACTTGATGTAGGTTCCTTACCTCTCTGGGTCTTAGCTACCTATTGTTCCTGCCTCGTGGTCTCTGAAGAGATTGTAAAATAGTGCCTGTGAAGTCCTTCAAATGGTGCAGCTTGTTGGTGCTCAAAAATACTTATGGTTGTGATTGTGATTTGTAGGAAAAAGAGACCTGCAATGGATCTGAGTTTCCCCAGCTCGTGTTTTCCATATCCACATACCACATGTACCATTACTTTTCACTTAACATTTTTCCATAAATTGTGTAGTTTATTTTTGTTTTTTTTTTTGTTTCTTTTTAGACATTAGGTTTATCCAGGTAGTTGTAATCCTGAAATTTCAGGTTGGATATGTTTCCTAAAATGCATTATAATAAATACATATAGGTCTACCACATATAGTCAGAGATAATTTTATGTCACACCAGAGTCCTCTTCCCACACTTTAGGGTCTGTAGAATCAATGGCTCTGAGCATCTGAGGTCCAGGTTGTAGCCTCCTTGTCATTTTGACCATGCTTACCCCTCTGAAATGAACAGTGACTTTGTCTTTTCATTCATCAGGCCCTGCCTGAAAATAAGCTTTGCACCTGATTCTATGGCAAGTGTCTAGATGGCCAAAAAAAAAAAAAGGTTTTTTTTCCACTTCTCTTATCTTCTTTTCATGGGCCATTAACAGCCTGGAGAAGAAGTGAAAAGCACAAAATGACCTGATTTCTGAAATACCACCCTAGGAAGAACTGAGAGAGGAATCTCTAGATATGGGTAGAGGGGACTGTCTCAGTCAGCTTTTGCTGAGTAACAACCACCCCCAAACTCAGTGGCAAATAGTAACAAGCAAGCATTTGTTCTTCTGCTCACAGGAGCACAGGTTGCCTAGGGTGGTCTGCCCCACATGGATTCACATATGTATTGTTCTCTAGTGGAGGTCAGAAACTCCAGAGAAGCAAGCAGAAACACACAGTGTCTTTTAAGGTGTAGGCTCAGAACTGAAACATTATCCCTTCCACTCATATTCTCTTGGCCAGAGCAAGTCACAGGATCAAGCTAAGGAGGTCAGGGGAGGGCATCCATGTTTTCTACAGACTAAATTGATCTCCTATGGAGAGACATCTCTTAACATGCACTAATCGAGTGTCCACTATGTGCAACAGTCTGCCATGTTTTGGGGGGATAAATACAGGAGCAATAAATGATGAAGTGATGAGAACATCTAACTTGAGGCCTGGCACATATTAGGTCCTCAATAAATACATGATAAATGGTTATCCCCTATGACTTCTTAGTGCTTGGCTATTGATGAATATCTTACATAGGTTGTCTCATTTGATCCTCTCAAGACCCTGTTTGGCAGATACTGTGGTCCCAGGCCACACAGGTGTGATCTTGTCCTGACCTATTAGATGCTTGTCACTTCCTGGTGCTTAGAAGGGGCAAGTGGGTGGAGACTCAGAGGCAGGGAGCAATCACTGCCATGGGTGAGAAGTGGTCTTTGTACCAGTGATGCTCAGGGTCATATTCTTTGGACATTTATTCTCATGCGCATATTGTGGACTCTTTTGGTTGCTAACTCTTCAAGCATCCAGATATAATAAAAATTTGGCAAGGTACTTGGTCTATCCCAGTTTCTCTAAACCACCAGCCCTCTGCCTCCTTGAGGCTGCATGCATCTTTTGAGTATTCTCTTCAGAAAATTGCACATAGTTATGAATATTTCTATGCAGTGCCACAGCACCAGGTGAATGGCTCTGCTCTGCTCTAATTATTCACTCCATCTCTTCTGCCCTTTTTCCTTCTCTCCCTTAAGCAATCAATCCAGTGGAAGAGATGTTTTTTTGTGTGTGTGCGTTTGTGTGATGCTGCCGGGTTCAGAGTCTGACTCATGTGAACTGCCTAATGAGTGTTTCTAAAAGGATGAGACCATGAAGACAAAGGTATTGGTGCCATCTTGTTTACATGTGCTTAGGGTCAAAGAACTTTTACCCTGGATGAGATAGGAAAACGCATATTATCTAATTATCTAACTCATATTATCTAAACTTATATTATCTAACTCATATTATCTAACCTCTTTAGTTGATAGATTATGAAGCTGAGACCCAGAGAGGTTAGTTAACTTGCTCAAAGGCTCACAGCTGTAATAATAAAATTAATGTTTTCCCCCAAGCAGAAGACTTATGCTCAGATACAGTTAGGTCTTATTTACTCAGTGCCTTTTCAGAATACAGTGCCCATTCTGATCAGTTTTATGGGTTGTGTGAGAAGACTTAATTTTCTTGTCCCTCATATCCAAAACCAAAGACGTGGATGACGGGATTATCTGTTCCCTGTCTCCAAACTGTAGAACTCTTGTGGAGTGAGCACCTTAGAGTAGAGGCCTTGTCACCTCTTTCTCTGGATCTCTCCTCTCCACTGTGCTCCTCAGTGTCCACTCAGAGCTGTGCATAGACCCTGCTGAGATGAGGACATTTGTACCCAGGCCAGGTCAGAGGGTAGAAGGTGGAGTAGGGACAGAGCAGGGGAGCAATTTATTCCTGCAGGGTCCTGGAAATCTTATTTGGAGAATATTTCGTCTATTCTTAGTTACGAAGGCACTTTGTTCTCTGGTGCATTGTTTTAACAGCCACCAGGAAATCAATCCCTGCTCAGTCAGCGATGCCACTGCTTCCTGGCTGTGGCCGCCCAGGTGGGGAGTGTACTGGTTTGTTTCAGGGCTGGTCCTTTGTCAGCAGGATCACTGTAGCTCCTTCTCCTTGGTTGCCCAGCCTGTCTTCGTGGAACAGGGAAGGGCGAGGAGGGAAGAGACATTTTTTGATGAGTCCATTTTTCTTTATAGAAATATTAACTGCAGTTATTTTCTTGTAAAAAGAAAAAAATGCTAAAATCCAGGTCTCAGCAGAGCACTGTGCCCTCTGGAACAGCATTGTTTAGTGAACCCAGAATGTGACCTACATACCTATTTAAAATCCCGTAGTAGGCACATTAAAAGAAGTGAAAGGAAACAGGAAAAATTAATTTTAATATATTTAAGTCACTATTCCCAAATATGAGCATTCCATCATGTAATTGATATAAAAATTATTAAGTAGATATTTTACATTCTTTCTTTTTCCGTGCTAAGTCTTTCAGAGCCAGTGTGCATCGTGTACTGAGAGCACATCTCAGTTGGGACTAGCTGCATTTCAAGTGCTCCCAAACCACATGTGGTTCATGGTAGCCACCACATAGGGCAGGTCTGGAGCCCCCACCCACAAAAGCTTTCTACAAAGATGGAATTTTTTTTTTTTATTTGTTTGGTGCTTAGATTGAACCCAGGGGTGCTTTACCACTGAGCTCTATAGCCTCAGCCTATTTTATTTTTATTTTGAAACATGGTCTCACTAAGTTGCTGAGGCTGGCCTTGAACTTATGATCCTGCCTAGCCCTCCTGAGTTGCTGGGATTACAGGCATGGGCCACTGTGCCTGTTTTTGATGGAATGTTTTATACCTGCTCTATCTCAGAGGCCATCAGCCTGCACAGGTGACCAGTGAGCACTTGAAATGTGGCTAGCACAACCGAGGAGCTGAGTTTTAAATCTTAGCTATTTTTAAATTCATTTAAAATGTAAATTTGGACAGACATACATACCTAGTGGTAGCATATTGGACAACACAACTGTAGAGATTGGATCTTAGAGAAATATTGACAAATATCATTTTTTACCTACCATATTGGCAGAGATTTTAAAGTTAAAACATTGGTGAAGGCAACAGACCCTTTCATGCATGGCCTCTGGGAGTAGAAATAAGACAAAGCTTTATGGAGGAAAATCTGGCAATAGTTATCAATGAACCTAGCAGTTCCATTCCTGAATATTGAGGCTATGGTCCCTAGTGCAAGTAGACTAGTTTATGTCAAAGGACATTTGTTGTAGCACCAAACTGGCAATCATATGCATACATATTTTGGAAAATACAGTTAATTTTTTTTAAACTAAGGTAATTAAATTAATAAGTAATATATTTACTTTTGCAATATAGTTTAAATATATTTTTAAAATATAATTTAGTTTTAAAATAATGAGTATTTTAAATTGTTTTGTTTTCAAATGCTGTTAGTATTCATCAGCATAACCCATATAAACAAAAGCTCATTAGCACCTTCAAAAATTCTAAAAATCTGAAGGGGTCCTGAGCCCCAATATATCAAGAACTGCTGGTCTAGAAGCAGGAAGGTGCCAAGTGCTTGAATTCTCATTTGATCACAGTAGAAGGCAGCTATCCCAGTGAGCCAGACAGGAGGGAGCCAGACTAGAGCCCATGTGCATTTTGTGTATCCAAGTGCAACCACGTGGCCTGGGCAGGTGTGTGAGAAAGAGGCAGCTTGGTTGATGGATCGGTTTTGACTGACAGGAATGTTGGTGCATGTCCTGTACGTTGTTTTCCTTGTAATGGACATTTCTTTAATTTCCAGTTCTAGACTGTTTTAAACATCTTGGACCTGTCTTCAAGTGCCTGCAGAGGGCAAGATGTAACTCAGAGGACCTCCCTAAAGGTGGAAGGAATGGAGAGCAGAATGCCACATCACCTGCAGCTTGACTGGAAGCTGCTCCTTGCTCCCCCATCTGGGGTTTTCCCCTCAGCCTTGAGTCAGACCCGCTAGCTTTCTACCACTTCCTCTTGCCAGATGTCACTTTTACAAAACTGAGGCTGTGGAATGGCATCTCACTTGAACCCCTTTCCTACTGTCACCTACATTTGTTTTCCACCTTGGAACATAAGATAGAAACTATGAATTGTAGGCAATTTAGGAAAAATGTCTGCCTCGAAGAAACTTGTGTTTTTCTCTCCCTTTCCCTCTCCCTCTCCCTCTCCCTTTCTCTTTTCCTCTCCCTCTGTGTCTTTCTGTTTGTTTGTCTCTGTCTCTCTCTCTGAGTACCAAGAAGCAGGTCCTGTATTCCGGTTCCCTAGGTGAGGAAGGAGTAAAAACTTGGGACATTATTCCTTATTTTAGAAATTTCCTAGTCAACTCTTCTTGGTAGTGTTTGCTGTGATTTGGGGCTGCTTGGGGTCCTTAATGAAGAAGTCAGGTCTTGTTCTCTTGCTGACTGGGCTGATGTTTGGAGTAAGGCCCCATTGGAAGCATTAAGCCGGAAGACTCAAATCCAGTGTGATCATGTAAGCCAGCTTCTCTGGGCTGCTCACATGCCTGCCTAGGTGGGCTCTCCCTGCAGGCCTGAAGCCAGGGCCTCTTCCCCAGCCTTCATCCTGCATGCAGCTGCACTGGGTCCTGCATTCAGGAGTGCTGTGTGCTTGGTTTAGTGCACTGCTGTAATTATCTTGTAATACAGTGAATTTTTGGACTGAGGTCCACATGTTTTCATTTTGCTCTCCGTCTTGCAAATTATATAGGCAGTCCGACCTGAAGCATCTTTGTGTGTCTCAGACAAAAAGAGTGGGAAAGAGAGGTGCAGCTCCATGGGAGGTACTCTTCTCCTGCTCTGTGAAAAGCTGGCCCCCACTGTGGTACCAGAGCTCTTTTGGATAAAACACTCATTTGCTATCTTCATGCATTGCTTTTCTTTTTTCCCTTTCTCTCTCTCCTTCCTTCTCTCTCTCTTTGTGTACATATATGCATGCTAACTGTAGGCCCTCATATTTATAGATTTCATATTTGTGAATGTGCCTGCTCTCCAAACTTTATATATAGCCCCAGTATCAATACTCACAGTACTTTCGTGATCATTCACCAACATGTGTAAAGCAGTAAGAATTTGAGTCCCTCCATGTGTGCATGTCCAGCTGAGCGGGTAACACCGTGATGTTGTTGATGATTTCATTGTTCCAGATGGTGCAGTGTGAAGGTGCCGGGTGGTGTCTCTAAGCACAAGAAGGCTGTGGGGGGCTGGGATTGTGGCTCAGCGGTAAAGCGCTTGCCTCGCATGCGTGAGGCCCTGGGTTCGATCCTCAGCACCACATACAGAGCAATAAAATAAAGACATTGTGTCCATCTACAAAAAAAAAAAAAAAAAAAAAAAGAAGGCTGTGGTGTGCCTTCCAGAGAAAAATATATGTGTTGGATAAGCTTCCTTCAGGCACAGGTCACGTATGGTGCCATGAGTTCAATGGTAATGAATCAACAATATATACTCAATAAGGCACCCTGAACAGAAACACATGTAAATATAGGTTATGTATTGATTGACTGGCAAATATTGCAGACACTTAACCCTGTATTTCTGCCTGGAGCAATGGTTTTGTATTCACTGACTCAGCTTTATCGAACATGCCTATTTTGAATACTGGGAGTCAACTTTATGTGCGGAGGTATGTGTCTTTTCCGCTCCTTTGCCCACTCTCCTTTTTACCTATTCTCTCTTTCTTTCTTCTAATACTTTGCTTTTGGGGGCTGATTCATTTCTTGGTCATTGGTCCTTCTATATTAGCCTTTAGCCCTCAAGGGCACCCACAGAAGGTCCTTTACTTGCTTATCCCCTCATTCAATACACATCTCAGGGTCACCTTCTTTTTGCCATGCCCGGAGCTGTTCTGGGACCTGAACACACACCTTTATGTTTCAAAAACATCATTTATAGATAAAGTTATTGCAATCTGTGATTTTGAGGCAAATTGAGAATCTCAGGACCTATTTCTAGAAAGTGTTTCCCACTCTCTGCCATTGTTGCCCACTTTTCTCCCTCACCCAGCATTCTCCTTGGCTACGTGTTGTCCTAAAATGTTAGAAGGACACTTGAGATCCAATGCCCTCAGTTTACAGATAATGAAACTGAGTTCCAGAGAGGGACTGTGAAATGCCTGAGTCACATAGGTAGTGTAAGGGCCTTAGAAAAATAGACGACAGGCCAGTTGCAGTGGTGCACACCTGTAATCCCAGCAGCTCGGGAGGCTGAGGCAGGATGATCGTGAGTTCAAAGCCAGCCTCAGCAGCGGTGAGGTGCTAAACACAATGAGACCCTGCCTCAAAATAAAATACAAAATAGGGCTGGGGATGTGGCTTAGTGATTGAATGCCCCTGAGTTCAATCCCTGGTACCTCCTCTCCTCAAAGAAAGATGACAACTCAGGTAATAACCGTTCACTGATTGTTCTGTTTTACAATGTATGGGTCAGGCAAGAAAAAGAGAACATTAATTATGATCTTGCAATGTCTGATAAAATATTCATAAAACAGATTTCTACAAATTGTGTGCATTATAATAAAGCTGAATAAAATACCTGAATAGAAGTTCAGAAAACAATCTAGGTTTAACCGTCTTTTTTTAACAGAAGCATTTCATATTTGTGGTCAGGGTGTCTAGATGTTTACTAGATAGAGGGTTTTTTAATTTCTCATTTAGGCTGAGCACAGTGGCACACACCTGTAATCCCAGGAGGCTGAGGCAGGAGGATTGTGAGTTAAAAGCCAGCCTCAGCAATTTAGCAAGGCCTTAAGCAACTTAGTGAGACCTTGTCTCTAAATACAATATAAAAAGGGGCTTGTGATGTGGCTTAATGGTTGAGCGTCCCTGGGTTCAATCCATGGTACCAAAATAAATAAATAAATTTCTCATTTGGAAGATTTCCATTATCAGTATCTGTTGTAGCACATGTGAAAGTGAGCATCACTTGGTCCTAGCCACACATACAAAAATTTGCAAGCCCAGACTGTGGCAACAAGGGGGGAAATCTCCTACAGGGCCAACCAGGAAACAGATCCAACACGCCTACTTCCTGCCTACTCCCCAAACCTAGCCACCACTCTCTCCCTCCTAAAAGGGGGAAGGAAGAAGGTTAAATAAAGATAATGTGCCCATCCTCAAACAAAGCATGGCTACTAACCCTTTTGGGTCTTCCAAGCACTCCCGTTTCCTGTGGCTAAAGTTAGGCCTTTTAGATAGGAATTTCAATTTTAATCCATGACTGAGCAGACAGAGGGTTACAGACCTCTCCATAAAGGACGGGAAAAAGGAGGAGTCCCTTTCCAGCCATCCCAGGGGAGAGCTGGACCAGAGCTGCTTTTTTTGTATATGTCATGAGCAGTAAATGCATGGAACAGTTACACCATTACTTTGTGTGATAATTCAAGAGGGAGCCACCAATGAAGTGTTTCCTAAACCTCACTCATTTGTAGCTCTCAACATCGCAAAAGACAGTAATGCCAGGTGTGGCACATGTCTGTAATCCCAGCACTTTGGGAGGCTGAGACAGAGGATTGTGAGTTCAAAGCCAGCCTCAGCAACGGCAAGGCACTAAGCAACTCAGTGAGACCCTGTCTCTACATAAAATACAAAATAGGGCTGGGGATGTGGCTCAGTGGTCCAGTGCCCCTGAGTTCTATCCCCAGTACCAAAAAAAAAAGAAAAGAAAAAAACAAAAAAGACAATAATTTTCTACAAAACAAAGTATGTAGTTTTTCCTTTATATTTCTCTTTAATGAAATGTTTATATTATGACGATAAAACTCCAGGATGCTTGCCATAAGTAGACTATAACTATTAGGGTAAATAACATGCACAAAGCAATGTAATTAAATTCCAGCTAGATGCTGTGGCCTGGGTATCTATGTGCCCCAAAAGATTGAGGTGAGTGAACATCAGAGGGGTGGTAAACATGAGATAACCCCAGTTTAAACCTTTCTCCTTGATGGAGTCAGGATGGACAATGGATTGAAAATGGAATAGCTTTGTTATTGTGTGATCTGGTGCTATGTAAAGGCTGTGATAGTGCCCCACCCATATGGCCTAGGTCTCTCCAAATGCCCTTATAGCATCCCCATCCATGCCTGTGACTTCCTATGCCCTTTTTGGGGAGTTCTGGGGGGGACTCGAGATTGAACTCAGGGGCACTTGACCACTGAGCCACATCTCCAGCCCTATTTTGTATTTTATTTAGAGACAGGGTCTCTCTGAGTTGCTTAGTGCCTCACTTTTGCCAGGTACTGGCTTTGAGCATTGATCCTCCTGCCTCAGCTTCCTGAGCCTCTGAGATTATAGGCATGCGACGCCATGCCCAGGTCTTCCTATGCCCTTCTACCTGCCTTGGTTTCCATCCAAGGCAGCTGACATCCCAGAGAGCTCCCTTCACCCCCAAGGAGAGGTGTTGGGTTGGACATTCTGCCTCCACACTCTCAGGGGAGAAGGGTGGGTGTTTTCTGTATTCTCTCAAGGGGTCTACAGCAGGTTGAACTCTGGCTGCCCATGGCTGCAATCTGCTGGGTCCACACCCTTTGCTCACTTCCTTTCCCCTGTCTCACTTCCTCACTCCCACTGGTTCTTCCAAGGATCACCTCCCAAGTAAACTGCTTGTACATGAATCTCCAGGGTCTGCATTAGGGGAACCCCAAACAAAGACATCTGGTAAGCATACTGCACTAAAGAATGAAGAAATGAAGACACACCTAAAAATGCTTTAAAAATAGATGCATATCGTTAATTTGGAATAGAGGCCTCGGAATGAATTTACATTCATATTTTTTCCTTTACATCTACTGAGAGGATCCCGAAGCAGTGGCTTCTTAGTAGCAAAGAACAAATGTACAGCCCAGACGTTGTTTTCTAAACATCATTCTCCACTGAAAAGACCTAGGGTTCCTTGGAGAAAAGGTGAATTCCAGGACTGGGGCAGGGAAAATACCAGAGGACTCTCAAGTATTTTTTTTTTAATACCAAAAAGTAATGAAGTGCTCTAAGAATGATGGATAGGTGAACAAGCAGGACACACCAACCAGCTTGTAGGGCTAAGTCTGGGACAATCTGAGCACCAAAATTATGATAGTAATAGCCCACTGATTAAAATAGGAATCCATGAACCCACAGTGATAGAAATACACTTGTCCTCCCTTACCCATGAGGCATATGGTCTAAGACCCCCAATGGATTCCTGAAACCATGGATAGTACTAGCCCTATATATACTATGTCTTTCCCTATACACAGCCTACTACATGACTAATGAGGGAGTAGTACATACAGCATGGATACACTGGACAGAGGGATGAGTCACATCCCAGACAGGACAGAGAAGAGGGCATGAGATTTCATCAGACTACTCAGAATGGTGTGTGACCTCAAACATGAAGTGTTTATTTCTGGAATTTTCAATTTCATATTTGGTCAACACTGGAAACTGAAACTAGAGAAAGTGAAACCATGGGTAAGGGGGTATTCCTAGAAATGGGGAAGTAAAGGGTAGCGAAGGGAGAGCTCTTCCATAAGATAGAACCAACTCACAAACAGGATGATGGAGTTAAAACTAGTATTTCATGGGGAATGAACCACCCCTGTAGTTTCAATTTGTTACCTAAAAAAGGAAAAATAGTAAAATTTACAATGGAGAAAGGGTGGGGATGTAGCTTAGTGGTAGCGCACTTGCCTGGCGTATATGAGACCCTAGGTTCAATCCCCACTACTAGAAAAAAAAAAAGTATACAATGTAGAAACTTTGAATTCAACAATCAAAGCTAATGTCACCAATATTGGGACAAACTGATATAATGGGATCCTCTGAGACAATGTACTAAGAAAGACATCACACTTCTCTCATGCTCCAGTGTAAAATGCACAACCTAACCTATTCTTCCATCACTCTAGATGTTTTTTTAAATACATCACTTGAGTATAATCATGAAGAAACATTTCATAAGCCCACATTGAAGGAAGTTGTACAGCATTACTGGCCTATACTCTTCAAAATTGTCGAAATCAGCTGGGAGTGTTGGCACACACCTGTAATCCAAGTGACTCGGGAGGGTGAGGCAGGAGGAATTGCGAGTTCAAGGCCAGCCTCAGCAATCGAGCTGGGGATGTAGCTCAGTGGTTGGGCAAAGCCTGGGGACTCAGATTAAAGGAGACAAGAGTACATAACAACAAGCCGGGCGCACTTTGGGAGGCTGAGACAGGAGAATCACAAGCTCAAAGCCAGCCTCAGCAACAATGAGGCGCTAAGCAACTCAGTGAGACCCTGTCTCTACATAAAACACAAAATAGGGCTGGGAATGTGGCTCAGTGGTCGAGTGCCCCTGAGTTCAATCCCCAGTACCAAAAAAAAGAAAGAATACACGACAACAAATGCAATGCAGGATCCTGAACTGGATTCTGGACCAGGAAGTTAATAACTATAAAATACATTATTGGGATAGTTGGCATATTTTGAAAATGAATTGTGGATAAGTTGACATATTTTGTCAATGTTAAATTTCCTGCTTTTGATAATAATTATACATGTAAGAGGATGCTCTTAGGAAATACACACTGAAATATTTTGGGGTTAAAGGGATATAAAGTCTGTAATTCATTCTCAAATAGGAAAAAATATTTTACATTCATATATCTAGATAAATAAACGGAGGGAGAGAGAAAGGGATAAAATAACTGCAAAAAAAATAAGGAATTAGTGAATCTGGGTAAAGGGTTTTATCTTATTCTGGACTTGCAAACTTGTCTCTAAGTTTCAAATTGTATTAAAGTTGTCAAAAGTAAAACAAAATAGGCTGGGCATGGTGGCGCACACTTGTTGTCCCAGCAGCTTGAGAGGCTGAGGCAGGAGGATCGTTGAGTTCAAAGCCAGCCTCAGCAACTTAGCGAGGCCCTAAGCAACTTAGCGAGACCCTGTTTCTAAATAAAATATTTTTCAAAAAGGCCTGGGAATGTGGCTCAGTGCTTAAGTGCCCCTGGGCTCAATTAAAAAAAAAAAACAAGTGCACTGTTGTAATTATCTTGTAATATAGTAATTTCTCTCTCTCTCTCTCATACACACACACACAAACGTAAAACAAAATAAATTCTCAAACAACCTGTACACTCGGCCCTATGCAAGAAAAAGGACTATGTCCGGTTTCCTCTTTGAGCATCCAGTATCCTCTTGCTGCCCAACTCTAGGGGGCAGCAGCCCCTCTTGTGCCTTCAGGCAGCAGTTGGCCTAGACACTTCTGCAGCATAATTCCTTAGGCAGAGAAGATAATTCAAGGATTATTTGATCAAAAATAACTCTCTTCTAAACAAAACTAGAAATTCTCACAAGAGGCTGGCTGTTTGTCCTTAAAGATTTTCCTCTCCTTCAGTAGGAGAGAAACAGCTGTGAGGAAAGTAACTGTAGCATTGAATACCCTTCCCCTCAAAGCAATAGACCCTGTGCCAAGGAGCAACATCTCAGTGTGGCTCCTCGGTGTGTTTGCTGCCTCTGGAGCCAGCTGGAGCCTCGGGAATGGCCCTGGGCTGTACCTGGGACAAGGCCCTCTCCAGCCAGAGCCCATTCAGCACAGGAGGCCACCAGACTTCAGAGCTGTGGTGACTCACTCTAGAGCAATGCCCTTGGCAACAGTCCGCAGAGAAAACACTCAGAATGAGAGTGCAAAAGCCAGTTACCATTTCTGAGGCACCATCTGTAAAGATGTCAACTGTGATTACAAGGACATTTTCCTCCTGCAGCTGCCTTTGAAAATGGAGGAGAGGCTCACCACAACCCCAAATTACAGGGAGGGAGGTAAAGGGCCCCCAAACACCAGGGAGACATGCAGGTATTCAGAGCATCCCTTTTTCACAGGCACCATCATGTCCTGTCAAGTTTTGAGTAAAAAACAAAAGTTGTGGTGAGCCACAGATGGGCTGCAGAAAAGAGAAACACTTTGTGCTGCGTTTTCTAATCCTGAATCTTTGCTTCAAAGTCCATTCCAACTACGTTTATCCTGAAGTCAGAAACCAGGGCCTGGATTTTGTAAAAAAATCAAAGCATATTTATCCAGCGTCTAATCCATTTCCCAGGAAATCAGTGTTTTACTAAGACATAGAATTCTTTCATGTTCAAAACTTTCCTGGACCTTGCTAAAGCCTGACCCAGTGCAACGAAAAAACTCAGAATGTTTGCTGACTGAATACATGTGAACAAATAAACCTATTTGCTCACCAAATGACAAATATAAAACTGTACAATTTTTTTTTTTTTAGGAAGAATAAATGCCCAGCAGTAATAATCATAAGATACCATTTTTCATTCTGGGGTCCCCAGTATTGCTGAATTTTGATGATGAAAAAACAGGAGAGTCAAATAAATGGATTGCACTAGATGCCTTATTCATTTGACATATATTATTGCTGTTAGGTACTGTGCAAACTTGCATAGGCATTGGTTAAATGCTATCAGAAAGAATAGAGTCAAGTATGCCTAGGTGATTTCAATGCACAACAAAGACTTGGGACCATACCTCAGAGTTGTGCCTCCAAGCTTTAGGAGGTTTGGACATTTGTCTGCCAAAATTTAGTCCATCACAGGTTGAAGGCTGCTGCCAGTGGTATTAACTCCCCAGCATTTCCGGCCTGTGAAAAGCTGAAGTGTGCAGGGATATGGTGATACCAAGGGGATGTGGGCCAGTGGTATCTGCTATACAAGTAGTTGATCTTATATGAAATATTGGCTTGGTTCAAGTATGCATAGAGTGGTCTTAGGTCATTTAAACTCTTTAAACCTCAGTTTCCTTATGTATCATAACTTATTTGTATACCAATTAGGATTGGATGTATTAGGTGTAAAGCACCCAGAATGCTGTGTAATTCTTTTTTTTGGGGGGGGGGTAACTGGGAATTGAACCCAGGAGTGCTTAACTTCTGAGACACGTCCCCAGTCCTTTATATATTTTCTTTAGAGACAGGGTCTCACTAAGTTGTTTAGGGCCTCACTAAGTTGCTGAGGCTGGCCTCAAACTTGAGATGCTCCTGCCTCAGCCTCCCAAGCTGTTGGGATTACAGGCCTGCACCATAGTGCCCAGCAATGCTATGTATGTATAATGGACAGTTGTTATGTATCTTAGCAGGAGGAAGGAGAGAGGGAGAGGAGGGGCTACCTTAAACTGCCAGAATCTACCGTAAAGAAACCAGACTTCAACCAGGCGCGGTGGCGCAAGCCTGTAATCCCAGCACTTTGGGAGGCTGAGACAGGAGAATCGTGAGTTCAAAGCCAGCCTCAGCAATGGCGAGGCGCTAAGCAACTCAGTGAGACCTTGTCTCTACATAAAACACAAAATAGGGCTGGAGATGTGGCTCAGTGGTCGAGTGCCCCCGAGTTCAATCTCCGGTACCAAAAAAACAAAACAAAACAAAACAAAAAAAACAGACTTCAGCCACTCAGGCTGTGAGTTCTAATACGGCAGACAATACTAAATGTTTCTGTAGTGGAATGCTTTGTTTATTTAAAGTCTAGGTCTGCCAGGCAACTCAGCGTTCTTCTTTATTTTGTGTGCAAATGGCACTGGGGCGTCAGTGTTCCAGACATTAGTGGCTGAAGAAAGGCTGGCTCTCCCTAGGGTTAAAGGTCAGCTTCTTGGCACTGCTCCTGAGCCCAGGGGCCACCATGATTGACAAGGCAGTACCAGCTCTGGGGTCATTTCCAGAGAGGAGAAGGCAGGAACACATGCCAGGTGTGAGTGCAGATCTGGGAACTGTCCTGTCAACTCAGGCTCCCAGGATCCTTGTGGATAATGAGCAGCTTCAAATCTAAATTCTGCAGCTGGACAGTCCAAGTCAATTGGCTACATGGAGTAATTCTCTAGAAACTGAGCAATTATTAGAACATTCCCTAAACTACACACACATATGTGAATTATATGTTTGTTGAAATGATTCAAAGCCCTTCCCCCAGTGAAGAACTCTAATAAATCGGAGTTTGTTACAGTATTTAAAAAAAAAAAAGCAAATAAACAAAAGAGGGTCAGAGAAACACCAGTGATAAAAGTGTTATGAATCAAAGATTGTGATTAATCTAATGCAGTGTACCCAAGAACCAGAAGAAAAAAATATAATTATAGTAATTTAGAAGGCCTAGGATAAGGTGCTCTGGTTAACTTAACCTTGTGTTTCTTGTCACATCACATGTTGAAAATCTTTGTGGAGACGAACCCCTTCTGTCACTTAGATGAGTGCCTGTGTGGGTTGTTCTGGGACAGTCTCTCTGAGACGTGTACTTAGCAGCCCTCTACCCTGGGTAGACAAACTCTCTGCCTCTTCTCTGCTCCTCCAGCCTGAGGGTTTGTGGGGAGCGGTGGTCTGTGTCAGGTGAATGGCAGAGTGAACCCTGGTGTTCGTGGGGGCTGGCTGGATCTCCCCCCTCCTTGCACTTGCTTGCTTAAATGCTTTTCCTTCCCAGGGGAGAGGAAGGCTCAGCCTCTCTCATCTCCGTTTCCAAACAAGGGCCAGGTGTCCTGTGGCTAAAATCATAACAGGGGCATTTCCTACTTTCTCAAAATCAAGTTAATGAGTAGACTTTTAGACACTTGAGTTATTTCCTCTATGATTTTTGTCCTTGGCTCCTGAACTTCCCGTGATTGCTGCTGTTGCTACTAATACTAATAACAGTTAGGATTTGCCTAGTTCCTGTGTGCGAGGCATTGTGTTGGTCCTTTACCTATGGTGATCTACTGAGCTCTCACGACCACTGTAGGAGGTGGCACATTCGTATCCCCATTGTATAGATGAGGAAACCAAGGTTCAGAGAGATAAGGTGATATGCTTAAGGTTCCACAACAAATAAATGGCAAAACTGAGATGTAAACTCACCCAATCTGTTTTTAGCACCTGCCTGGCATCTGGGCACAGAATGACATGTTTTGTTAGTTGAAATTTATTTACAAGTAGGTTAGAGAGCACCATGATTACCAGGTTCTCTACCCTGTGAGCAGATTGAAGAATATAGAGAAAAGGAGTAGGGTTTTAAGGTGCTGGAAAAGGGAGGGCATCTATAAAATAGAGAGAAGAGCTGGGCGTGGTGGCACACATCTGTAGTCCCAGCAGATAGGGAGGCTGAGGCAGGAGAATCATGAGCTCACGGCTAGCCTCAGCAATATAGTGAGGCCCTAAGTAACTTAGAGAGACCCTGTCTCTAAATAAAATATAAAAAGGGCTGGGTCTGTGGCTTAGTGATTAAGCACCCTTGGGTTCAATCTCCAGTGCCAAAAATAAAAATAAAATAGAAGAAAAAACTCACACAGTGTTCAAAATGGACTAGGGCCCCCTCTTGATTCTACTCTTCCCTGGAGAAAAACAAAATGTGGGCCTTCTTCCCCGCTCAAATGTGCGTTTATCAAGTTGAGTTCCAGCTAAGGGCAAGTACAAGAACACAAAATCCTTTTGCTAATCTCTCCCCAAAGAAGTCACAGATGAAAGGCAGGTCCTCAAAGCCTCTGAAGCCACCAAAGCTGTTTGCCAGCAAAGAGATAAATCAAAAGGGCTCGAGATCTGGTTTGAATTTAATAATTATAAACGACTGATCAGGGACCATTTGCTGCTGAGTTGGGAGCTGCGCTTTCTCTTGTCAGTGTTTCTGCTGCTCTGGTCACCTGGTTATTAAATAGAAAAGCCCTGTAATTTAATAACAGAGTTGTTCTGACACTAATCAATTCAATCTCAGCCATTTGAAATTAAGTCAGGCTTGCATTTGCCCTTGTCTCTGTGACAGAGGTGGGAAGGACACACTGCAAAGGAAACTGATGGTATCCAGGGGCCATCTGTGTGCAACCCTCTGGGGCTTGATGGTCAGAGGAGCCTCAGCCTGCGTCCCAGGCCTCTCATCCATCTTCCTGCAGGATTCCCTTGCCTCTCCTACCTACCCTGCCTGCCTCTCAGTGGCAAACAGTGGCAAAACAGTTATGCCAACAGCAATAGTAGTGGTAGGAAGAATTAAGGTAATGACCACAATAGCAATGATAATTACCATTTAAAAAAAATCTCTCACTGTGTGCCTGGCCCTGTTCTAAATATGTCATACCTTTTAAATCCTCAAAATATCCCTGTGATAGAGAAAATAAAGCTTATACATGAGCCGGGCGCGGTGGCTCAAGCCTGTAATCCCAGCATTTAGGGAGGCTGAGACAGGAGAATTGCGAGTTCAAAGCCAGCCTCAGCAACGGTGAGGTGCTAAGCAGCTCAGTGAGACCCTGTCTCTACATAAAACACAAAATAGGGCTGGGGATGTGGCTCAGTGGTCGAGTACCCCTGAGTTCAATCCCCGGTACCAAAAAAAAAAAAAAGCTTATACATGTATCGCATAGATACTGATATATGAACCTGCCTGGTTCAAAGTAGATCCTCAATAAATACTTATTGACAGATTGAAGGACTAAAGTAACCTGTCCTAGGTCACATCAAGTAGTAAATGGCAGAGCTGCATTTTGAACTCAGGCCTCTCTCATTTGTTCCTCTTTTCCTTGATGTATGTAGGTAAATGCCTTGTGAACCTTTATTTATTTGAGTGTGTGTGCATGATATGTATGTATGCATACATATATGTGTCTATATAAATATGTATATATACATGTGGGTGTGTGTATATATTTATCCATATATATTTGTATAAAATGTTTTTGCAGTGCTGGGGATCAAACTATGTTCTTCAGCATGCTAGGCAAGTAGCGGTTTACCACTGACTGATACCCTTAGTCCATACACACACACATACACACACACACACATACACACACATGTATATATATGCACATGCACATATATACATATAATTTTAATATTTTTGCAATACTGGGGATTGAACCCAAGGATGCTTTACCACTGAGCCACATCCTCAGCCCTTTTTATTTTTTATTTTTTAATTTTTTTGGTACTGGAGATTAAACTCAAGGGTACTCAACCACTGGGCCACGTCCCCAGCCCTATTTTGTGTTTTATGTAGAGACAGGGTCTCACTGAGTTGCTTAGCGCCTTGCCGTTGCTGAGGCTGGCTTTGAACTCATGATTCTCCTGTCTCAGCCTCCCAAAGTGCTGGGATTACAGGCGTGTGCCACTGCGCTCAGCCCTTTTTATTTTTTATTTTGAGATGGGGTCTCGCTAAGTTGCTGAGGCTGGCCTCCAATTTGCAATCCTCTTGCCTCAGTCTCCGGAGTTGCTGGGATTGCAGGCATAGGCCACCACACTGGGCTGTCTTTAAAACACACACACACACACACACACACACACACACACACACACACACACACATTGTTTTAAATAAATATTTAAATGTATTTTATATCATTTAAATAATTTAAAGGAAACCACATAATTTTGCATAATATAAAAAGGGAAATAGCATTATATGGCAGAAAGACCACTGTTTGGCAGCCAGGCTGGCCTAAAGATAGTGAATGGGCAGCCCTGACTGTCTTTGTGGCCTTGAGCAAGTCACTAAAATCTTCCTGCTCTTCAGCATCCCTCTATTTGCAGTGACACTACAGTATTTAAAC
>CM053413.1:39425038-39539818 GCA_028644305.1 Xerus rutilus
CACTGAGCCACATCCCCAGCCCTATTTTGTGTTTTATGTAGAGACAGGGTCTCACTGAGTTGCTTAGCACCTCGCCATTGCTGAGGCTGGCTTTGAACTCGCGATTCTCCTGTCTCAGCCTCCCTAAGTGCTGGGATTACAGGCTTGAGCCACCGCGCCCGGCTGTAAGTTGTGTCTTAACTGGAGGACATTGAAGATCTTGCATAGCATGGACCAGAAGTCATACTGTAGCTGAAAGGGGGATTCAGTTGAGGAAGCCCACCCATGGGAAGCCAGCAAATTCTCCTTCTTGCCCCTCTTTGAAACTTCTAAGTAGCTGGTAGCAAAAGCTTTTCCTGTCATGGCTGCTTTAGGGAAAACTCAAGCCAAGGCTGATCCTTCATTTTATTCTTGTATGGAGATGATATAGTGGGCTTGTCTGGGGATTGTGATAATTTGCCATTCTGTTTCATCCTGAACTTGATTAGTACAATTGAGGAGCTGGAGATATTCATGTGTTTGAAACAAAGAGAAGGGTTTTTCATATTTACTCCAGATTGCTAATCAAAGTGTCCATAAGATCAGGTGGGTGTAAGGTGGGGATCAAGGCTTTGGCATTGCTTAATACCTGTCTATATGTTTGTAGTAGGCATTTTGCTATTTTCATTTCATAGTTTTTGAAAGCCTTTCATATCTGAGTAAGTCTTCCTAACCATGAAACTTAATAAAGCAACATTCTAGAAATTCTCATCTAAAAAGTGAAAGTATTTTGGTCTTTATCTGGCAAAATAAGTAACTTTTAAAAAATTGTTTAATAAGTAGTATTAATTTTATATGTCATTGGGTAAATTTCTCAATGAACTCATAGCTGTTGTTTCAGCCATTCAGGAATAGAATTTGTCTTCTCAGTTTTAAAATTAGGTGCAGTGAAGTGGTCCCCGGAAACATGAGTCAGGGCAGAACTTCCACCCTGGTGTCTCAGACAAATTTTTATTGACTGCTTATGATGCTCTCTCACGGCATAGCACTGAATCTCTCTGCATATGCACATTTCTAATCTCATGTGAGAGACAGGACAGATAAACAGTGAACTGTGGCTCTGGGAGTATGTGTTGTAGTAGAGAGATTTTAAAAAGCAGACATTTGATGGGAGCGTACTTAGAGCTTCCACCTTCTAATCTATACAGTGTGGGAACTGGATGACATCTCTGCTCTTTTTCAGCTTGGAAACTCTGGGAGCCTATAGAGGTTCAGGCCACATCTGGACCTAGAATATTTGTTTTGCATGACCATTGAATCGTATATACACTGTGGACACAGTAAATATTTACAGCCCCCTTGAATTGTAGTATTTTCTTTTCTCTGTTGTTCACTGTTGTTGGCTGGCTCCCCTAAGCGCTGCATAGGTTTTTTTTGTTTGTTTCATTTTGTTTTTCCTTTCATTGAGTATAACAGAGCATGTCTTGTGTGGCTTTAAAAAGTAACCTCTTTGCAAAGTATGGTGGCCCACCCAGGAGACTGAGGCAAGAGGATCCCTTGAGCCCAGGAGTTTGAGACTATTCTAGGTAAAATAGCAAGATCCCATCTCTAAAAACAAATAAACAATAACAAAAACCCTGGGGTGTAGCTCAGTGGTAAGAGCATTTTTCTATCATGCACGAGATCCTGGGTTCCACCTCCAGGACCACTAATGCAAAAAAAAGAAAAGAAAGAAAAAAGTCACTTCTGTGCCTCAAACTACCAAAATAGCCATCCAAGAACAAGGTGGGCTGCCAGAACTGCATCGCATCCCCCATTTCCTCTTAGCAACTTGAGGGAGAATGCAGAGGATGACACAAGGCCAAGATGAGATAATGCCTGGGGTCTGGTGGTTGAAGTCATCCTGAAGAGGCTTCCTGTCAGATAAAGCATTTCCGGGCACTGGGATCCTGCCCAGGGGTGGAAGGGGGTGGGTGTGTGTATGCCACTTACTTTCCCAGATTTTGCAAACCTAGAGACCAAGCCGGCTTTTTTACTACTCCATGAAGAGAGGTCATTCCCTTTTGCAGGGGAAGAAGGGGAAAGGGTGATCTTTTGCCATCTACCCTAAGCTGTTAGGTTCTAAAGGAGGGTGCCCTCTAGGGCCAAAGCATCCTAGCAGTGGTGAGTTTATGCAAGAAAACCCTATCATTGAAATGTCATCTACTAAACCTTTGGGGATTTGAAGGGAAAATACAGAGCGTAGAGATAGTATAAGATAAACAAGACCCTATTCTTTGTTGTTTTGTATTTTTAATAAACTTTCATCAAGGGACAATTTTAGATATACAGAAAAGTTGTAGATAGTTCAGAGAGTTCCTGTATACCCTTTACCCTCCTTCTCTTATGTGAACATCTTAAATTACCACAGTACCTTTGTCAAAATCAAGAAAGTAGCCGGGTATGGTGGTGCGCACCTGTAATCCCAGCACTTTGGGAGGCTGAGACAGGAGAATCGCAAGTTCAAAGCCAGCCTCAGCAACGGTGAGGCACTAAGCAACTCAGTGAGACCTTGACTCTAAATAAAATACAAAACAGGGCTGAGGATATGGCTCAGTGGTTGAGTACTCCTGAGTTCAATCCCTGGTACCAAAAAAAAAAATTCAACAAAGTATCATTGGTACAGTGCTACTAAGAAAACAACAGAGTATGTCTAGACTTCACTCCACATTCTTCTTTTTTTTTTTTAAACATTTTTTTTAAACTTTATTTAATTTATTTATGTATTTTGTATGTGGTGCTGAGAATCTAACCCAGTGCCTCATGCATGCGAGGCAAGAGCTCTACCACTGAGCCACAACCCCAGCCCCACATTCTTCTTTAAAAGCTAAAAATTTAAGGACAGCTACATCCCCTCACCCTTATGCCAACACACAAATATATATATAAAATTCTACTTTAAAAATGTTTCTGGGGCTGGGATTGTAGCTCAGTGGTAGAGCGCTTGCCTCGCATGCGTGAGGCCGTGGGTTCGATCCTCAGCACCACATACAAAGCAATAAAATAAAGACATTGTGTCCATCAACAACTAAAAAAATATTTTTTAAAAAAATATTTTTTAAAAAAATGTTTCTATGGAAAGACATAAATTTATCTAGTTATATGAATAGGTATCATGCTCTCCTGCCTTTGAGTCAGTTTATACAAATTACCATTTGTGTTTTGGGGGTGACTCACGTGACCATCAGTCAGTGTACTTTGCTGGATTGTGTTGACCTCTTGGTGTCTTAGGACTGTTTGTGCTTTCCCAGTTCTCGGGTCAGCTCATCATAGCTCGCTCACTCCTCTCTTGTTACCAAGCTGCCAGCTGTTGTTTTCCTCTGCCATCAGCATCTCTGGTGGCAGACAGACCTCCTCCCAGCTGCTGCCCTGTTAAGATTTTATGACCATGTACTGCTTTTTGAAATTCTGAGAGGAAAAATACCTATTAATAAAGCTCATGGATGACATTTTTTTTTCAAAAGCCGCCTTAATTATCTTATTTCCAGGGGTTTTTGTTTAGTTTCAGTACTAGAGATTGAACCCAGTGGTGCTTTACCACTGAGCTGCATCCCCTTTTTAAAATATTTTATTTTGAGATAGGATCTCCTTAATTTGCCCTAAGGTCTGCAAACTTGTGATCCTTCTGCCTCAGCCTCCTGAGTTGCTGGGAGTTTAGGTGTGCACCATGGTGCCTGGAGCCATTTCCCAGTTTTGGACCAGATTTTGATTTAAAAGCAAAACAAAACAAAACAGTGAAAAGTTCAATAATAATTTACTTAATAGAATCTAGATTTGTGTGTGTATGTGTGTGTGTGTGTGTGTGTGTGTGTGTGTGTGTTGTATGTATGTGGTGCTTGGGATTGAACCCAGGGCCTTGTGCATGTGAGGCAAACACTCCCCAGCCCCTAGAATCTAGATCTTAATACCTAAAAATATGTGAGTGAATGTCTTATGTAGAGATTTTTTTTGGGGGGACGAGGTACCAGGGATTGAACTCAGGGGTACTTGACCACTGAACCACAACCTCAGCCCTTTGTTGTGCTGTATGTGGAGACAGGGTCTCACCGAGTTGCTCAGCACCTCACCGTTGCTGAGGCTGGCTTTGAACTCATGATTCTCCTGTCTCAGCCTCCCAAAGTGCTGGGATTATAGGCATGCAACACCACACCCAGTTTATGTAGAAATTTTTACCAAAACAAAACAAACAAAAAACTCATTCTATGTTATTTTCTTCCAATGCATTCAAACTATCTTTTAACTCTAAATATTGATCTATATAAAATTTTACTTTCCCCCCCAGTTTTGTTGTTGTTTTTTGTAGTTTTATAAAAAATGTTTATTTACTATAAAAAAGTTGGGAAATATAAGTTTTTATTTTCTACACCATTATCTTTTTTGGGGGGAGGGGGTGGTACCAGGGATTGAACTCAGGAGCACTCAACCACTGGGCCACATCCCCAGCCCTATTTTGTAGGGTTTCACTGAGTTGCTTAGCACCTCACTGTTGTTGAGGCTGGCTTTGAACTTGTGATCCTCGGGCCTCAGCCTCCTGAGCTGCTGGGATTACAAGCAGGCACCACTGCACCTGGCCCACCATTATCTTTAAAGGCTACATAATATTATAGTTTATGGCTATATTTAGTTCATAGAGTACGACCTGTAAAGTATTTCTGGTTTTCTTTTTTTTAATAATCCTCCTATGATGAACAGTCTTATACCTACACTTTTTTTAAAAAATTTTTTTTAGTTGTAGACAGACACAGTGTCTTTATTTCATTGCTTTGTATGTGGTGCTGAGGATCGAACCCAGGGCCTCATGCATGCAAGGCAAGCGCTCTACCACTGAGCTACAATCCCAGCCCCTTATACCTACACTTTTGCACGCATCCAAGAGACTACATTCCTTGGAGTGGAGTTATTGAGCCAAAAATGTATGCTCAGATGGTTATTAACAGTCTTTCCCATGTTTAGCAGCATGTTAGAAATGCAGGCTTTTCTGGCTGCAGAAGGAAGCTTCTCTTCCTGAAGTTCTAGAATGGAGTTGTCCAAGTGGCTGTAGCGCAGGACAGCTTGCTAGGGTGAATTCAGACAGCCTTTTCAGGTGACTTCTTCACTCCCGGGAGGGCATGATGTGTCAGGACCTGTTGCAGTTCGTTGTGACCTCATGGGCTAGGGGTGATGGCCTCGGAGAGAAGAGTTTATGAGGGGGCAGGCCTCCACAGGCTCTGTTCCACACAGCATTCCTTGCCCTCCAGCTTCAGGGAGCTTCACAAAATAGCCTATTTCAGGAATAGTCATCCTCTTTAGTTCCCACTGGTAATTATTGGACCATCTTTTATCCTCAGGTTTTCTGCCTGATGGACTATTCAGTACAAATTTCTTGGCAAGCTTTCTAGCCAATTAAAGATGGAAGGCTAATTCCATTGAGCAGGCAATTCCAGGCAGCTCAGCTGATGGGGTTGTGGCACTAATGGTGGGATCCTGAGGCAAGGGTTGGGGACCATGAGACAAGAGTTTCTTTCCTATGTGCTCAGTTGGCTATGCTCTTTGGGGGGTATGGTAGCAGAGTGGAAAAAAGTCTGGATTCTTTGCTTATTTCTTCTCCTTCCTTTTAAATAAAGTCGTTTTTAGGGGTTAAGGGAAGAGCTGAGTGGTAGGATTGTATGCTTAGCATTAAAGAGGCCTTGGATTCAGTCCCCAGCACCACCAAAAAACACAAAGAGGAAAGAAAGTTTCTTATGCTCTTCTTTAGAATATAGTAGCCACTGTTCTGTTTAATCAGCAATTTGGCACCAGTCTTTTCAAAAGCTCATGATACGTGTTTTGAACCTTCTGATTTGGATTCTGACTCTTCACCTTCCTTAGGAAGCCATGTGACTATCATATAAAGCATACTTTCTGCAGGTGCTGCATCTTTGAAAACATGAATTCATGCCTCATACTCAGAGGAAGGGTCTTCTGGGAGAGAGTGAAGTAAAGACCACTGCAGAACACACATCATCATCGACCCACACACAATGTCTTTTTGTATCCTGTCTGGTTGTCTTTTAAGGATCTTTAGAATGGGTTTGGGTTGAAATCACACTGGCATCCCAGACACAGGATTGTGTCTGATCTATGGGCAGACTCAGTGGGTGAATGAATGAATCATTGAATAGATAAGTCATAAAATGAATGAGTGAGACAGCTTATGAGGATAATCCCATGGTGGAATTTATAATGTTTCAGAACTGATTTTTAATTTAAAATGTTTACCCAACTAGTTACTATTTCCTCAAGTATTTCTTCAAGTATTGTAATAGATTAAAGTTAACAGGACATTTCTATGCACAAAGTATGCAGGAACCCAAAATTCCCTATCCTAAAACAGGCTCCCTTCCCTCCAGGGAGGAGCTGGCCTTTATTCTTTTAGCAGATTTTCATCAACTCTTGATTGAAAACAAACATCTGTTTTTCAATTTGTTTCTTCCTAAAATCATTCTCTTGACTTCATGCAATCATGAGTAGTTCTCTCTAAAGCACAGAGGATGAGGAGAGGCCCCAAGTGAGCAAGTGGCTTGTGTTAGTTTCATGCAAACAGAGCACCTTGGCCTCCTGAGCTGTCAGGAAAACCATTTTCGCTGCTTAACTGCTTATGCTAAACACCAACCATTTTCCTGAGAGGCATGATTTTCTCCCCTTTGGGAAACTGCGGGGGAAAAAAGACTTAAGTCACTTTTTCTCCTTTTAGGAAACAAAAGACTTAAGTCATTTCTTGATCTCTGAGAAATCTCCCCCCTACCCCCTACAGGAAGGTTGTGTGGAGGTGCATGATTCAGTTTTTCAATTTTTTTTTTCTACAGAGGTCAGGGGTGAGCTGTGGGTGACTCAGACACAGGGTAGATTATTTATCAGGCCCCAATTTCAGCCCTACAGCCTGGGTTGGGCTGTACCTTCTGGGTTGTTTTCTGTGTAGTATGAAAATGAGAGTATAGAGAGTAGTACACCTTAAGTCTTTCTGCTAAAGAGAAATGGTTCTTCTTCTGAGGGAATAATATTGTCTTTTCATGTGGCTTAGACCTTTGGAAATGCAAGTATCAACTAATTAAAGAAAGCTTACTCTGAATTATTTTATCTCACATTTAGCATGTCTTAAAATTGTCTCATTTTAAAGCATGCGCTGAGCGTATACACTAACTTTAAAAAAAAATGCTACCCAGGCATGGTGGCACACACCTGTAATCTACCAGCATCTCTGGATGCTGAGGCAGGAGGATTGCAAGTTCAAGGCCTGCCCTTCTACAGGGCCCCTGGGTTCAACACCTCCCGCCCCCAAAAAAACCCAACTAATACTAAAATTGTGAATACACAAAAACAGAGCTCATCTTCAGAATATTTTTGGTAATCACAGTTTTTCTTTAAGTAAAAACATTTTTTTAATACATTTAAACCTAATACATTTATTTTTCACACCTCCAAAGTCTTATTTTTTTAATTATACTAGCATTACATGGATATTGCAGAAAATCATAAAATAGAAGTAAACATAAAGACAAATTATCAAAACATAATTTTACCACTCTCCATATTTTGAAGGACAGTGTTCCTGAATGTGCAATTACATGTATGCACAGACAGGCTGATGCATGGTACAGAAAATTTTGAGGCTTACTTGTATTCCTTGGTGGTCAACAGGGCCTTATTCTTGTTCATATGGACCTTAATATTTTTAATATCTATATAATATCAAATTGTTCAACTTTAGGTTTTCACCATTAGCCACAACTTTTAGTCAGCACTATAAGCTATCTGCCATCATTGTTTGCTTGTTTGTTTTTGCAGTATTGGGGACTGAACCAGGGTCTTGGGCATGCTAGGTAAGCACTCTGTCTCTGAGCTCTGTCCCCCAGCCCTGATCTGCCTTCTACTTCATATCCAGTGGTGGGCAAAGCATTTTCCATGCACCGCTTGCCTTTTTTATTTAATTGAGATAAAATTCAATTCCATAATTATTTTAAAGTGTACAATCCCATCCTAGAATGTTGTGCAGCATGGTGTGGGACTATCACTTCTGTCTGTCACCAAAACACTTTTGTCACCCAGAGGGAAGCTCCCCCTCCCCCGTTAAGCAATTATTCCATCTCCCCACTCCTCAGGCCCTGGCAACCACTAATCTACTTCCTATCTCTATGAAGTCACTTATTCTGGATATTTCAGACACATGGTATAATTTAACATGTGACCTTTGGTGCAGCATCTTTTACCCCCACAGGCCCTCTCAGGTAAGATCAAGGAGGTTAGGAGCTTGCTGGGGTTCCCATCATCACCAACCTGTAGGATCAGAATATTAACCCTGTTCTCTGTGGTCATAAAGCCTCGTTCTGTCACACCATCGTGCTCTTCCCATGGTCTGTAGGCTCTTACATATGAGCATGCACTCTTTTCTTGGCCTGTTTACTTCAACATCATGTTAGATGATTGGTCCTTTTCCTTTGCTTCTCATTTGCAAAATGGTAAAGCTCCAACACAGTGGTTCTCACATGGTAGTATCTTATCATCCTCACCTGGAGGATTTGCAGCATTTCTGGTTTGGGTCCGAGGCGAGGCCTGAGAATGTGCACTCCTCACAAGTTCAAAGGTACCATTGATGCTGCTGGTCCATGGACCACCCCTTGGGAGTCACTGCTCTGCCAAAGGTGGTGCAGAAAACTTGTTTCCAGGCACTGTCTCATGATTGGGAGGCTTGCATTGGCACTTAAGAATAGTGAAAAGTCAGAAAAATTAAGCAGTTATCCAGCTTGGTGAATATGTAGGTGTGATATTCACAGGGGCTGAGGATTCTCCTGAAGTGTGATTCAGACTTGTATTTGGTTTTCCATATATATGTTTTAAAAAATGCACATCTGGCAAGATTGTAAATGTGCACATCCTGTGATCCTGCCTTATAAATAGCAAGTTTGAGCTTTAGAGACCCTGTCTTAGGAATGCAGAAGGAGGCTTGTAGAGGGAAGTGCAATACATTTTATAACAGTTAAAAAATACTCCAGGTTAAATACTCCAGTTAAATATTCCAGGTGAGGATGATAAGATACTATAGAAACAGAAAAGATATAAGCATTCATCTCACAAGAGAATAGATAAGTAAATTATGGTGTGTGAAGACCTAATGCAGTTAAGCTTTGGATTAGAGCAATATTAAAGAAGGTAGGAGGAGCTCAAAAACAATGTTAAGTGGAGAAAATATTTAGATCCTAAATACTCTCAGAAAACATTACTACATACTATTTGTGGATGCCTGGAATAAATATAGAGGTCAAACGTTAGAAATAGTCTCCAAAGAAGATGCATGAATAGTCAGTAAAAACATGAAAAGATGCTTGGTATTGATTGACATTAGAGAAATATAAATCAAAATCACAGTGATATATTATTTCATATCGACCAGGATGGCTATAATAAAATGGGATGTAAATAACCAGTGCTGGTAAGGAGATGGAGAATTGGAATTCTTGTATGGAACTGCTGGGAATGTAAATAGGGTAGCCACTGTGGAAGAGTTTGGTGCTTCCTCAAAAAGTTAAATGTAAACTTATCATATGACCCAGCAATTTCATTCCTAAGTATATACCCAAAAGGGTTGAAAACAGGGACTCAAATAGATACTTGCACATGATTGTTCACAAAAGCACTATTCACAATAGCCAAAAGGGGAAATAACCCAAATGTTCATCAACCAATGAATGAATAAGCAAAATTTGGTATATCCAAACAAGGGGATATTACTAAAAAAGGAATGAATACCACAATATGGACCAAACTTAAAAACACTGTGCTAAATGAAAGAAGTGAAACATCAGTGGTCTTATATATCCAGTATGACTCCATTGATAGGAAATGTCCAGAGTAGGCAAATCCATAAAGACAGAAAATAGATAAGTAGTTGTCAGGGGCTGGGGTGAGGGTGGGGGAGATTTAGAAGGTATGGGGTTTCTTTTGAATGATGGAAATGTTCTGGAATTAGTGGCTATAGTTGTACACCATTGTGACTATAATTATCACCACTGAATTGGATGCTTTAAAATGTTTAAAATGATGAATTTTATGTTATGACTTTTATCTCAATAAAAATATTTTTGTAATGATAAATGGACTAGTAGCATATAGACATAATCCTAATTGTAGGATACTAGTAAGTGTCGCTGGGGACAGCTAAATGTGGGATGTGGGCAAAGGTGATGTCAGCCATATTGGCAATGCTTTATTTCTTTCATCTATTAAAAAAAACAACACTGGAAACAAATTTAACATTGAAATATTAATTCTCAATGAGGGAAATGTTAATGTTTATTACATTATCCACAGTATTTTGCTATGATTTTTCAAGCTTCTCAAGGAAAAAGAAATCACAGCAGATATAAAAGGGTCAGGGACAGCTGAAATGATAACACTATGGACAAGGGCCTTCTTGGGCTGCGGATGTGGCTCAGAGGTAGGGTGCTTGCCTAGCATGCACAAGGCCCTGGGTTCCATTCCCAGCTTGGCAAAGGAAAAAGAAAAAGAAAGAGGAGAGGGAAGGAGAAGGAAGATGATGGAAGAAAAGGACCTTCTCATTCAGCTCAGGCCTCTGCTTACCTCCTGAGACCCCAGTGGATCTGTACACTCTCCATATTGCCCCCACTGGCCCTCCTCACCAAAGTCATCATTGCAGTCCTGATTTTGTAGAAATGTCAAAGTTCTAGATTCCTCAGTGACTCATTGCAGATATTTGCCCTCCCAACTCCTCCCTGAGCCTGGACACAAGTCCTCTTGCCTGTTCTTTGTGCACCTCCTGCTGCCAGGTTCACTCAAAGATTATTGAAGTTTAGGTTGAGAAAAAAAAAAAAAAAGAAACAAGAGAGTAATTTCTGTTTTTGTGAATATGATGACTACTTACCATGAAACTGGGAAGAAAACCTCAACCTTTCTTAAAGTGCTGATTATCTCTTCTGAAATTATTTCTGCTGGGAAAGAAGAGATCTTTGTCTCAGGTAAGCAGGCCTCAGAATAATGAATGACGGATGAGTACCACAGGCTGCTTCTCCAGGGGTCTAGTGCAGGTGTCAGCAAATTTCAACCAAGCCTGGCCTGCTGTCTGCTTTTATGAATGAAGTTTTATTGGAATTCAGCATATTCTTTTATTTACTTAGTGTCCATGGCTGCTCTCACCCTGTATCAGCAGAGTTGAGTAGTTGTAACAAAGATAGCATAGTCTGGAAAGCCTGGAATAACTATTATTTGCCTTTTATGGGAAAAGGTTGTCAACCCTTGACTGTGGTTTAGAACATAAACTCTTAATCCCAAATGCCATTGGAAGGTAATGAAGAGACCATGAAGATCTTCCTTCCTTCTTATTTGAGGTAAAGATGACACAAAAATGCAGAGAAGTGGGGTGAAAAGTCCAGGACATCAAGCAGATGACTGCTTGGGAATTAAGAGCAGGGGCTCTGGAGTTAAATGCCACTTACTGGCCGCACAGCCTTGGGTATGTTATTAAAGCTTACAGGGTGTTACCTTACTTCTAAAACAGTGTTCTTGAGAAGGGTAATGAGATAACTTAGTTATTTCATCGGTAAATATTTGCTAGGCTCCATTCTGTGCCAGGCACTGTCTGAGATGCTGGTGAAAAAACAGCAAACACGAGGGACAAGCTCTCTGCCTTCATGGAGCTTGCAGCCTAGCTGGGGAGACAGCAGACAGCCATAAATCAGCAAAGATACAGTCCAGTCTTGAGGTGGCTAGGGCCAGGGTAGGCAGGGGAGACCTGCAGAGCAATGGGAGTTGAGGATCTCCTATAGCTGGGAAGGTCAGAGAACCTCTGAGCAGGGATCATTTAGCTGATGCCTCCATGACTAAAAGAAGCCAGTCTTGCAGAGATTTTGGGGCAGCAGACACAGCCAATACAAACATCCTGGTCTGGTGTGAGGCTGGCAGGGTTAGGAAGGAGGAAAGGAGAGGTGCTGGAGCACAGAGGGTGAAGAGGAGAGAAGCAGGAGGTGAGGTATGGGAGGCGGCAGGACCAGATCCTACAGGGTCTTGCCAGTTGTGACAAGAAATTGAGATTTGTACGGCAGAAGCCAGTGGAGGATTTAGACAACAGAGAGAGGGTGCTGGGATCTGATGTAATTCTTCAGAAGGGCCCTCTGGTTGCCATAATGCAGTGAGATTGTACAGGCGCTGTTTGCATCAGGGAGACCAGTGAGCAAGCAGGCTGTTGCACTGTTCCCGGTGAGAGACGGTGGAAGATTGGGCTGGGACAGTGGCAGGCAGGGGAGGTGAAGAGAAATAGGTGGAGAAGGTGAAACTGATGGGGCCTGCTGAAAGAGTAATAGATTTAATATGATAATATGTGGCAAAGGCTTAGCACAGGACCAGGCATATGGTATCATTGTCATCACTATTGTCACCAGCAGCATCACCACGGTCACCACTGCTGTCACAGCCACCAGCAAAGTCACCATCACCAGGACCACTTGCACCACCTCCCAGGTGTTGTTCCCGCCACCATCCATGAGGTCAGGAGACAGTGTGGCATTAGGGTTGAGTATATGCTGTAGCCATACCACTGGAGTTCACGCTCCAGTTCTGCTGCTCCCCAGCTCTGTCTCCTGGGAAGATGATGCCTCTTCCTGTGTCTCAGTTGCCTCCTTTGTAAAATGGGGTGGCCATGGTACTTTCCTCACAGGGCACTGTGAAGCTCTGTTACATGCTGGTCACATAGTAAACACTAAACACTGCTGCTGTTATTTGGGGAACTGGAATACAGTCCTATACTTAATAGAGATTTGGGGACATGGCTAAAATCCTACTCTTCTGTGGATATCCTCCTTGAGACTTGAAAACAAATCCCTCTTTATGTATCCCATCGATTGATGAAGCTGAGGGTGGGGGCTCCCGCCCTGACCTCCAAAATGCTGCAATTTCAGAGAGACAAGACAGCCCACTGTTTGTTAGAACATTCTGGCTTCAGGCTTTTAAGTCAGCATTCCAAAGATTTAAAGGCAAAATACATATTGGAATTTCCACAGCAAGAGTATTGGGGCTCTGAGCCACAGCTGTGTGGGGGTTGGCAAGCTTGTTGTTTGCATGACATTACCTCTTAAAAGCAGGCTTGGCTGGTCACCATGGCACATGCGTGTAATCCCAGCAGTTTGGGAGTCTGAGGCAAGAGGATCTCAAATTCAAGACCAGCCTCAGCAACTTATTGAGACCTTTGGCGATTTAGTGAGACCCTGTCTCAAAATAAAAAATAAAAAGACCCTGTCTCAAAAAGTCAAAAGTGCTGGGGACGGGGGATGTGGCTCAGTGGGTAAGCACCTCTGGGTTCAATTCCTGGTACCAAAAAAAAAAGGAAGCTTGGTAAGAGTGCATTATTTAGCCTTCATGGGCAGACCAAGTAAAGAGCATTGGTGTGTCTGTCACACGCTGGACAGGCAGGCTGCTGGAACCAGTGGACAAAGCCCTCAGGACCTGCACTCACCTGGAACCCAGACAGCTTGCGCAAGAGACCACGTTCACTGCTGCTGAGGCATCTTCCGCAGGCCCCAAGCAGATAGCAGTTGCACCATGCCTAAGTCTGTCCCAAAGAATTCCCTCCCGCTACAACCACATAGGGATCTCTTCTGCCTCTGTTTTCCGGATGACAATGAGGAAGATCAGTAGCAACACATGGTAAAAATCCACTCAGGAGACTGGTGCTGTAGCTCTATGGTAGAGCGCTTACCTCGCATGTGTGAGTCACTAGGTTTAATCCTCAGCACCGCATATGAACAAACAAATAAGTAAATATATTTAAAAAAAAAAAAAGATCCGCTCAGTCCCTGCATGGACTTTCTCCCTCCCACTTAGAAACAAGCCACCCCAAATGATAATTTTCACTCCTGGGCCAGAGTCAGTTCTCAGACTCAAGAGCTGGAATTTTTGGAGATAGTAGCTCTGGATATCTTTTCCTTCTACTATTTAGTTTGGGCACATTGCTTCTTTGCTTTTTTTTTTTTTTTAATTTTTTTTTTAGTTGTAAATGGACACAACATCTTTTTTTTATGTGGTGCTGAGGATTGAACCCAGTGCTTCACACATGCAAGGTGAGCGCCCTACCACTGAGCCACAACCCCAGCCCTGCTTCTTTGCTTTTAAAGCAAGGAAGAGAGCAAAATGGTGTAGTGTAGTGAACATCTGTCTTTTGCAGCCAGTTAGAACTTTATTTTTACCACTTAGAACCTGCCACCTTAATCCAGTTACTTAACCCCTTTGAGTCTTAGTTTTCTTCTCTGTAAAATGGCAACAGTAATACTTGCATCCATGCTTTTTGTAACTTTAACAATGCAGGTAAGGTGGAAAAAGAAGAGGACTTTATTTTTATAACAGTGTTGATGGTTGGTTGTTACACTTTACATGGAACATGCATTCTGAGTTATCTGCAAGATCTTGAGAGTAGGTTGTTTTTCTGCTTTTTAAATCTCTACTTGAATATCACCAGCAGATGCTTACTGTGCACTTGCTGTGTCAGGCAGTCACTGAGCGTTCACATGTGTTTAATCCTCCTGGAAGCCATGCTTGCCCCCGCCTGGCTTTGAGGTGTTTTCTTGCCCAGTTCTTCCTGCAAAAACCTCAAATCTGGTTTTCATGCCTCTTCCAAAACCAGTCACTGTGACCATATGAAGGGGGTTGCGGATGGCTCAGTCCTGAATGTACTCCCAAGGGGACTCAGTGGGCTCAGTCCCTCTGAAACCACAAACACTGAAGAGTTGAGGAGGGGTGGTTTCCCAAAAGAAAATCATAGAACCGTTATTGGAAGAGCAAGGAATTGGTGCTGACTGAGCCAAAGCCCCAGAGTGCACTGCAGCACCAGCAGCTTGTTCTTGAAGCTCTTAAGTACTCAACTCTGGGTGCCAACAGCCCAAGCAATGAACATCTTGAATGGAGCAGTTGGACTCTGTTAAGCCTAGAAAAACGAAGGCTCACTGAGCTGCTGGCATGTGATCGTCATCATGAGCAACAGCTTTTGTCAGCCCTCACCAGCTTTACAGAGTAAAACTAAACAAGCAGAAAATGTTGATGCCCGTCTGTCTCTGATGGGTTTCTGAGATTCTAATGGAATTTTTTCAGAATAGGTACCATCATGCAATCAGCATTCATCAAGTGCCAAATCCCAGCAAAAAAAGAGCATAGAAAGATATTCTTTCTATCTTCTCAACCACTGACCATGGTTTTGGAAAAGAACGAGGTCTTGAATTGGGTGAGGTTCTGAAATTAGTGATTTTGTAAATGTCATTTGAAAACTCCTTCCAGGCCGGGTGTGGTGGTGCACACCTGTAATCCCAGCAATTTAGTTGGCTGAGGCAGGAAGATTGAAATTTTGAAACCAGCCTGGTCAACTTAGCAGGTCAACTTAACTGTCTCAGCCTGGGCAACTTAACTGTCTCCAAGTTAAAAAAAAAAAAAAAAAAAAAAGGCTGGGAGTGTAGCTCAGAGGTAGAGCACCCCTGGGTTTCATCCTCAGTATGGCAAAAATAAAAAATACTTTTTAAAAATAATAAAGTAAACTCACTTCACACCTGAGTATTTTGTAGCTTGTGAAGAATGTGGCATGAAGTGCAGAGGTCCTGATAAATGAAATGGTGTGGCTACCCTACCGGCTATGCCAGGAGTAGTAACTAATATACACTGTGCCCTGTGGTATGCCTTTATCGTCCATGCATCATCATCTCCTGTGGTTTCCCCAGTAACCTTATGGAAATGTACTGTTTTTATCTCCACTGGAGGAAGGAGGAGGTGAGAAAACTGAGATTCAGAAAGATTTACTCATCAGGTCCCAGAGCAAAAATGAGTCAGAATTCAGACTCAGGCTGATGGACTGCAGAATGCGTGCCCCTAACAGTGCTCAGTAACCCTGACCTTATTGCTTCATCGGGTTTCTTCATCTTTTTTTTAACAGGTGAGTATTTGGGTTATTAGAAATAATCTCTACATAGCGTTGCCACTAAAGTGTTTTCCTCTGAGAATCATGGCTTACAACAATACGCCATAACAATGAAAAACTCAGATTTTTCTCTTTCTTCCCTCCTTTTGCAGGGAACATTCACAGTTACTACAGTGAACTGTGAGTGAACTACAGTGGTACCCTCTTTTCATTTTATCTGTAGGAAGAAAGGCAAGGAGGCAGGGTACTGACCAAGTTGGCCATCAGCTCTGAATGTGATCATTGTCAATGATCTTCAGAAGTAGTATCAGTCCATGAGACTGGGTAATTATAGACCTGTCAATGGTTTGAAGGCTGGACTTTTAAGCAATCAGAATTCGAATCATAGCCTTGCCACTGCGACCTCAAAGAAATTACAGAACCCATCTGAAGCTCAGTTTTATCATTCATAAAGGGAGTCATTTTGTAGGACTGGGTTCCTAGGGTTGTCATGGGGATTAAAGGAAATGATGGTTTCAAAATGCTTAGCTCAGTGCTGCCTCCAGTAAAGGTCAAAGAAGACTGGCTGCTAGTAATACAACCATTTATTGCTGCCTGACTCTTAGTATTATTTCCTATCCTTACAGGAAATAATCACACTTTTTCCCCCTCCAAAACAAATATCATCACAACAAAATCTCCATTTTTATCACCAACATTTAATAGTTAAATATCCTTGTCTTTTCAGTGGTTTGCAAAGTACCTTGCAATTTCCTCTCTTCCTAATTCCTGGAAATCTGTTTGTTTGAACTTGAATTGTTTAAAGTTCTCTGTTGAGCAAATTGTTGTGTGTGTGTATGTATGTGTGTGTGTGTGTGTGTGTGTGTGTTTCCTCTGATGTCCTAAAGCCTTGCAAAACAGTAGCTTTTGCATAATCTTTGATAAAATTTGCACAAACTCCCTGAAAGCTCTGACAGGCCGGTAGCTTTAGCACTGCTTTCCTTTGTAGCGGGCTCTCTGATGCCTTCTATTTTCATTTTTTTTCCTTAAGATCCTTTCTCTTTATTTAGCTTCCAGGGGAATCTCTTGAAGGGCTTTCTCTAAAATATTCTTACCTCCCCTAGTCACAATTAAGCTGTTATCTTGGTGACAGGTACTGCTGAATACCGCATAGAATCACAGATGGTCATGTGGTTTGGCCCACGGATTAGTGCCTTTTCCAGGCGATAAAGATCCCAAGGGCAGTTACAGAGCTTTGTCATAAAAAAAAATTGATTATTTATGGCAACCTTGATTCTGGTGGTTACAATAACCAGGGGTCTACTTAATTATTTTCCTCCCTTCCCAAGGAACATCTCTGGAATTCATTCATGACCAAAGAAATGCACAAAGGCACAGATGAGCTTTTTAATCAGGATCACCTCCCATCTGTAGAGCATTTCCCAGATTCCAAAGCACTTCCACTTCCATAATCCACTTCCATAATGAACCTGTCTCTGGAAGCTGGTCAGATGTATCTTTCCAGGGAAGACGCAGGAGAGGAGGAGGAAAGCAAGCAGCGCTGGCTGGCGTAGGATTTGGGGATGATTAGCATTCTGGTAGGTCCAGATAGGATGTGCCTGGGCTTGACCATGATAAGATGGTGAACTGATCTCCAGCTCTGGTGGTGTTTTCTTTCTTTTCCCCCAATCTTGCTAATAACAAATGACCCTAGAGAGAATTTCACAATACTTGGGGAGAATCTAAACCATGAAGCAATCCTTTGTAGATTTGTTTAAGATGTTGTTTTATTTTTTTTAAATCTCTTTTGTAGTATGTTTAAGACATCCATCTCATATTGTACCCCTCATCTGCCACAAGAAGAAACTACAGAATAATCTTTGCTTCTGGATCAAAGTTAGTGAATTCCTAGCACAGGTCATCAGAAATATATTTGGGGGAGGAAAAGGGAATATTTCCTCCTTTTGGTTCATTAGGTTTCCAAAGAAGAAGAAAAAGAATGTATTTGAAGAAACTGATGTTTACAGTATTTATGAAAACACCATGCCCAAAATTCTGCCTCCCACCTTTTATTTTTGCAGTGCTGGGGATCAATCCTACCTTTTACCCTGTGTGTGT
Source organism: Xerus rutilus (assembly GCA_028644305.1). Lineage (NCBI taxonomy): Eukaryota > Metazoa > Chordata > Mammalia > Rodentia > Sciuridae > Xerus > Xerus rutilus. Next base: position 39,443,052 of record CM053413.1, read on the forward strand.
GGGGTGTGTGTGTGTATGTGTTTTTTTTTTTTTTAAATAAAAGATTGTTTTATTACCATAAGCAGTAGTGGGCTGCTTAGTATGGTGGATGTGTTGGGCAAAGGGCTCAGGATATGTGGGGGCTGGAATGACTGTGTGACTGAAGGGAAGAGAGGGGTTTTGAGGCCAGGCCCATGGGGGCCTCAGATACACTTCTGGCAATGGGCAAATTTCATGAAGGACTCATGGTAAGCCATGGCTAAGCCACCAATAAGATTCAGAAATTCTTGAAAATCTGGTCTGTCACTGTTGAGGTCCAGCTTCATCATGCGGTCAAGGACACCAGGATTCTTCTGGTTCTTTGTGAAAGCAGCCAGTTCTGTATTCGTGAGGCTTAGGAACTCCCTCTTGGAGAGAGTGCAGCTGTTGCCATCCTTTTGAGCATACTTCTGGAAAACAGCAATCAGGGACTTGATGCCCCACTCAGTCTCTGTAGGGTGGGACATTTTTGTCCAGTTGGAGTGGAGCAAGGAATGGGCAGCTGTGTCTAGGAGCTGCTGTGCGTGCAGCACGGGGATCCTGCTAGTCTACTTTTTAAAATTATTTTTAAAAAACCAAAAACCAACTATATGGCCTGTGATCAAGAGCCCTCCCTTATACAACCACGATTTTCATCTTGTGTATTCTCCCTGCAAAGCTTTTCCGCATATGTGCATATGTATTTCATGGGTGCCCTCAGAAACAGTTTTCATTCTCTATTTTACTAACTTGGCATTTTCCCACATTGCGTGGCTTCATAAGTATACTTGTTGATGTTGACACAGTGGTTGCCCAGTGGATATCCCATAGTTTTATTAAACATCTCCTATTGCCTGACATTTGGATCTCAGGGAAATTTAGGAGAGAACTGGAGAGTGTGAACCTTGAAGCCAACTTGGCCTGTATTTCTAGGTCTGCCCCTTCCTAGCTCTGTGATCTCAGGGACTTGCTTTCTTATCTGAGCCATGGGAAAAATAGTACTTTCCTCAAAGGGTTGTTTATGGAATAATGTATAGAAAGCCTTTGATAGAGTTCCTGGAGCATATTATACTCCCCATGTGTGGTAGCTAATCCATTATTTTTAATGCATCACTATTTAGATCAAGGTACATCGATCTTTTCATCTTTTGAATGATATCTTTTGGGAAATTCACATGTGTAGGGATATTAAGCCAAGATATTTGCATATCCATGTTGCTTTTGGCATGTATCGACTCTTTTGATGTCATGGTAGGGTTTGTTTTTTTTGTTTTATCTTGGTTTGGTTTGGTTTGGTACTAGGGATTAAATCCAGGGGTGCTTAACTGCTGAGCTGCATTCCTAATCCATTTTATTTTTTCACTTTGAGACAGAGTCTCACTAAGTTGCTTAGAGCCTCACTAAGTTACTGAGGCTGGCTTTGAACTTGTGATCCTCCTGTCTCAGCCTCCTGAGCCACTGGGATTATAGGTATGTGCCACCTCACCTGACTTGTTATAGTCTTTACTGTCACATTGATTCTAAGTGTACAATTTCAGTGTACCCTCACCAGAACTGACCAGAAGTTAAAGTTCTCTAAGTTGGATAATTTAGTGTATTGAACATGATACCTTGTGATTTGCTTACATTAAGAACGTAGAGAGAATAGTGTAGAGAGAATAGTATAATGAGTACCCTCCTCACCCATCAGCCCGCTTTTGTGATCACTGGCCTCTTCCAGTCTCAACATGCCTTATTTTTAGGAGTATCCTAAGCAAACCTCAGTCATATATTATTTCACTCATTATCACATTGGCATACATCTCTACCTCATAAGGATTTTTTTTTTTACATAACCTACTGCGCCTTACATCTAACAAGATTAATAAGGTTAATGAGTTCTTTCGTATTTGACTTTGGGCTGCATATTAGGTGATGTTAAGGAATTCTTTCTAAGTTGGAATTCCAACATGGTTCACCCATTTCTTATAAAAAAACTTAAACTCCTTTCTTTACCCTTTCACCATTGATTTATTGGAGAAAATGGGTAACTTATAGAATGTGTTATTATTTTATTTATTTATTTATTTTGTGGTATTGGGGATTAAACCCAGGGGTGCTCTACCATTGAATCACAACCCAACCCCTTTTTATTTTTTAATTTTGAGACAGGATCTTGCTAAGTTGAGCGGCTATCCTCAAACTTGTGATCCTCCTATCTCAGCCTCCCATATGACTAGGATTACAGGTGTGAACCTGGTTTATAGAATGTTTTCTATCCTGGATTTGGGGATTGCTTTCTCATGGTATGGTTCAACTTTTTTCTCTGTCCCATTTTCTTTCAACTGGTGAATAGATCTGAAGGCTTCATAAATATCTTCCTTAATTTTTTTAAAAAAATTTTGCATTGTTAGGAATTGAACTCAGGGTCTTGTACATGCTTGGTAAGTGCTCTACCACTGAGCAACACCAACAGCCCCTTCCTCAATTTTAACATGAAGTATTTTGAGGGCCAAACACACCCTCACAGTTCTTTCCTGAAGGGAGTTTTAGACAGAGTTCCTAATACCAGTTGTGACTGGCCTCTCCGGGCAGTAGGAGAGTAATTTAAAAATATTCTTGCCTGTTAACTGTTTGGAGAACTTGAATATAGGATTAAGTGATAATATTAGCATGAAATACTCCAGTTGTCATCAGTGATTGCCCTAGAAGTCCCTTTCTTAGTTCTAGTGCCTAAGAATGCTTGCAGAGGTAGGTGTGGTTAGATCCAGCTCCCAAGGTTTCTAGATGGAGAGATAATCTGAAGATTTGCTTGGCTACAGAATGTTAAGTAACTTCAAAAGTTACTTAACTGGAACATGATTTAAAATGGTAGTAATAAGCATTGTTAGAACTCAAAAGAACTATCTCCTTGGGGCTGAGTTGACCTGCAAAGCTTTCTCAGAAGAAAATCTTGGCTTGAGATTTGAAGTGATATTTTTAAATGTGGAGAAGCATGAGAGAGGGGCTATTCTGGATCTGAATTCAAAGATAAACAAAATTTAAAATATCAACAAGTTGATCTACTCATGTTGACAGCCCTTGGAACCTATCTTCTGAGACCTTCTCTTTCTTTTGTTCTTTAATTCATTTGACAAATATTTATTGAGCACTTATTATGTGACAATCATTTTGTGGCCTGGGGCATGTGGCTCATGAGGCAACCTGATTTCATGGTAAAACATGCAGAGAGTCAAAAGACCTTTTAGGTCCAGTTTTCAGAATAGAAGTACAAAAAGAGTTCCTTATGGTTCTTTTACTATTGGTATTTCTAGCTGGAGACTTTGGTAGGTCTGGCTGAGGTTGTAGCACACTGTCACCTGGGAAGAAAAGACTTTTCAAATGGAAAAAAAAATTGAACCATATATATATATATATATATATATATATAAATTTTTTTTTCTTCTTTTCCTCCTCCTCTTTCTTCTTCTTCACTCTTTCTTGTGGGAGCACTTTATCCTTTGAGCTCTAAAACCCAAGCTGGAAACTCATGAAGCAATATTTGCCACCACTCTAGGCAAAAATGCAAATGAAAACAAGGATTCTTTAGCTTCCAGACAGCTTGCCTTTGTTCAGATTCCAAGCTCCTCTGACGCAGGTGAAGGGGAGGTTGACCTGTGGTTATCCCTCTGGAAGAGGTGTGCTCATTTGCAAGAAAAAGTCTGAAAATGGCATATAGTGGAGTGAGTGGCTGAGTACAAAAGAAATTGTTGGCATTCTTCACATATTCGTACATCTTCAGCAGTAACTCAACCTCCATCATTTGATTCAGGTCTGTTTTCCTTTGAATTCAATTCTGTGAGCATCTGTTGAGTGCTTGCTGTGTGCAATTCTGATTGTTTCAAGAGGAGGGACTTTTGTTTCCTTCCCCATTATTTCCATCCACTTTGCCCCCTGAATGTACCCTCAAATAATCATACAAGCTAAGAATGTACATCATGGCTGCTGTGCAAACACAGCTTCAAGATAAGCCTGATTCCTCCCCCAGGACTCCCCTAAGCCCCTCTTTTCCCCTTTCTCCTCTTCCTGTCACATAAAAGTCAGGATGGGAGGAACTGAGAGTCAACCAATTTTGTCTGCTCACTAATATATTCCACTCCTTCCCCCCAACCAGAACCCCAGGATAGAGGGTCAGCTCATGATGTCTTGGCTTCTCTTTTATCCCCAACCTCCTGAGTATAAAATGTGATTAATGTTCCACAAGACTTGGATTGAAAAAGCCTAATCCAGTACATTCTGTTTGATCAAAACAGAGCTCAGGAAAGCTAAATGACTTTCCATAGCTGCCAGAGTCTGTGGACAAACACGTACTAAAACCCAAGATGACTCGTGCCCACAGGCATGGCCTTCCTAAAAGCCACCTGCCCACCTTGTGGGCTCAGCTGCCCCATGGATCTGGAGCATGCAGCAGGTGTAGCTGTGTGGTTCAGACCATCAGTGTTCCAGACTGACTCAGTTCTCAGGTTATTTAGCTGTGTGATTCTGAGCGAGTTACTTAAATTCTTCTGAGGCTCTCTGCCCTCATCTGTGAAACAGGGGAATTACCCTCTTCAGCAGGTTGTGAGGATTCCCTAAAGTAATGCATGTCATGTGCTTGTCATAAGTCTGTCATAGAGCAAGTGGCACCTAATGTTATTTTTTAGCTTTTTGGCACTCTTGGATGTGAACTTCCCCCAAACCATAGTGGTTTTTTCGTTCTATCCGAAGTTACCTCAAACCTGTCTGTGTTACTCAGTATTTTTTTATACCTTTGTTTTTATTTATTTATTTATTTATTTATTTAATGTGGTGTTGAGGATCAAACCCAATGCCTCACATGTGCTAGGGAAGCACTCTGCCACTGAGGTACAACCCCAGACTGGTATTTTTTTTTTTTAATATTTTTTATTTGTTGATGGATCTTTATTTTTATTCATTTATTATTTATATGAGGATTGAATCCAGTGCCTCACGCATGCTAGGCAAGTGCTCTACCGCTGAGCTGCAGCCCCAGCCCCAGTATTTTTTTTTTTAAGAATCTGATACGGAATTTTTGCTTGGGGGATGTGGCAGACATGTCATCTTCTTTTAGAAATTATTTGAACCTCTAAGTTTCAGAGTGTCTGTTTGATTGGCTCTTTGGTTCTTGGGCTTTGAAGAGATCCTCTCCTCCTCCAGACTGACCTCCCAGCTCTGTTTGGGACCATAATAAACCTAGCTACTGTTTATGGAATCATTATTACATGTCAGCTTCTTTACCAGCCTTCTCTCTAATCTTTCCCTCTCCACCTTTTGAAGTAGGTGTGTTATATTCTAATTGCAGATGAGGAAACTGAGGCTCCAAGAGATTGAATAACTTGCTTGATTGTTCAAGGTATTTTGGTGGTGGATGATGGAAGAACACACTTGTGTGCTCTACAGTTGTCTCCACGTAAGATCACATCCAGGGAGATTCTAGTGCTTAGGGTGGACAACTAACAGGGACTTGAGTAAACATCCAACCCCCTGATTGACAGGCTGGGGAAACTAGTGAGCAAAGAAATTCTGGGACTTGACCAAAATTAGAGTGGGAATAGGGGACAAAGATTTGAACCCATGGTTCCTGAATCTTATTCAGTGTTGTTGTTTTTCTCTTTTTTTTCCTAATCATGTCATATAGGCTTGAATCCTTGACCCTTGACATCACAGGCTGTAGCATCAGGTCACCCTGATCTGTCAACGGCCTATACATTATTAATGTTCCATTTCAAAATTGGAAGTTCAGGTTCTGGAAGCAAAATACTAGCATTTGTTTTTTGTGTGTTTGTTTTTGTTTTTATTGTTGTTTTTAGTTGTAGATGGACACAATGCCTTATTTATTTATTTTATGTGGTACTGAGTGCCTCACACGTGTTAGGCAAGTGCTCTGGCCCTGAGCCACAACCCCAGCCCCCAAATTTGCTACTTACAGCTTTGTGACTTTGAGTAAGTTGTTTAACTCCCAGTGCCTCAGTTTCTCCCACTATGAAAATGCTCATCTCATAGGATTATCTTCAGGGTTACATGAGATACTTCATATAAAGACAGAACGTTGCCTGGCTGCGATCAGCCTTATTTATTGAGCTCTCATCACTTACCAGGCATATTTTTACATATATTTTGGACACACTCCTGAACAAGAGAGTTGTGATTCTTGCCTTGTGGAGCTCACAGTTTAGCGGGGAAAACAAATATTAAAGAAGAAGGAAGCTTATGACTTACTGAGCAATTCTAGTTTCATTCATTATTTACAGGGCACTACTTAGAAGTTGCTGCATTGTATCTTTTCCTTAGTTCTGATTTTTATGAACTGGCAACATCAATGTCAATATTTTGTCAGAAGTCTGGCTGGGGGATTGCACAGAGCCCTCAGCCTTGAGAAGCCTGTGGAGCTCAGCATCACATGCCAGCAGCCAGCTGTGTGTTACATCTAGAACAGAACTAACCACAGTGCTGCCCCTGCCATCAGGCAGCTCTTCCCTGCAGGGCAGGAAGTTATGACTGGGGAGAATCCACAGGGCAGCGAGTAGGTCCACTGAAGGAATATTGAGCTGTCATAGTCATAACAGGCCTGTGGGAAGACGACAGTAGGAACCAAATGTTGTTGGACAGATAACACAGACACTGCACAACCAAGTACCTATTTTTAAATGACAGTGGTGTATTCTAGGTCAGCTCCATCCCATTTGTAGTCTATCTACAAATTTTCCCTCATCGTTTCTTTTCTCATAGTGGATCTTCCCTGTTTCACCTTCTTATTTGCATCTGTATGCATATGCATTTCCTGACAAATGAAGTCATTGCGCTTAATTTTCTAATGAGCCTTTATGAAATCTTATGGCACTGAGCTAACCCAAACTCCAGGCTGCCTACACCAGACATGCTGATTTTTAAGAAGGGTGCTTCTCATCAGTAGAGGATATTATCATTTTTCTGTGAAGAGTTTCCTGAAATAAAATAGAATTAAATCAGGACAATACTTCTCACACGCCTTGGTCTTTGCTATTTTAGGGAATCAGAAGCATAAACCTTTATGTTGAAATCACCTTATTATACAGTTCAAGAAACTATGCCTTAGAGGTCTCGTGATTTGCCCAAAGCCACACAGCAGATTTAATGGTACAGCCATGATTGAAACCCACATCTTCCAACTGTGGTCAGTTTGCCTTCACTCTTCTCCCTCTTTTATATGCCCAGCAGTCAAGTCAGTATTTGAAATCATGGTGTTAAATTTAAAAAATTATCCCCTTTGAAAGCAAGGATAGTGGACAAGTTTCCCCGATCTCATCTTTTCTCCTCTGAATCATTGAGGAAAAGGGAGTAGGATGACTTATTTATCAGAAAGGTTAATAACAATATGGGTTGTATGTCAACCATGTGCCTAAAATGCTGCAATGTATATTATCTCATTAAATTGTCCACTTTTAAAAATCTCATCAAAGCCTTAAAATTCACATGTCCCCATTTTGCAGATGATTAAACCCAGGTTTGACATCACCAAGTAAATTGTTCCAAGTTATATGATTAGCAAGTGAAAATTTGATGTTTGAGTTCAGGTTTCTTGTTCATAAGCTTTGTTCTCCTTTTTTCTATCAAGAAATGAAGCACAGTCTGTTGGATAATCCACAAAGTAAGTTTTGTTATAGGGCCAGCGTTGGAAGAAGATACCACATTCTTCAAAACTTAAGGTCACGAGGCAATGCATTTATAATTATTTTTCAGTTTACTGGAGCAGTCTGTATTTTTTTCCTTAACTTTGTGACTTTCTAACTTAACCTTCCCCATTATAAGTTCCTTTAGGAAGTGAGAATTAATTTGGGAAAACGAAACCTCAATTATTCCTGCTTCCAGCTAAAACAAGTACTTTGCCTCCTCAGAACAGGTAGGGGAGGAAGTTGGCATCCCTCTGCTTGAGCTTGTAATCTGGAGAAGCAACTGAATTCAGGAATGATGTCAAGTGGGCTGGGGGCGAGGGAGGGAGGAAAGGGATGTGGTATCTGCAGGAAACGTGATGGCACCTCATTTTGCAGAGGCATGAGGCAAGTGTTAAGCAAAGAATATGAGCTATTGTTGTGGCATTTTTTTTTAAATGGGTGGGTTGTTTTTATAAAGTTTTATGAACAGGAAACTGAAGCAAAATGCTGATCCCTTTGGTTTTTGAGCTCTGCCAGCATCATTTTTGGATTTGCTTTTGAATTTTGATGACAGGCACTTCCTTTCACACTTCTGGGGGGTAGAATGTAACAAGACACCCCAAACTGCATTTCATAACAGCAGAATCCAAATGAAGAGCTGTAGTTTCATATCTTTTTGATAACACCACCATGGGACAGAATTAGATCCCTCTCCATCCAGGGGACAAAGATAGTTCTTCCAGTAACTGAGGCGATCTGCTAAATGTCTTCTCTTTTAAAACATTCTAAAAAATGTGCCTAACATGTGGAAAACCTCTAACATGCCAAAAAACCTCTAACAGGCATTAAAATGTGTCATGCTATGGCAAAGAAAATATAGATTCTCCCCTTTACCCCTCATAAAACTCAGCCTCTCCAGTGATTGTTTCCCCTGGAAAATGATTTCATCTTCAAGTACGTGGTCCTATCTGTTGTGCGTTGTGAATGCACTAAACCAACATTTGAGGCATCTGGCTGCCAACTTTGGAAATGTTAAAAGCCTGTTTTGTTCCTGCAGGGCATTTGTTCATTGTCTACCTTGTAAAAGTTATGTCTTACTGCATTTTCCTGGCACCAGAGCAATCCTTGTACCTACCATTGCATTTGGCGTTTCTGAGCCTGTAGGCAGCACAGGGTTATTAAAGTTCAAGGAAGAAGCCACATGATGTGGGCTTTACAATTTTAATTCTCTCTTCTCTCCTTGGCTCCCTTCCTCCTACTCACTGACAGATGAGTTTGGTTCACCATGTACTGTCTTTAAGCCAGAATGAGCTCTCCAGGCACTTCTTATAAACCTCAGAGGCAAAAGCATGGTCCTCCTTTGGTGTAGCAGCTCGCAGAGAAGTTTTCTTCTCCTTTTGACTTCCTTGGATAAAAAGGTCGAGTCCTGGGCCAGGTGAAATGGCACACCACTCTAGGCCCAGCCACTCAGGAGGCTGAGACAGGAGGATCACCTGAACCCAAGAATTGAAGGTCAGCCTCGGCAACATAATGCCTCAAAAAAAGAAAGAAAGAAATTTAAACCAGAATTTCAGATTAGTTTCATGCATAATCTTACACAAACACCAGGTGAAATTTCCTCCACCAGATCTGTGTCTCAGGGCCCACCTCAAGAGAATGAAGTTTCAATATGAACAGCACTAGGTATGAGCATGGGAAATTGAAAAGGGGGTGGATATGTATATGTGAAGTTGAACCTGAAATCAAAAACCTAGAGAAGGAAAGGAGGAAAGGGAAGAAAACACCTGACGGGGTTGGGGGAAGAGGGAGATAAGCATGTTGCAGGGCATATTTGAAAATAAATGATTTGTTGTCCTTTGTTTTTCAAAAATTTCTTAAAATTTATTTTTAATTTTTTTTAGTTGTAGATGGATACAATATCTTTATTTTATTTATTTTTATGTGGTGCTGAGGATCAAACCCAGTGCCTCATGCTTGCAAGGCAAGCGCTCTACCACTGAGCCACAATCCCAGCCCCTACCTTTCAAAATTTGACAGCTCCCTCATATGGCTTCTTGGTTCCATCTCAGAAACTTCAAATGTGCTGTTTCTCCTTGTAAAAAGTCTTCTGTGGATTTGCATCCTCTACGACATGTTCTTTAATTAGCTCCATTTCAATTTGTTCTAAATATTTTTTAGTTGTATATAGACACAGTACCTTTATTTTATTTATTTATTTTTATGTGGTCCTGAAGATCCAATGCAGTGCCTCACACATGCTAGGCTAGCACTCTACCAAAAAGCTACAGCCTCAATCCCTCTGTTTCAATAAATGTGGATTCCTTGTCTGATACATGCCAGCGTGGTAGAAAGAACAGGAACTACATGATAAGCAAGATAGATAAGGTAAGGTCCCTTTCCCCTTGTAGCTTGCAGTCAGGCTGTGAGTGGAGACAGACAAATCAAACTGATTGGTGAAGTGAGTATTGGAGAAAGAGAAGTACTTGGCACTATGGAGACTCAAAACAAGGGTTGCCCTTGCCTTGGGGTCAAGGGCAACCTTGGATAAAAGGACTTAGCCAGACAAAGCCATTGGGTAGTTGTGCTTGTTATACTAGAATTGAAGAACCAAATATAATCAAAGTTGGGAAGCCAACCAGCTACTGGTGCTTCTGTTCAGCATTCTCTTGCCAATGCTTTTGGTTCGGTCAGAATTGTGGACATGCGAGGGAGCTATGTGTGCTGAGCTTGGTTTTGGATGGGAGATAGGGAAAAAAAAAATCAAACAAAGCAAAGCTCCCTTAACTCAGTTCCCACTAAACCAAAGCTCTGAGTTAGCCCACCCCTTCTAGCACCTCCATAAAACACAACCTAGGCTCACAGCTGGAGCACCTCAGCTGATGGACTGCTGCTCAGAAGCACACAGCAGCCAACTTCTGCTTCCACCAGCTGAGACACACACTTGCCAGGAGTTCCCAGGCCTGTTTCTGCTGGTTTGACTGTTCTATAATTAAGGTCCTCTACATGAACACCCCCACCCTACCCCAGGCCTCAGAACTTTTTTCAGGTAAACATATCAAGTCAACTGCCCTCCTTTCATTCTCTACAGCTAATTTTTTAAGGACTTAAATGCAGTTGTGCCCCCGGGCTATGAAGATAAGCATGTTTTTAATTGGGGCTCTGGATTCCATATTGTAAATCAAGTCCCAAGTGCCAGCACATGTCTCTGGGTGTGTGGTTTAGTTGGCGATTTACTCAGGGTATGGACTTGGTTATTTATTTTTCATGGTATCCCTGACACACTCATGTTTACAGCATGCAGCCTGGTACACTGTGGTTCCTCAGCACATGCTAGTTTGGATGAACAAATAAGATAAGGAGCTCCCTATGCACATTCTGGATTTCAATGCTACAACCATTGGACTTAATTACCCCTGGGTACCTCTGGCCTAAAGACCAATGGTGACAGCATTTCTGATGAGAAGGAACATTTTAGGTTCTAATTTTTCCATATAATGGCTCGTACACAAAGCCCAAATAAATGCATGCATTAGCTCCAGTCTGAGAAGAAGAAAAAAAATCTTGGAATATAGGTGGAATTCTTGGCCCAAGGTAGGAAATATTTGCAAACAAATGGAGACTCTCCATAAGGTTAAAGCCTCACTAGTGCTATACAGAAAATGTCCTAAGGGCTGGCTTATTTCTTTTCTCTTTTCACATTTTTTTATTAGTGCCTTATAGTTGTGCATAATGATGAGGTTTGTTGTTATATATTTGTAAATGTGCACAATACACCAATATAATTTGGCTAGTATCACTCCTTAGCACTTACCTCTCCCTCCCCAGCTTCTACCCTATGGTCCCTTTCCTCTACTGATCTCCCTTTGATTTTCATGAGATCCTATCCCCTAGCCTTTCTTTTCCTTTTTACACTCTAGTTTCCACATTTGAGAGAAAACATTTGAAACTTGATCTTCTGATTTTGGCTTATTTCAGTTAGGGTGATGGTCTCTAGTTTCATCCATTTTCCTGCAAATGACATAATTTCATTTTTCTTTATAGCTGAATAAAACGCTATCATGTGGGGCTGGGATTGTAGCTTAGCGGTAGAGCGCTTGCCTCGCATGCGTGAGGCCCTGGGTTCGATCCTCAGCACCACGTACAAAGCAATAAAATAAAGACATTGTGTCCATCAACAACTAAAAAATATTTTAAAAAAAAACAACAAAAAACGCTATCATGTGTATATACCACATTTTATTTATTCATTCACCTGTTGATGGACACCTAGGCTGGTTCCATCATTTGGCTGTTGTGAATTGTGCTGCTATAAACATGGGTATATGTATATCACTACAGTATGACAACTTTAATTCTTTTGGATAAATACCAAGGAGTGGTATAGCAGGGGTCATATGGTGGTTCCATTCCTGGTCTTTTGAGGAAGCTCCATATTGATTTCTGTAGTGGTTGTACTAATTTTAAATCCCACCAATAGTGTAAATGTTCTTTACTCTCCATGTTCTCTCCAGCATTTATTATTATTTGTATTTTTTAAAAAGATTGCTTTTTTTTTAGTTGTGGATAGACACAATATCTTTATTTTATTTATTTTTATGTGGTGCTGAGGATCAAACCCAGTGCCTAATACATGCTAGGCAAGCACTCTACCACTGAGCCACAAACCCAGCCCTGTTATTTATATTCTTGATGACTGCCATTCTGACTGGTGTGAGATTAAATTTCAGTGTAGTTTTGATTTACATTTTCCTAATTGCTATTGATGTTGAACATTTTTTCATATATTGATTGGCCATTTGTATTTCTTCTTTTGAGAAGTGATTGTTTAAATCATTTGCCCACTTATTAATTGGGTTATTTGATTTTTTAGTTTTATGAGTTTTTTATATATTCTAGATATTAATCCTCTGTCAAAAGAGTAGCCAACAAAGATTTTTCTCCCATTCTGTGGGTTCTCTCTTCATATTCCTAATTGTTTTCTTTGCTGTGTTTTTTTTTCCTTGCTTTTTTAAATGTGATGCCACCCCATTTATTAACTCTTGGTGTTATTTCCTGAGCTTTAGGGATCCTGGCTGGCTTATTTCTGTAAGTTAAGCCTACGAGTAGTCATCCATTCAAATGGGAAAAGATCAGGATTCTTATTGCCAAACCTTGAGCAAAACGGTTTTTTTGATCACACCTGTTTTGCAGACAGAAATACTTTATATAAAGAAGACAATTAAACTCTTTGGGGTTCTTGCTTAATCACTGGGTGTGCATATCTGCCCCCCAAACAGTAAAATATGGTAGCAGAAAAACAGTACAACATGGTTGTTGTAGGAAAGACCAAAATTTGAAAACTTTCTTCGCTCTCCCCTGGTTTCCCTTAATTATAGCTCATTGCAACTAAATTTTACGTCTTTTGAAGTGTGTTTTTGTATTTGAAGCAGTTTAAGAAAAATTTCTGTTCCCTCATCCTCTTGTTCCTACATTCCTTTTTATTTTCTTTTTCTGTTTGGGTTGTATGTAATCTGTTATTGGTTAAGGGTCAGTCTTGGGCATCAGGGAAGATTTTGAGGTGTGGTGGTGTTCTGGGGTTTCTTGGCACTGTAGCATTTCTTTGCTTCATTTAGCCTAAGCTGTCATCTGACACTTATCAATGATCAAGTTCTAAAGTGAAAAGATTCTTGAAGTCAAAACTAACAGATTCTCTTGGCTCCAATGCCATTTTTCAGTTCTACTCTTTCTATTGAAGAGTTTCTTAAGGGGCACCGTTGGAATTTAGGATCTGTACATTTTCTCTGTGTGTGGTGGCAGACTGTCCTATGTGTTGTGTTTACCTGCATGCCTGGCCTGGACCCAATAGATGCCAATGGTACCCTGGTGTCTGCCAATGACAATAAAAAATGTATCCAGATATTAGTAGGAGCTAAAGATATAGCTTAGTGGTAGAGTGCCTGCCTAGCATGCACGAGGCCCTGGGTTTAATTCCCAGTACTACAAAAATAAACACACACACACACACACACACACACACACACACAAGTAAATAAATAAATAAAGTGCATGTGCGTGTGCACGCGCGCGCGCACACACACGTATATCCAGATATTGCCAAATGTACCCTGGGGAACAATGTCACCGCTGGTTAAGAATCCATGCTATAATGAATCAGAGGGTAGGAAATGTACCTGTCTGTGGTATAACAAGGCAAAAAAAAATTTTTTTTTTGGTACTAGGGATTGAACTCAACCACTGAGCCACATCCCCAATCCTATTTTGTGTGTTTTATTTAGAGACGGAGTCTCACTGAGCTGCTTAATGGCTCTGCATTGCTGAGGCTGACTTTGAACTCGCGATTCTCCTGTCTCAGTCTCCCAAAGTGCTAGGATTATAGGTACCACTGCGCCCAACTAGGCCAAATAATTTTTATAGTTAATTTTTTATTACAACTTTTTATTTTGGCATTGCAACAAATAATACGCAGAATTAGGTCAGTCTGGAGAAAGAGAAAGATTTTATCCCATAACTATTTTTTTTTCATTTTTTAAATATTTTTTTTTTAGTTGTAGATGGACACAGTATCTTTATTTATTTTATGTGGTGCTGAGGATCAAACCCAGTATCTCACACATTGCAAGGCAAGCCTTCTACACTGAGCCACAACCCCAGCCCCTATAACTTGTTTTTAAAGATTTGTTTCAGAAAATGAGATTTTTTTAAAAAAAATGCAAGAAATAAGTCTTCTAGTTTTAGAGTATCCATATTTTCATAACTCTAACCTAGAGCCAGTGGTCACATCCCCAGGGTAGGGGAAGTGTCATAATAGTATATGATTTTGGATATGATCAGTACATAATTTGCCATTTTTACCTAAGAGTAAGCCATGGTCCTGTTCTCTCTGAATTCCCTGCCAAACTTCTTCAGGCTTTTCACCCCTCCCAATCAAGACTGAAGCTGCAGAGGGGAGAAGGAGCTTGATCATTAACTAGGAATGTTGCCCAAATGGAAGGGGAGGGGAGAAGTGTTGGAACACGTGTGCCCAACATGTACCTACATGCCTACGCCAAATTAGCAGGAAGAAGAGATGACTTCAGATGCTAGGGAAGTAGATGGAGGTATATATGTTTGAAGGCTGGGCTTTGGAGATTGGCTACTGTTATTTGAACTTCTGCAAACACACACCTCACTGCAGAGGTTACAGCTGAAAGGCCCATGTTTTAAAATGGACCGTATTCCTTCAGTAGGTATGTATTAACACCTGCCTGGCATGGGGGTTCAGGAATGGGGTGAGCAGAGGAGAAAGGTAGCTAACTAAGACTGGTAGTAAGTACTTGATATATATTTGATGAATGAATGAATGAAAAAACAGACTTTAAGAAAAAAAGGACCCCTTGCCCTGATATTAATTGAAAATAACACTGATAGGGCAGAGCACCATCCTGCTGACTGAGATTATCACAACCACTTTAGCCTCTGAAGTTTTAGCCTCATGCTGGGCCTGTTCTGCTCAGGGTCACAGTGCTAGGCTTTGAGGAATCAGTAGATGATCTTGCCATGTCTGCTCATCTGCTAGTCAAATAGGAGCTAATCACAAGCGGTGGGCTTGTGTGTGCAGGTCCACCACTCCACCAGCAGCACAGATGACCCCCACCTGGCACAGGCGAGACCGTGGCCCTGTGCTTGGCACCACTCCTGCACATGCAGAACAACCTTCTTTATTCCCGACTCCAGGCTTCTGGCTCCTGAGGAACACTGCCTGGCTGTGAAGCGTTTTATAGGATTATAACTGGTTGTGCCGAAGGCGAGTTCTGAAAGGCACTTTGTGCTGTTGCTTTCAGTGAAGCTGCCTGTTAGAGCAGTGTTGTTACCAGGCCCGTAAATAGGTACAGACACAAGCAGGATAGGGAGCCTTGAGCTCCTGGGGCTGCTTGGCTGGATAGCACTGTGGGGCTGGACCAGCTTCCCTCAACTGTGACGCTAACCTTGGGCATGTGCCTGGGATTCCTTCTATAGGGCAGCTTCTTTTCTGACGGTCTTTGATTATGCACATCCCTGGTTAGAGTCCAAGGCAAACTGCCCAAACCTCAAATCAGCTAATAGTGGAACAGCGCATCCCACAGGGTAGAGGTTTGGGCACAAGGTAAAAATTGCATGGGGTCAAAAATACCCTTAAAAATTCTTTAAATGTCCCAAAGATCACATACAGGGTTTGTATGGATCCAAAACTGCCTGTTTGGGTTTATGGGCTCTATTATACCAAAAATATATGTCCTTAAATACCAAAATCCTATTTACGGTGGTGAGATATTCAGGCTCTGAGAAGCTGGGAAGAATCAGACCACCCAAGGAGACTCCAGATCCCCTTCTTTCTTTACACATTCATTTTGGAGCTTATGCCTTTTTGTAGCACTATTTAAATTGTTATGGGCCATTAGCAATCTCCCTGCCTAGATGCACAGTAGAAAAGACGTAAGTTTGCTGTAAATATATTGTATCACTGTGTATATTCACTAGTTTTCATGGTTCCTTTTTTTTTTTTTTTTTTGAACTGGGGATGGAGTCCAGGGCTTACTGTATGCAAGGCAAGCACTTTGCCACTGAGCTATATCCCAGCCCTCCAATATCTTTTGTTCTGTTTTGTATTTTTGTGCTGCTGGGGATTGATTCCATTATCTTTGAAGGAGCCCCCCACCAAAAATGTATATGGCAGCTTTCTTGTCAACCAGTATGACAATTCTTTGCTTGGCAATAATTGTTTTAAACTTGATGTTAAAGCCCCTTCTCTTCACCATTTCTTAGGTTAATCTATGATTACTCTGGACTTATGTCATGTCACATTCCCTCCTCAGTCCTGAGGATCACCACAGTGAGCAGCCCAGTTTCAGGGCTGTGAGAATTTGCCAGGATGACTCTTTTTTTCACTAAGCACTTTAAGTACATTTGCCAGCTGGAGAACAAGGCCCGGCAAGTTCTACAGGGAATCAGTTGTTGAAGGCCAGAGTCTTCTAGTTGAGATGGTAGGTCTGGGAAGCCAAGAGCAGGGAAAGAAAGAGAATAAGGAGTGGCTCTGGGTACTTTGGCTCAGATCCTGGGCAGCCAGGCGGGCCCTGAGTGAGGCATGTCACTGCCTCCCAGCCTGGCTTTGGCTGCACAGTTAATCAGGGGCTGCTTTGGTTGGGTGTCCTTAGAGATGGTCTTTCTGTTCTGTTCCCACTCTCCTGCATGATGCTCAATATTTGGTCAAGTGTGTGGGATGGGATTGGTGGGATGCACTTGTGTGAGCTTACCATCAGCTAAAAGGATTAGTTCTGGAATATCAGTAGGAAAAAACAGTGGTTCTGAGGTGCTCATTCTCACTGCACATATCTTCTTTAGCCACTTTCCTCCCTTCATCTTGTGCATTCGGTGTGGGGGGAACCTCAGGTGCTCTCTTCAGTCTCAGTTGACTCCCATTCATTCAGGAGCTCCCTTTACATGTGTGGCAATAGCAGAGTGCTAATTGCTCCAGATTCTTCCAGCTTCCAAAGGCAGTTTGTCTACGTGAATAGGGCAAGACAATGGGTGGATTTAGTGCCTGGGCATGGATTTGATACTTGGAATCAAAGAGCTATGTATCGTGAGGTTTCCTGCCTGGAAAGTAGGGACTGCTGAGCTTGGACCTCAGTCGGACACAGAAAATGAAATAGGGATGGACGTCTCCTTTCCCAGTACCTATCCCACACCCGAGAAGTAAAAACAAGAGTCATTGTCGCCCCAGACCAACACCTAACATAGCCATGACATTCATATGAGAGGAGAAAAGAATCAACAGTTCCAGCACTCAGGGAGGCTGAGACAGGAGAATCGCAAGTTCAAAGCCAGCCTCAGCATTGGCGAGGCGCTAAGCAACTCAGTGAGACCCTGTCTCTCCATAAAACACAAAATAAGACTGGGGATGTGGCTCAGTGGTCAAGTGCCCCTGAGGTCAATCCCCAGTACCCAAAAAAAAGAAAAAAAAAAAAAAGAATCAACAGTACAGCCTACAAAATAACTTTGGAGATAATTTTAGTATTTCTTAAAATTAATTTTTAATTTCCCAAGTGATACATGAGTATATTTTTCTTGTAAATATGTTCTCTTTCTTTTCTTTTCTCTTTTCTCTCTTCTCTTCTTTTCTTTTCTTTTTTTGGTACTCGGGATTGAACCCAAGGGCACTTAACCATTGAGCTACATGCTACATCCCCAGCCCTTTTTATTTTTTATTTTGAGACATTGTCTTGCTAAGCCGCTTAGGGCTTTGCTAAGTTGCTGAGGCTGGCGTTGAACATGGGATTGTCCTGCCTCAGCCTCCCGAGCCACTGAGATAGTGTACACCACCACACCCAGCCCTGTAAACATTTTTTTAAAATTAGACATAAATTTAAGTCCCCTTTGTCCACTAGCTTTAATCTCTTTATTCCAGGTGCCTCCCTCCATCCACAGGGAATGGATAAAAAGTTTGCTATTGATTCTTCCAGACAGTATTCAATACTATTTACTTTCAAATATCTCTGTGAAAAGTATATGGTATTCTTTTGTAGATGTGTTTTTAACACAAATGGTATTGTACTGTGCTTACTCTGGGATTATCTTTAAGCCCAATACATTAGAGATCTTACCATGCCACACCCATAGTTCCATCTCCATTTTTGACTGCTGCTGAGAGGTTTTCCATAATAAAGAAAGTTTAAGAACTCCATATTTATATATTACTATTGTTGCCAGTTTGTTTCTTACTGCCCCACACAGGGCTGCAGCATAGGACCTCATAATTGCTCCTTGGGCATTTGCAGTGTTATGGTTTCTCCAAAAAGGGTCCAAAAAGGCATGGCAGGGCAGGGTCATTACTGCACAGCTTTGGACTGGAAACAGACTTTTGTGCGATTGCTCTTCTAAATGGCAGGCAGCTTCTTTTTATGCTTCTAGTCATATTGAAGAGTGGATCTAGGGGAAAAGGGCTCCAAGGGATTCTCCAAGGGTGGTGAAATGTTTTCTATCTTGATTGTAGAGGTGGTTACAAGGGTATTTACATATGTCAGAACTCAGCAAATTGCACACTTAAAACAGGTACATTTTACATTTTGTACTGTTTTTATTCCAGTGATGTTTAAAAAGGGGAGCGGGGCAGGGGCGATGGTGCAAACCTGTAATCTCACACGAGGCAGGAGGCTGACGCAGGAAGATAGCAAATTCGAGGTCAACCTCGGCAATTTAGACTGTCTCAGAAAGAATTGGGGATGTGAGAGATTGGGATTGTAGCTCAGTGGTAGAGCGCTTGCCTCGCATGTGTGAGGCCCTGGGTTTGATCCTCAGCACCACAGACAAAGCACTAAAATAAAGATATTGTGTCCATCTACGACTAAAAAAAATATTTAAAAAAAAAAAAAAGAATTCGGGATGTGGCTTAGTGGTAGAGTGCCCCTGGGTTCAATTCCTAATACTGTGGAGGGAGGAGGGTGCTGGGAGACTGGCCAGGAAAAAAAGCAAGAAAACCACCTCTTTTTAATGTGGGCTTTTAAAACGCTCGCTCCCCACCCTTAAAGGCCCCCTCCTTCCACCCTGCCTCCTTTCTACCCGCCCCCTCCTCGTCGCCGAGAGTGCTGGGGAGCGCGATTGGAGCTGTCACTGAATCGGGCAACCTTGCAGTCGCATTGTCCTCTGGGGGCAGGAGCGAGAGGGCGAGGTCCCTTCCCGCCCGGGACTGCCCTAGTGTCCCGCCGGCCCAGGAGGTGTGCGCAGGGCGGCACCTCAGCTCCGGGACGCGTGGGGCGGGCGGAGCCGGCACCTCCCCCGCCCTCGCTGGGCGTGCCCGCCGCGGCTCCGCCCCGCTTTCAGCAGGAGAGCCGGATCAGTCCCGCCAGGCTAAAAACCGGCTGTTGGTCCCCGCGTCGCCGCCGCCACCCGGCACCGTGGAGCTGGGGCCCCCTTTCACCTGGGAGTTTTGTAGTCGTCTGGGGTCAGCAGTGACATCCCAAAGGGCAGGCCCGGCAGCCGCCATGGTGGCCAAGGATTACCCCTTCTACCTCACTGTCAAGAGAGCGAACTGCAGCCTGGAGGTGCCCCCGGCCAGCGGTCTGGCCAAGGACGCCGAGGTAGGGCGCGCGCTCCACCTGGACCTCTCGGGGTCCATCTGCCTGCCTTTCTCTCTCTTCCTCTCTCACTCTCTTGGCACCCTCCCTCTGTCCGTCTCTCTTCCCATCTCACACTGTCGCTCGCTTTCTCTCCCTCTCACACGCTCTCTCTGTGGCCATCTCTCATACTGTTTCCCTTCTCACCCTTTGTGAGTCAAGCATGAGTTGCCTCCTCTGTCTCTGTCCTTCTCCCTGCCTTCTTGCTCTGGCCTCTCTTGCCGGAGCATTTCCTGCGGGGCTCTGAGGACGGTGATCTTCTGTGTAGACCTGGCCAAGGGACTTTCTCCTACTGCATCAGCAGGCAGGTGTCAGGGAAGAGCTATCAATTAACCAGGTGTTTGCTTTTGCCAGGGTTGGGAGAGCAGAAAGAGGTTCTTAGGATCTCCTCTACCTCTCACTTGTCAGATTTGGCCTTGCAACTGTTTGGCAGCAAAGATAGGTGCTTCTACTTGTCACCTGTGGCCAGTAGGGGGTCATTCATCTAGGGATCCCGGGCTAAATGAGTATCTTGAGTGTCTCCTCACATGGATCTTGAAAATGAATTAAACTCCTTCTGTTGATAAAAAGCTGCCTTGGAGCATTGGAAACATTTCCCTTTCTGGGAATTTTCCAGTGCCTTGCCGGTAATGAGAGGGAGTCCTCCAGCTTGTGTTTAGTTGTCCTTTTCCTCCCATGTGTTATTTCTCTGGCGGATAGCTCCCTGGCCTTAAAAGTTAGGTTCAGCTGGAGGAGAAAACAGCCCTAACTTTTTGAAAGGGTCTTAGGGAAAATAGTTGCTTTCACTAGACCACAGCTTTGCTGTGGCCCAAACTATGGTGGAGCCCACAGCACCCAGTGCACCCTCAGTAGATCCTATTTCCACTTTCCTCCCACCTCACTTTGAGAATATAACTACTGTAAGGGGCAGGTGGGGGAGTCTGGAGGCAGGTGTGCAATGGCCTTCTCACAGCCTTCTTGGGGTTCCACATCCATTCACTGGAGCTGCTGAGTGTGTGCACTTTTCTTACTGAATTATGTGTATTTGAGAGAATGGCATCAAAGATTCATTGCCTCTATCAGGAGCTGCTCCAGGCTGGCAGGGCTCCCAACAGTCTCTGGTTGCATTCAGCTTTCGGAAGGCTGAGTGCAAACTTAACTTCTTTTTCCTGCCCCTACTCCACTTCTGGCTCAATTGAATATTTTCACAAAGAGTTTTTGTTCCCAGCAGCTGTGAAAATGTGGTGGCCCTAGTGGCATTTGGATTCTTATTTAAGTTTTGTCAAGATGGCACCTGCATAGAATTCAGGTTGTACAGGCTTGGAATGGATATAGTTTTTTTTCTTTTTTTCCTCAATAGGAACTTTATAATGAACTTTTTAGTGAATGGGGGAACAGTGCAACTTATCTCTTTAATCTTTTCTTATTCTTATGCATAGACTATACCTATGTCTGTAGTTCACAAATATGCTGAAAGAAATGTATCATTAGATGCAAAATATTAATTTTCTTTATGGGTTGGATCCAGAAGATAAAATATGACTTATTTTCCTTTTCTGAGGATGTTGGGCGTGAGCATGGATGGGCAAGATTTTTTGGAAATAGTGGTAGATACTCTTCAGTATTGAGGTTTTTTTTGTTTCTTTTTAACCAGAGTAAAAGTATGCTTTATGCACCTTGAGGGCAGAAATGCCTTTTAGCTTCATTTATCTGACACATCACTGATTAGTAATGGAGATAAGCAAAACTGGAGAAAGAAACTTAAGTCAGTTTAAAGGAAAGTTTTCTGGTTTCGTTGTAAGCACAAAAGGCAACCAACCTTTTGTAGGGCTAGGTTCTCCCTAAGAAGTTAACTAGAATCTATTTTCTACCAGTAGGTGTCGTCAGTATTTGTAGATGTTTAAAAAACAGTATTCACTTATCTGCCTTTTGTGGAAAACATGGTTATATAATTGTTTATAAAGTAGACATTGACTCTTAATGCCTCTGAAAGGTTTTATTGTTTGTTTTGTTTTTAACATGGATCATTTTCTTTGTAGAAAGAATGGGACTGTTATAAAAAGAAAAATGGGTCTTACCAAAGGTCTTTTCCGGAATATTAGGACTCCTTGACCTTCAAAGACACTTGCAGCAGAGCACCTGTGCCCTGTAGATTTGCAATGGTGTTCCGAGTTTGCTATAGGGAGGACAATGTGTGGCCTTCCAAATGCTTTCCAGCACTAAATCCTGTTTGCAGCAAGTGTGCTGGGGAAGGTCACTTAGAAAAAACCTTGTGGGGAGCAAGCCTTTGTGTGCATTTGATACCAAACACTTGAGTAAAAAGTGGTGCAAAATAAAGTTCTTTTGAAAACAAATGATAAAAGTTCTACTTGAGATTTAATTAAAGTGCTTTGTAATTTTTAAAAAATGTCAATGGTAGTTTCTAGTGAAAGCAAAATATAACACTTAAATTTTACTTTTTTTAAAGGATCTATTTTAAACTTTCGAAAATATTCTATCTACGTGAATTGTGATATTGCTTGTCTGATATTCTATGACTGTTAATATAATGCTGGTTGTTTTTGTTTTTTGGTTCTTTTTGGTACCGAGGATTGAACTCAGGGGACTCAACCACTGAGCCACATCCCAGCCCTATTTTGTGTGTTTATTAGAGACAGGGTCTCACTGAGTTGCTTAGTGCCTTGCTGTTGCTGAGGCTGACTTTGAACTCGCAATTCTCCTGTTTCAGTCTCCTAAAATGCTAGGATTACAGGCATGCGCCATCACGCCCAACTATAATGCTGTTTCTTAATCTGGTATTCCTCATAACATGAGTGTATGAATTGAGTTGCAAATGTTCAGTTTTAATACCCACAACCAGCTAGATCCTTCCAGCTCTAATCATTAACTGTGAAATCTGAGGAGCTTAGGACCTAGCTTTGGATTTTCATAGAGAGGCATGGTATGATATAAGCATTGTTCAGTTTATTTCTTCTGATCTCGATATAGCCTTGCTCAATTTATCTGTTTTCATATTTATTGGTGGCTCACTTCCCATGTCAGTAAGGACTGTTTATTCTAGACAGGTTAGGTGTTTTGAACACCTGATCAATTCACTAAAAGAAAACTATTATACTCTGTAAGTTAAAAATCCCTACTTCCTCACAGTAGGTTTGCTTTTAAATGAAAACAGCTTAGGTGAGTAAACACATTGGCTAAGGAAGCTATAATTTTAAGAGTTTTAAAAACGTTTTTTTGAACCAGGGTTTTGCACAGGCTAGGCAAGCACTCTTTCACTGAGCTACATCCTCAGCCCTTTTTATTTTTTATTTTGAAATAGGTCTTGCTATGTTGCCCAGGCTGGTCTTGAACTTGCATTCCTCCTGCCTCAGTCTTCTGAGTTACTGGGATTACATGTGTGTGCCACTGCACCTGGTTCCATTTCATTTTTTTAAAAAAATTTTTGGTAGTCGTAGATGGACAGCATGCCTTTATTTTATTTGTTTATTTTTATGCGGTGCTGAGGATCTAATCCAGTGCCTCACACGTGTTAGGCAGTGGCTCTACCACTGAGCCACAATCCCAGCCCTTCCATATCATTTTTCTTTCTTTCTTTTTCTTTTCTTTACCCCACCTTCCCTCCTTCCCTCCCTCCCTCCCCTCCCTCCCTCCTTCCCTCCCTCCCTCCCCTCCCTCCCTCCTTCCTGGGATTGAACCCAGGGATGCTTAACCACTCAGCCACATCCTCAGTCCTTTTTATTTTTTATTTAGAAACAAGGTCTCACTGAGTTGCTCAGGGCCTCACTAAATTGCTGAGGCTGACTCTGAACTTGAGATCCTCCTGCCTTAGTCTCCTGAGCCACTGGGATTACAGGTATGCACCACCATGCCCCACCTCCATTTCATTTTTAATAAAAAATGCAAAGAAGCATTTTCTGTTTTTTCTAAGAATATATCTGACAATTTGGTTGGCAACTTACTTTGGGGGTTAAGATTTATCATCTTAGAAGTTGGTCAGGATTAGGCCTAATTTGGTGGATGGTATTTGTATTGCCTTTGTCTCTCAGTGGTTGTAAAAGATTGCAACATGCAGACCATATGCCTGTCTTGTGAATAGTTGTGTATTGCCTTGGGTCTCAAAGGTATACATTCTGACTTTTCCTCAGCCAGTGGCTTTACACGGCCCCGGGAATAATGACAAGCATCTAGAAATAACAAAGTTATACCCCTTTTCAAAGTCTGTCATGTCTAGTGTCTGACTTGAGACCCCAAGTCTCAAGTAAGGTTCTCCTCACTTCATGAACAAGGACACTGAGGGAAGGTAACTTGCAGAAATACACAAAGAAATCAGCATCTTGAGCCAAGATTCAATGCCAGATTTCCAGATAGATTTAGTTCACCATTCAATATCCAGCATCCTTGTAGCATCTAAGGGTATTTATTTCTGTGAAGGGAAAAAAGGAGGGAGATACAAAGCTTAACAGACATATAAAATGCTTTAAAATATTACCTTTTAGATGCATTATCTTGGGTACCTAAGAAGCTATTTTTTTAAGCCTCAGCTAAAGAACACGATGAACCCTGCCATGATTTATGCCTCATCAATCAACATGTGTATTTGGAAATTGTTCCTTGAATGGCAGCTGGAAAGCTAAAGGGTTACTGGTTTCCAGTAATGTATACTTTCCTTGGAATCATATATACTTTCAGTATATATGACCAAATACTTGGAAATGGTCACAGGGAGTTACTGCAGTCAGAATCCTAGGATTTATTCAGATGACTACATAAATAATCCCCATTAATCATATGACTTCAGAGATCTTGCTGGGTAGAGAACCATGCAGAGTTACACAGGAAAAGGCTATCGTTGATAGGATCTGGTTATGGTCATTGGGTCATAACTCTGAAAGCTCATTCACATGGAAAAGTATCTTGGGGACTGTGGACATCCAGGATGTACATGAACTAGGAACAGGTTTACTAAAGGAAAATGTATTTACACAAGGTGACTTTAAGTCTGTTCATGTCATCAATTCTGGAATAAGATTGCCTGGGTCCCAAAGCCATTTCTATCACCTGCCAGCAGTACAAACTTGAACAAGCCACCATGCCTCTCAAAGCCCCAGTTTCCTCAGTGGTAAAACAGAGATGATAGTTCTACCTCTTAGAACAATAGTGAGGTTAAAATGAGAGAATTCTTATGCACTGCTTAGTATAGTGCCTGACACATACTAAGTGCTCAGTAAAATTATTAACACTTCTTTTTTTTTTTTTGGTACTGGGGATTGAACTCAGGGGCACTCAACCACTGAGCCACATCCCCAGCCCTATTTTGTGTTTTATGTACAGACGGGGTCTCACTGAGTTGCTTAGCACCTCGCTATTGCTGAGGCTGGCTTTGAACTTGGCGATTCTCCTATCTCAGCCCCCCTAAGTGCTGGGATTACAGGCTTGTGCCACCGTGCCCGGCTAAAATCGTCAATACTTCTGCATCTTAAAAATGATCCCTAAAGTGGTTTTAAGAAGTATCATGATCACCATCCTGATTTCCTGAATGCTATTTTAGATATAGCAGTGCATTTGGGGAGCTTTACTTACATCCTTCGCTTTAATTATCTTCACAACAACCCTAGGAGTCTAATATAATTGTCACCTTTTGTAGAAGAAGAAATTGAGGCTCTGAGCAGGAGAGTGGCTTGCCAGGGTGGCTGAGCTACTGGGTGGAGAAGCCAAGAAGCACAACCCAGTCTGACCATGAAGTCTGTACTTTCCCAACCACATCACATCGCCTGTAAATGACTAAATCACAGGTCTCACCACATAGCACATGAAGGATGAACCTGCCTGTTCAAGTGAATTGCCTGACAATGGAAGGGCCATTTTTTTCCTGAGTATATGCGTGGGAGACCACACAGGTAGTCAATGCTTCCTACAGCCCACTCCATTGAATAGTTGTGACCTATGGTAGTGGGGTTTGCAAGCCCCTGTTTGGGAGGGTTTTGGTAGTCTCCATTTTGTGTTTCTTAAGACCAAGGAGCTGGGTTTTGGCAGAATTCTGCATGCTCAGCTCTGTAGAGGTGACACGGTTAGTTCTTCTGTTAGTCATTTTGCTTATCTACATGAACCACCAGCCTTCCAAGTAAACCAATAACTGGAAGGCCCAAGTACCATCTGGGTATTTGCAAATTGTGTCATTTCTTTTTAAGACACCCTGTGATTGCCTATAAAATCTTGGACCAGTGCCACTGTTTTCATAACTGCTGAATGAAAATACATTACTGATTATATCCTAATTTTGCAAAGCCTTATGTAAATGTAATTGTTATTAGTGGCATGTGTGTGTGTGCACGCACACGCATGTGCGTGTGCAAGGGCTGCTGCATTTGTGATGTATGTGCAATTGCCTCACCTAATTTGTCACATTGGTAATGGGTGGAGGTCACACACAAAATGAGGAAATTGCTGCAATCCTATTGCCATTTATTCTTGTTTTGTCGGCTCATGGGCTGTCAGGAGCGAGGACCAGTGGTTTCTAATGCCTTCCTTATTATTTTAAATTAATAAATTGATATCTGTTACTGGCTTAGAAGAGGCTGTCACAAGTTAATCAGGAAAGGCTTGTGAACCTTCTACTGGGAAAGGAGTGGTTCTTTTTAAGTCTAGCAATACTTGTGCCTGGACCTTCTGTGTTTGGACCATTGTGTCCTTTTGCAAGACGGCAACCCTGATTATTAGTACACTTCAATTAATTGGAGCTGAACCAGAAACCTTAACAGTAAATTCATTGGGCTTTATTTTTTTTCCCCCTTCCTTTCTGGCTCCTAAGATGAGAAGGAAAGGAGTAGCAAAACAGTCTCTCCTCCTCCCTCCAGGGATTTATGAAACAAACAAGAGCCTCCAGGAAATGACCCAGGTCATTGCATCAGAGTACCTCAGAATGGGCAAGATCTGTTGCAGACCTGTAGCCCAGTTCTTATCCCATTGCTGGATCCATTCGATCTCTGCTTAAACACCTCCAGGGACAGAGGGCTCATAACCTTCCAAGGCTATGTGCTCTGTCTTTGTTCAGTAGGGATCATGAGAAAATCCTTCCTTAATTGTAACATTGCTTTCTGAAGCTCAGCATATTTAGTAATTCTCTCTTGTGTATCATTGCCTTCAATAGTTGAAAACTGCCATCTCTCCTCCCATCTCTCCCACTGTATAGAGATGAATGTATTCCCTCTATCTCACCCCAGGTGCTTTCCTTCTGGCTACATGTTCCTGGTTCCTCCAACTTCTGAAATGTAACATACTGTTCTCTTTCTTGTCTTTGCTTATTTCTTCTGAGCATCCTCAGTGTGCCAGGAAATTATGAGTGTTGATCAGTCCAGAGATACCATATGATGCCATATCAACAAACAAGATTTCTTTAACATGCTTCCTTAGGCAAGAGGAATATATGTATATACATATATATAATGAAAAATATGTATATACTGAAAAATATTTTTGAAATAAAGTTGATAGACTTAAGATTAATATCTTTGCCATGTAAGTAACTTATACAGATGTAGAATACCCCATGATGTTCCCTGTCAAATGAGCAAAAGACAGTTCACGTTTAAGGAACTCTGAAAGTAAAGATTATTTAAATTATTCACTTTATAGAACTATATAAATGAAAAAGGCAAATAATAATCAGTGCTAATTCTTACTTAATTGATGTTACAACTGTTTTATGGACATGATAAAACCCAATGCTATGGATGTTGCAAAATAATGCACTTCTTTGTGCATACTGAAAGACAAAAAATCTTCAAATCTTTGGACCCATTATTCCAGCTTTTGGAGTGAAAACTATGTCCTAAATTGTTCTTAATGACATTACTTGCATAGTTTCATGCTTTATATTTGTGCATTTTATAGGTTTCAGAGCACTTTTATATTCTCTGACTCTAATTATGCTCATTTTAAAGATGAAGATTCCAAGGGTTAGAGAGTCTCTGTGATTTGCCCAAGATTGCACAGTTGGGCATGGCAGAGCTGGAGTTTGACATACAGCCTAGCATCTTTTCCTGCTTATTTATAGTAACTAGAAAACCATCAACCTTTCTGCCTAGTAATAGGGGATAAGCAGAATAGTTCCAGGGACCATGGGCCATGGCCTGTGGCACAGGTTCCAGTGGCATCATTTGCAGTCATTACCAACTAGCAAACAGAAATACCCTAGAAATAAAAAGGAAAAAACGTTGAGCATAACTATATATGTGTGTATATATATATATATATATATATATATACACACATATATAGTTATATATACATATATATATAAACAGAGCCCTATTTGCATATGGGATGTAGAGAATGGGGGAAGGGATGTTGCAATCAGAGAATCCCCTCCTCTTTTCATTGTGCTCACTAAATTAATAGTGCCACACTCATTTAGATTTCATATGTGTTATTTCCTTTGAACCTTGCATCATCTGAGGGAGATGGATAAGGTCAGCGCTCTCCTCTTTGTCAACCAAAGAAACAAAGTTTTCGAGAGATTAGGAGTCAGGGCAAGATGACAGTTCCCTCTTTGCTCAGCCTTGACCTCTTGGCATGCCACATTGTTGACTCAAGCTACTCATGTTCCTGAGTGGGGTTAGTTGTAAGCAGCACTGTCGATTTGGAGGGTGTTCAAAGTGAACACCATTGAAGTTGCACAGATTGACTTCACCTTCAGGCCTGTGGACAGGTGGCCTAGACCTGGGTCTGCATTCCAGAAGAACCAGCCACAAGCAAGGCCTTACTTTATATTTGATGTGAAATACATGTTAGAATTTAAAAGGAAAAAAAAATCCACAGAGAATGAGGCTGCAAACTTTTCAACATGTTGGTGGCATAGCTTAAAGTGATATCTTTCCAAGCTGTGCAGGTATAATGTGTGCAGAAGAGGTGCCAAATAGGCAAAGTACAGCATTTCCTGAAGGTTCTCTTTCATAGATACCACTAGGTGTTGGCAACCTGATTGAGTTAAATAAAACCGAGGGCCCTCATCAAGACCTTAAAATATATACATTGGTAAATACTTAGTACTTGCTACCTGTTGTTAGATTTGTCAGTTTGCAGCATTTCCAGAGGAAGAAGCCACAGAAAGAAAAGGGAATAGGCCATTGTTTAGAAAAAGATGGAGCTGGGCCTGATGACCAAAGGGCATAAGTGATAAAGCTTCTTTCTGCTTGCTTTCTGGTCTGAACCCAAGGCCAATGCAAGATCCCTTCTCAAGTGTGTTATCTGATATTGACATGCTAACTTTTTCTAATCCCCAAGTGATGCAGGCACGGCAAGAATGACCCCAGGTAGATAGAAGATAACTAGAGGTCACTAGTGGAGACCTTTTTTTTTTTCCCCAGTGGTGGGGATAGAACCTTGGGCCTCCCCTGCCTCCTGTGTGCTCTACCACTGAGCTACACCCCCAGCCTACTCTTAATTCCTGACCTCAAATGGTGGGAGAGGGATGTGGGTGAGTCTTCAACATCCTGTTAGGTTTGGGCGGTCTTGGTTCATTTTCACACTTCTTACCAGCTATCCTCCTTGCTGATTGGTGATTTTCTTGGGGATTTCTGGGTGTGATCTTGCACAAGGGATTGGAAACCACTGAGAAGGAAATAAACTCTTAGAAGCTGGAAAAATTGATGGTGGCTTAAGTGTAAGCCACAAACATGCTGAGGCATCACCTCCTTCTGCCTCAGCTGTTAGATGGTGACATATCTGAAAACTTTGAAGGAGGAAATATAGAGAAGAGACTTGTATTCTCTTGTTTCTCTGAATGCTTTATGTATGTGCTTTTAGGGCCTGGGAGTGTAAGCTTGGTTCTGGGATCTACATCAAGGAGTAGGACCTTGCCTCAGAGGTTGTGTAAATGCAGCATTTATTTCTAAGTGATTCTTAACAAGAGCTCCCTATTAGCACAAGTAGGCTCAGCCTCTAAGGAGTCTTTGTTTCTGGAATGAGAAGACTAGATTACATCATTATTTCCTGGAAGGTGGGATTCATACCCCATGTGGCAGCTCAAATGATATGTAGACAAGATACAAATTTTTTTATTTTCTGATATTGGGCCTAGGGGCGCTTAACCACATCCCTAGTCCTTTTTAGTTTTTATTTTGAGACAGGGTCTCAATAAGTTGCTTGGGTCCTCCTAAATTGCTGAGGCACAAAATAATTTTGAATTATTTCCCTGTTCTCTTCTTGTCCTAATTGTGTCAAGCTTAGTTTGGAGCTAGTATGTCTTTAACACTTCTCTATCACTTGTTAATTTTCCTTTTTAACAAAGTACAGGCCTCAGGCTCCGAAGCTTCAGGCAGGCAAGAGTATCTAATAAAAGCTTAACAGTGTACATTTTTTAAAGTTTCTGTTTTGACAGGTGATAATTTTTCCAAGTAAGGCAGTGATAACATATATTTTTATAAGTTTACTTAAGTAAAAAGTAATTTGAGGAAACATCAAATACACAATAGCTCAGGTGAACTATACTTGTGAGGGAAAAAACAACAACTCTAGGTGGTACCTAGAGATCAGAAACTGCACTAGGCACGTTCTGCAAGCTCTAAGAGGATTGGAACACTACAGAAGTAAGTCCATACATTTAGGCAGTCACAAACTAAACTTAAAATTTAGACATTATAATGATAGTAGTAGTTGCTTGGGTCCTCCCAATCTACATAAAACCTAGATTTCAGATTTAAGACTTGTAAGTAGATAGAAAGTGTCTTTAACGTGTCATAGAAAATGATTTTGAGCCAGGTGTGGTGGTGCACTCTGTATTTCTAGTGACTTGGGAGGCTGAGGCAGGAGGATTGCAAGTTTGAGGCTAACCTTAGAACCTTAGTGAGACTCTGTCTTAAAAAGGGGGGGTGGGCTGGGGATGTAGATCAGAGGTACATGCTGGGTTTGATTCCCAGCATGGAAGGAAGGAAGGAGAGAGGGAAGAGGAAGGATTCTGGACTACATGTTAGCTAACTTAAAAAAAAAAAATTGATTTCTGTCCAAAGAATATTAATTACTTTTTCTTTTCAAAGCTTCTAAGAAAGGTCCAGAATTCCAGCTGAAATCATTTAACCTATCCTCTTCCTTTTCCTTTCACCCTGAGGGGGAAGTATTGGGCAAGATTACATTTCACTGTGGGCCAGAGTGTAGTGTTGAGGAACTTGAATTTCAGGACCAGAGTAAGCTGAATTCAAATCCCCACTGGAGAGCATTGGACCAAATTGATCCTCTATGTCTGTTTCCTCATCTGTAAAGTAAGAATTTCCAAGAGAATGGTGAAGATCAAGTGGGCATGCAAAGGGCTTCCACAGAGCAAGTGTTCGACAAAGCAGCAGCAGCAGCGGTGTATTTTGAATGTAGATCAGCTGAGGTGACACTGTGGCTGGCAGTCCCTATCAAGGGGCTGCTCTGAGGTCACTCTTCCTTTATAGGAAATAACCACTCAGTTTCCTAGGACTCTGAGCTGGCAATGGGTGTTAGTTATGTTTAACAAAAGATGTCTCAAGCACACTGGCAAACTTCACATTCATTCATGCCAGGTGGAATTTAAAAACAAAAAACAAAAAAACAAAACCATCTTGTGTGGTTTTCTAGTTGTTCCCAGAATGCCTTTCAAGCAGGAGTTGGTGTGTGAGCTCTGCATAGAGAAGCACCCCGGCCACAGGGGCACCTTCTGCCTGACATGCCTCATCTGAGAGTCTCAGCCAAGGGCCAACCACAGACACATACCCAAGGCAAGCAGATGAGGGTGGATTGGGTTGCTTTGGGTTCTTCATGCCCTGTTCATTAGCAGGGAGCTTTAATTATAAATAGATCCTTTTTTAGAAATATGGGGAAACTCCATAGCATGATGGCTATGAGCTGATAAAGAGTTGGACAACTAAAAAAATGACCCCTAATATTCTTTAGTTGCCACTGAATATGTGTTGAGATCTGACAGTACATGTCACTTCCCCCCATGTTGAGAAAACAAAAGGCACACTCTCTGCCTTCAAAGAACCTCTACTTTAGTTTGAGTCATTAGCAAAACGAATATACGGGTGATGACCATCTACCTGGGAAAAGGCAAGGAGAGAAGCAGGCCATCTCACTGGAGAGCTTGGCAGAGTGGATCTGTTGCTGGATGCCACCCACCAGTCCCCAGGTGTGTGCTTAGCAGAGTACCCTTGCTAAGCAGACACCTGTGTACCTACCCAAGCTCCCTGAGATGCTCCAGAGGAACCCAGAGGGGCTGCAGATGCCAGAGTGATAGGGCTTGAATATTGAATCAATGGCTTCTCCCTGAACACTTCCTGTCTCAGTCTCTATCCCCGCTACTGCCTCTAGTCTTTGTTTCCTTCAAGGTTCCCGGCTGAACTAGGAAACCAGCAGCAATGCTGTGGTTGAGAACCCAGGCCTGGCTGAGTAGTAGCCTTGGGCTCAGTACTGGCTGTGTGATCCTAGACAAATTCTTAACCTCTCTGAGTCTCAGTCACTTGCTTTGTGAAATGGGAATATTAATAGCACTAACTTAAGGATATGATGCACAGAAAGCACTTTGACAGTGCCTGGCACAATGTTGCCCTGTATATTGCTATTATGTTATTAATAAGAGGAAATTGTATATCCTGGCAGGGAAGGCTTTCATGTCAGGTAGATCTGGATTCAAATTGTAGTTCTGCCAGTTAATTACTGGGTATGACTTGGAGCAAGATGTTTCACTTCTCTAAACACCTGCTTCCTCTTCTATAAAATCAGGTAATAGGGTTGCTGCATAAAATAGATGAGAGCATTCATGCTAGCACCTGGTACTAGTGATGGTGGCCGGCTCCGTCTTTCTTGGTGCCTCTTCCTACTCTCCCCAGAAGTCCTTGTTGTTTACATAATGCTTCAGAATTAGAAGAATCTTCTCTGTTTCTAGAAAATGGCTTGAATCTCTGAGTAGACAGAGGCTCTGGCAGCATAAAATTTATTTAATAGCAATTCACTGAGGCTCTATAGGGTCAGGAGGCCCATGCTGCCCCTGGAAACAGTCCTGCTTTGTACACTCGGGAGTGCTCCTCACTCCTTCTCCTTACGCTTTGCCACCTACAGGTGCTCAGGAACCTTTACCAGGGAGACTTTTGCCAGGTGAGATACCCAGTGGTTTCCTAAAGGAACCCTTCCTCCTATAAATGGCCCTTACTGGAAAACACATGAGAACAAACGTTGCCCCTCTCCACACACAGGAATTTTCAATAAAACCATCCTTGTCTCTTCTGGAAACTTTTGTTTGTACCCCTTACTTCTGCCCTCTGGCAGCTAAGCCAACATTTATTTACCAAGCCCAACAGTTAAGTTACAGATTTGAATTTATTTCTGTATTTTAACTCAACTGCCATTATCTACCCATTTTCTTGATTATCGCTCTGTTATTGAAATGAGCCGAAAGTGATGAGGGGTGCAGAGCCAGGTCTCCAAGGCTCCTTGCCACCTTTGTCATTTGATACCTTCTTTTTCATATGCTTCTGAATTTTAATAGGCTGTAGATAATGATACATCTGGCTGCATATTAATTGCTGAGAGTTAGAAATAACACATAATTACTATGTTTTAGGATTGCAAATGTACAGCACTGGGAGCCAGAGTTTGTCATGATCCTGTGGAAAAAACCACTGTTAGTGGGCATTTTTAAATTCCTGTCCTTAAAAATGCGCTACAAAATTAAAACTGTCTCAACAAAGTCAGTCTTATGTTCTGCTTGAGTACCTCTCTCAATAGCGTTTTGAAGCTCTTCATTTGCTCATCTATCAGGGAGTATGGAGGACAACAGAAGGGACATGCGAATCCATTGTGAATTACCTATCTCATGGTTTCTTGAACAGCATGCTTTTGTACCTTGTTTTTCTGCATACCATGTTTAGTGGGTGGTAAGATGTCTGAAATCCCCAAATAGGAAAGTTTAAATTAAAAAAAAAATGTATTCCCAATTCAATCAATCCCAAGTGGTTGTTCGGTAGATTTTTTCCATTTAGAATAATCAGATTTGGGTGTATTTTGTTCTCAGTTGGGAGCAGAATGTTCTAAAACACCCAAGTGCCATGTTCCCTAGTTCTAAGTGTGGGCATATGTTGCTGAGGACACACATGGGCTGAACATCTGAAGGAATAATTGGTGCCAAAAGAATAGCTAGGGGTTGCAGGGAGCATTGTGAATGTGTTTTGTGTTTCTCTCTAGAGGTCACAGCCCTGCAAGGTTTGTCTGCTCAAAATCATTGTTCTTGTCAAAAGTAGAAACCAGCTGGGCAGCAAGAGAAGGGGATTCATCTCCTCCTGCACACCTGGTGCCCTTGGTCAAATGTCTCTGTAGATTTTACCCAGCATTTAAATGTGAGATCCCCAGTCCCTGCTGTGTCTTCAGTTTGATGGCAGACCTGTCAGCTTTGCTTTCCTGAGATGTGTTTGATCATTCCAGATTTAGCTAGAACAGTCTGTCCTTTGTTTGGGACATTGAGATTGAGATCTGTGCATCCCTTTTCATCTCTGTACTTCTTTTTTCTCTTCTGAGATGCTAAGATAATGTTGAGCTTCAAAAGATGACAGGTGGATGAAAAAGAGGACATGTGTGAGGCTCTGGGTGGTCCTTTCTGGAAGCCAAAGGTAGCATGTTATTTTTGTGGAAAAATTCCACCTTGCACATCTGACAAGGGTTGAATGCCCAGGGTTCCTATCATATTGGGGTCTAGCAAGACTGCACACCAGCAGGATGCGGTGCTGAAGGCCTGTAATTCCAGTGACTCAGGAGACTGAAGCAAGAAGATCTCAAGTTCAAGGCCAGCCTCAGCCAACTTAGTGAGGCCCTAAGCAACTTAGTGAGACCCTATCTCAAAATAAAAAATGAAAAGGTCTGGGGATGTGGCTCAGTGGTTAAGTGCTTCTGGGTTCAATTCCTAGTACCAAAAATAAAATTTAAAAATACTGCACACCAGCTCTACCAGCCCACAATCAGGGCATCTGTTGATGGGGGCGATATTTCCATGCAGACCTCAAAACCCATCTACTAGGCTCTCTCCTCCCACTCAGGTCCTTATCTTGGGATTTCACCACTGACATTTTCCTCTCTTCTGACATAGCCTGGGATCCTGCCAAGCCACTCCCGCCTTTGCTCACTGGGCCAGAGCTTGACTAAACAGATGATAAAGCCTCAGGAAGAAAAAGAAGACAGGAATGTGGAATCAAAATACACGGTCTTATAGTCATCTCAGTGGCTTGTAGCAAGTGACTTAGGATGCCTAAGGCAAAATCCAGTGCTGCAGAGAGCAGAGACAGGCAGGAGAGCTAGCTGGAGGAAAGACCAGACCTTTCCTTGGACATTAGAAATAAGGGCAGTGTTCTGATAATTTCCGGTGGCTTCCTATGGGGCAAGCCTGTGCCAAGCACATTCCACACGTATTCTCATGTGCTCCTCCTGGCAACTGTGAGGAGGTAAGAGTGTCATCCTCACTTCACAGCAGAGGAAACTGTGCTCATAGAGGTTACACTGTTTGCTCAGAATTTTAGAATATTGGTCTGTGGACAGAAAAATTTGGTTCATATTTTATCCTTAGAGCCTCTGCAAAGAATTGACACATTGTTTAGACTAGAGTGGTAAGTCCTTTGTCACCAGCTACAGAGGCTTTTGATTCATTCCTGGCTCTGAGCAAACCCAGAAAATGCCCATAAAGTACTCTTGGGGTCTTTCTGTACCTGTGAACCCTAATGTAGGGATGGAATCCTCCAATGACATCCTTCCCTCCATTCCCCTCCAGCCCAGCCCAAAGGTTGAGTCAGGATATCTCTTTGACAGAGATAAACATAGGCAGAGCTTATATCCCACCCCAGGGTTTCCAAGAAGTCAGTAGGAAGTGACTGACTGAGGAATGCCAAAGCCACAGAGACCGTCCTCAGCCTTGTTGGCATCATCCAACCAGGGATGTCTAGCTGCAGCTCCTTTTTCCAGACCTGGAGATGGGTGCAGAATGGTGGGCAGAAATGTATAGCATTTCTGGACCTAAAGTTGGCTTCCCTGCAAAGGCCACTGAGACACAACTCTGCAGGCAGTCCTCTTGCTTCTTCAGAAGGTCAAACTCTTGAAGCGTCTCAACCCGGAGCAGCTGGCCTTTTCTGCCTCAACAGAGTAAGAGCTTTGCTTGAAGTTTGGAAGGCAGGTGTGGAACCAAGGACCACAGAAAGACCTTCCTCTTTCTCTGAAGGTCTGTGGCACCATGTCTGAGCATGACCAAGATGAGCTTGAGGCAATAGGGACAGCCTTTGCTAAAAGGAACTTAACCCAGGGTGTGGGTGTGTGTTTCTCCTTCTGCCCAAGGTTAAGTAATAGTAACATCCTGTGTAAGAGAACTCTAACGTGGTTTTTTGCTAAACTCCAATATTTTAGGGCTATTTATTAGATGTGTTTAATCTTGGGCCAATTTAACCAGTAGCAGACTAATAAAATGACAATTTGGGCTTGCTGCCAGGATAAATGTTGACTTACCCTTAAAATGTTGACAAAAAATGAATAACTTTGAAAGTAATTGAGGAGTGAAACCTCAGCCAAAACTACAGTCTGAAACAGTGGTTTTTATTTTATTTTACTGGCACTGCTGAGAGATTGTATTCGTAACTTAGGCTGCTGCTGCTTCAACTCTCAGAGTCCCATGTTTTCCTAAATAATTTCCCAAAGTTTTTTCTTTTTCACTCTCCATTCCAGCCAATAAACCTTCATTTGGCAAAAAATTGTTTTCCTCAAGTCAAGCCAGTACGGCAAGATCCTTTTTCAAGATGGAGGCAAAACTTCAACGATCATGAGAAGAATAAAGGCAATTACTTGCTTAATTCTTCTCTCAGAAACAAAATGGTATGCCATGGACATGAGTCCTCTTTGAGTTTGTGGTAAAATGAATGGCTTCTCCAAGGAGTACTGGATGAAATTCATCTCACTTGCCCTACACCCTCATCTTCCCTTCGTTTTGCCATTCAATTTGTTTAAACATGAGAAAGCTGTAGTATTTTACCAGAGTGTGTTGTGGACTTGAAGGACACAGGGCAGACCTGGAGGAAAGGGACCCAAGAGGGCCCCAGATATTATTGTAGAGAATGGGTTCTTTCTAGCCAGTTGTTTTGTTACATTGTATGGTAAGCTGTGTTTAGGGTGGAGACTCTGGTTGTGGCTTCAGAGACTCATGGCAGCATCATCTGAGCTCAGCCAGCTGTCCTCCTGATGTCTCTCCCTTAACCAGCACTCCCATAAAAGCAGCCACAGACTTTGACCCAGAAGCCCCAACTGCTCACTTGGCTTTTGGTGCCAAATGGCTCAAAGTCAGGGTTCGAGTCCAGAAGTGCTATACATTTCTGCCCACCATGCTGCATGAGAGTTTGATATACAGGGAATAAACATCATCTCTCCAATATTAGGGTTTTGTTTTGGGTGCCCAGGATTGAACCTAAAACCTCATGCATGAGTACATGCTTTGCTACGTCCCCAGCCCCAGTATGTTCAATTTTATAGCCTTTAGAGTTGATGGTTTAACTTTTGGATTCGCTCACACTGTCCTGGGACGACTTCATCATCTGTTCTTGTGCACTTCCATGAGCCAAGGATGGAGAAATCATCAGAGCTTCCACCAAGTAGTGTGACAGCCTGTCTGTTGCTTGGACATGAGTCTGAACTAACTCAGGGTGTTCCCTGGATTTTATTTATCCAGGTTCTCCTTGTTCCCTGTTAGCAAAAACAAAACAAATAACCCCTAGCTTTTTTTTTTTTTTCCTTCTCATTTAAGGAAGGAAATTGGAATGTTTTCCTCATAGCACCTGATGTGAAGGGGGAGTTGAGCCCTTCCTTGGGTGAGGAAATCCAATCCCCCTTGGATGCCTAGTGCAAAGTGAAGGGCAGCCAGACTTAGCTGGCAAAAACAAACACAGGGGCATGGCTTCCATGTTTGAGACCAGCCTCCACAGCTGGTATGGGGGATCCCTCCAGGAGCTGTTCCTGTTGGTTTGTCACACACCACAAAGCCTGCCATCCCTTGTTGAAATCACTGATAAGGGTCTATAGAGGAAATTTATAGTGTTACTTGGAGGACCTTCCACTCACCTTGTGGGTTAGAAACCAATAATTCTTAAACACGTGCAGCTTAATCAATGAACCCAGATTTCCGTTGGAATTTGGTCCTCATTATTTGCCTTTCATCTTCTGGTAACAGATGATATCAGGTTAATTAACTGTGCCAGGGGAAAGAGAACAGGAAAAAAAATTAGTGGAAAATTTGGAATTAGAACAATCACTTCATTACCCCCCCCCCATAAATAAGATGAATAATCACTTGTGAGCTTTAAGGAAGCTCCCTTTCCTGACTCCACAATCCCACTCCTGCTGGACTCCTATCTCCCCACCCCCACCCCCATCTTTGATTTCGCAGAACCAGGGATTGGGCCCAGTGCTTCTCACATCCTAGGCAAGAACTCTATCACTGAGCTACATCCCCACCAACCCATTTCTCTCTTGCCCAGACACTTCATAGCTGCCTGTGTGGATTGCCCACATTGCTGTGCCTGCTGATCACCTCACCTGCCCACTTTCTTGCCAGCTGCAGCCAGCACTGACTCTGAATCCAAATTCTGGTTTTCCCTGTGCAGCCAGGAGGAAATGCTTCACCTAAGGCTGATATATGTATACACTTCAGTGAAGCTCAGTTTGCAAAAACTGTGTAAACACTTCTGAATTGAATTAAAAAGGATGCACATCATCACAAAGTGTGTCCTTCAACTTATGTATTAATCACAAAGAGCATAGTAGTAACTCACCATGGAGAAACCCTCAAGATACCACCTGTGTTAGTTTCCTAGGGTTGCTATAACAAAGTACCACAAGCCAACTGATATAAAAGAACAGAAAGGTGTTGTTACTGTTCTAGAGGCTAAAAGTCTGTTGTCAATACAGCCTTGTTCCTTCTTAGACCTGCAGGGGCATCGCTCCTTGCCTTATCCTAGTTTTTGGAGTTTGCTGGCAATCCTTGGTATTCTTTGGCTTGTAGATGCATGATTCTGATCTTGGCCTCCCTTTCACTACATGGCCATCTTCTTCCTGTGCATTTCTGTCTAAATTTCTTCCTTCTTATGAGGAGACTAGCAAATGGATTTAGGGCCTGTTCTAACCCAGCATGACCTCATCTAAACTTGACTACATATCCAAAGATCCTATTTCTAAATACAGTTAAATCCTTAGTACCTAGGCTTAAATTTGCACATATTTTTTTGTGGGTACAAAGTTCACTCATAACACCACCTTGATCAAGTATCAAAGTTAATATCTTCAGTAATAAAATGTAGCAACTTCATGTACTTCTCTGATGGGACATTTGGAGAAGGGGAGGTCAAACTGTCAAATGTGTCTAACCCAAACTTAATCATGAGAAACCATCAGACAAATCTAAATCAAGAGATATTCTATAAAATAAACTACCAATCTCCTCAAAGGGTCAGAGAGCTGGGCACCAAGGTGAATGCCTGTAATCCCAGACACATGGGAGGTTGAGGCAGGAGGACTGCGAGTTTGAAACCAGTCTGGGGAACTAAGTGAGAATCTGTCTCAAAATACAAAGTAAAAAAGGCTGGGAGTATAGCTCAGTGGTACAGCACCTTTGATTCCATCCCTAGTACCACACACACACATATACACACACAAAAATATCAGAGAGTTGTAAGATCCTGATAGACAAGAAGACTAAGGAACTCTCACAGCTTGGAAGAAACTATGGAGATAAGACAATGAAATATAGGATTCCAAATCAGATCCTGGAACAGAAAAAGAATACACCTGGTAAAATCTCAATAACTCCTTTAATAGTTAAGTGTTGTGCTGATGTTAATTTCTTAGTTTAGATAAATGTTTTCTGGTTATGTAAGCTGTTAACATTGGAGGAGGTAGGGTAAAGGGTATATGGGAACACTGTGTACTATTTTTGCAACTCTTCTGTGGATCTAATTCATTTCCAAATCAATTTTTAAAAGATTGTGCATATATTGAGTGATTACATACGTTCACTTGTATTTAGAGGCAAAGATCTTAGAGGGGAAATCATCTCTACATGTCAGTTTGTCCATCTTGTTCCAGTTCCTATCCGTTTGAGAGTTCACTATTCACAAAGCAACTGCGCCATGTGTTCCTCATACTTAGCTGTTGAGCAAAAATAGCTTAACAGAGGCATATCGTCAAATATTTGGTCCACATTTTGTCACTGCCACCTTAGGTATGTGACCTTGTGGAAGTGCTTGTGCTCCTTGAACCTCAGCATATTCACTTGTAAAATGGGGACAATGAGGGACTGGGGCTGAGTGCTTGCCTAGTATGTGTGAGTTACTGGATTCCATCCTCAGCACCACATAAAAATAAGCAGATAAAATAAAGGCATGCTGTCCATTAAAAAAAAAAAAGGGACAATGATATTAGCTCTCTCGGAATGTTTTAAAAATGCCATGAGCCAATCCATGTAAAGCTCTTAGCCCAGTGCTTGACATACATTCTGAGATCTCACAAACTTCTCACTACTATATTATGAGGTTATTTCCCCATTCTTCCACTTGAAGAAACTAAGTAACTTTCTTTGCATCACTAAGCTAGTAAGTATGAGGACCAGATGAAGAAGGATGAATAGGCAGATCTGTGAAATAAATGGCTTATTC
Source organism: Xerus rutilus (assembly GCA_028644305.1). Lineage (NCBI taxonomy): Eukaryota > Metazoa > Chordata > Mammalia > Rodentia > Sciuridae > Xerus > Xerus rutilus. The sequence goes on from CM053413.1 coordinate 39,483,483, forward strand.
TCAACCAAATCCTCCCAATGCCATTAACGCAAGAGGGAGAATCTGTGAGAATTTTTTGAAGGACAAGCTACAAAGCAAGCTGTCATGTCCCCCAAAGAGGAGAGGTACTTGAAGCTAGAGGTACTAGAGCTATTTGAAGTACAGTTTGTGTCTTAGAAGGAAGCAGAGGCAGGAGAGGTATTGGCCAGTGGGGAATGAGAGCCTCTGGAAGGGTAAGGAAGGACTTGGCAATGGGAGGTGTCAAAGGAAGTGAGAACGCAAGGGTATTTGTGGTGACTTAGATGTTTTGAAGGGTGAGAATCTTGCCCACAAGCTGTAGAAGAGTGTGAACTACTCTTTGCCCCTGAGGAATGGAGTGATAAAGTCAAGGCAATCTACACTAATTTACACTTTAAACTTACTTGATTGGAGCGAGGCAGAGAGGAAGTGAGACTCTGGCCAGGATGGGAGGTCTCAGCCTCTTAAGTAGAGGACAGTGTTATTGTAGGTATGGAAAGAAAAGCATGAATTTAGGAGACAGACAGGGTGGGGGTGGGGGCAAGCAAACTGTGCCCATAAATTAAAATACAATATAAATACAACAGGATCAGAGGACTCCTATCCATGGGCAGTCTGATTTTGAAGGGACCTCTGTCTTTTCTGTGTGTTTCCAAAATAAATCAGAGTTGACTTCTATTAGAGTGCTTTATGTTATGGAGTTAAGCAATCAGGAGCCTATTGGTGGATTTCTTAATGAGAGGGAATAAAGAAATGGGTCAATAGAATAAGACAGACTTCAGGGAGTCTGGCAGTTAGGCTGGTGCTTGCTTTTCCATCAGAGTAACTGCCCTGGAATTTAAATGTTGTAAAGTAGTTCTCCCAGCTTTCACTATCCGAGCATTATGGGTCTTTTCCTAGTCCTGTCTGTATGGGTTAAGAGGCACCAAAATTCAGCAATTTTTTCCCCCTATTTTACCAGACTTCTGTTTTGGATGTTTGTCTATCTCTGGTGACCTTTTTCACTAAGCCTGTACTAACAAATGACACAAAATGCTTGCGTGACATCTGTTTATTCGAGCTCAGTGTTTGTTGGTGCATTTGCAAAACCATTTTGTTTGCATTTTTAAAAAATAACTTCCTAAAAAATGTGGAAAAAAATATCTTTTTTATTATTTAAATAACTTTTTTATTATGCCAGGTACAGTGGCATATGCCTGTTAATCCCGCTGACTTCTGAGGCAGGAGGATTTCAAATTCAAGGCCAGTCTTAACAACTTAGTAAGATACTGCCAATACATAAATAAATAGGGCTGGGAAGTAGCTCAATGAGGGTGCTCCTCAGTTCAATACCCAGCACCACAAAAATTTTAAAAATACTCCCTACCATGGAGAATTTTAGCTTGTACCATAGGTGGGATTGTTTTCTGAGTCCTCTGTGTGGTGCACCTGGTTTTGACATTTATCAATCTGTGATCAATCCTTATCCCCTTACCTCAACCTTTTTTTATTTTAAAGTAGATCCCAGGCATCATGTCATTTTTAACATCTTTTTATTTATACATGTTAATGATAAGGGAACATTGGTGTTATGTTTGAATTGGGTTGCTTAGAAACTTAAGAGAATAAAATACAGCAGGACAGAGTTTACTCATATAAAAAGTAAAGTCATATATATCCACTGGTCATCAGGAGAGGAGCCTGCATGCCCAGCCCCAGGGAAGATATGCAAATCAAGCTTATGCCATATGCTGGAGCCTGAAGACGGCTAAGAGGGTCTGTGTGAGAGTGAGGTGGCTGTGCATGTTGTCTTTGGGTGTCTTTGGGTGACCCCAAGCCAAATACAGCACACATCCTATGGACCTCAAGTTAAGAAGTTTCTGTTTTTAAATAGTTGAAAAAGAAGGGTAATATTTTTGACATGAAAATGTTCTGAAATTTGACTTTTCGTGTCCATAAATAAAGATGTAATGGGCCATAGCCACATTCATAATTGTACATATTGTTTATGACTGACAGCAGAGATGAGGAGTTGTGACAGGCTGGATGGCTCACAAAGTCTGAAATATTATTTACTTTCTGGCCCCTCACAGAAAAAGCTAGGCCTGGTGTAGGACATAGGCTCTGGAGTAAGCTGCCTTAGGTTTAAATCCTGGTCACCTTTTTTTTTTAGCTTGATGACTTTAAGCAAGTTGACCCACTCCATGCCTCAGTTTCTTCATCTTGAGAATGGGGATCACAATAGTAGTTAAATTATAGGGTTATTGATAAGAGTAAATTAGTAAATTTTATATGTCAAGCATTGAGATGAGTTGCTACGACCAGGATTAAACTATTATTATTTATTTATGTTGGAGTTTCTTAGTCACTATGAGACTATAACTTCCTATTTCATATGAGGATAATGAAAGCCACCTAAAGGGCTACTAGGTGCATTAAACAAACCCTTGGGAGTGCAGTTTCCAGCCTACACAGACGGAGTCCTATACAGGCTTCTTTTTTTTCTTATGTTGTAAACAATTTGTTTTGATTTTTACCTCCTAAGGAGAAAGAATGAGGAAAATATAAAAATCATTGTATCTCAGAAGGAATATCAAAATTCATTTAATAAAAAAATCATATTTAAAATAAAATCACATGGATCGCTGTATTCTATCTTGTTTGTAATTAAGCCCCAGATGTATTTTAAATTGCTGATTCAGCTCTACTTTTATGCCTATCTTCATTCTCTTTCCTTTGTTACCACATTTCCTTTCTTCTTTTAGTTTCTTCCACTTTCCTCCCTCCCCTGCCCTCTGAATAGATGAAGAAAAAACATTTGATGGGCTGGGATTGTGACCCAGTGTTAGAGCGCTTGCCTAGCATGTGTGAGGCACTGAGTTCGATTCTCAGCAACACATATAAATAAAATAAAAGTCTGTTGACAACTAAAAAAAAATTAAAAAAAGAAAAAACATTTGATAAATGCCAATGCTAATTCATAATAGAAATTCATGGCAAACTTTACAGAAGGGAACTGTCCCTACTAAATAAGGGATGGCTCTTCCACTCTTTCAACAAACACAATATATAATGATGAAATCTTAAGAATAATCACTTTAGAATTAGAAATTAGAGTAGTATACCCACTATCTTGGCTTATAATCAATAACATATAGGTGATCCTAGCCAATGCAATAAGATAAGAAAAACAAATGTTATAAAGTCTAGAAAAGGAGATAAAACTATTGTTATTCTTTAAATAATGCCTATATAGAATACTAATTTTTTTAATCTTTTTTTTTAAAACCTCCTTGGTGATATGCCCTCTTGCCTTCTCTTAAAATCATGTGGCAGAGCCAGTGTGTGCCTTTGAAATAGGACATTTTGTTCCTGGTGTTAGCATTGACCATGCCCAACTTGGTCTGGCAGCTTTAGTTGTTGGACTAGGAAGCCTCTCTGCAAGTTTTGTTTTGTCATCTCTCTGCAAAGCCTGAAAGCATCCCTGGTATTGCATTTACTAGTTCTCAGTAGAGCTATTTAGCTAGAATCTGGAAACATTTTCCCTGAAGGCTCTATGCAGACAGCAGTAAAATGTAGCTGGAGACATACTGAGTAAATGAAAAAGGAAAATCAAATTAGGCCAAGACTTTTTTTTTTTAATCTCCTCCTCTCACAGAAGCCCTCAAGGAAAACACCATAATTTCATACTTCAGTCACGTGGGTCAGGCTTAAAGCTCCCCCCACATAGATTCAATACCTGTGAGTATTCTGTTTTTGAATTTGCACCTGCCTGTATTGCTGGATCATAGCAATGGCTTCTGGTTCAGTCTTTCTTTACTTGGGAATTTCAGATTGCCAGATAGTGGCCTGGTGTTTACTTGCAAATGGGCAATGCCTTAGAAAAGCAATGTTAGCTATAATCTTGTATAGCAGCACTATGCTGAACCTACAGAGGGGCCCGCAATTGCATCATACATATATAATGTCCATCTGACTGGGTCGTGTGAAATGGGCAGCAAAGTCAGCAGAACCTTAGAAGAGATGACACAGCAAGTGGAACAGAACTGGATCATCCCTCAACCTGCCAAGTATGCAGCATCTCCTGCCCCCTTTAAAAAAAAAAGAAACCTAGCTGGTATTTGCCCTTCAACCTCTCCATTCTAATACAGAATTAGTGACCCAACAACTTCAGCCACAAAAATGAGAAACAGAGGCTCTGGACTCTGAAGTACATGCAGGATTATCTGAGACCAAGTCCTGCTACCCCAGGGAATCCTCTGCCTTTTCAATCACTGCAATGCAGTTTATGCCACCAAAGGTAGAGATATCATGATCATAGCATTTCCAGACCAAAGCAGGAGCAATTTAGAGAAATTCAGGGAATGCGTAAGCGGCTGTGTGTGTGTACGCATGCGTGGATTCAGTGTGCTGGTGGTGCAGCTCTGACGTGAAAAAAAAAAAAGTCCTCTTTTAGATGCTCAGGAGCCAGACACTGGATAGGGAGCATCCTGAAGGGCACTGTCAGCTGAAGGAAGAAGGATTGTTGGACCTTTCTCTTCAATCCTTATATCTTTGTAGCACATTATTTCTCTTATGTTGGGAGATTCCTCTATCACATTTTGGAACTAAGCCTTCCTGGTGGTCTGAGACTTTTCTACTGCCTGTTCAGCTTAGCATGCTAAGAAGCCAGGGAGGTCCCTGGAAGCCCGGATTCATTCTCTCTCTCAGAAAAGTATCTGACTGCTTTGAGAAATTATGAAGTCATTCTTAACCACACTGTGGAACTGTTTTGAACTTTTGGGGGGGTTAAAATTTTTGAATTTTTCTATTTAAATACCAGAAAACTCAGGGACAGTCTATTTCAGAGAAGGCATGATTTTTTGAGGCTGGCAAGGGCATAAAATGACAGGAGAGCTTCTCAGCAGAATTCCAGATTCAAAAAGGATTTTTCCAAGCACTTGCTATGTTCAGAATATCCTGCAGGGATGTCCTGAAGAATCAGAAGTTCTGGCTTAACCCCTCAAAACTTTAAAAGCAATGGCTGAAAAGGAAAGATGAACACCTGGGGGCTCTCTCTGCAAATGACTGAGGTCTGCTACAATTGGCTACTTTGGCTTTTTTCATCAAAATCTGGTGTCTTCATGTGCTGTCCAACATCTACTGCAGGTCAGATGGAGCTTAGGAAGACAAGGGTAAACTATTCTCTTTGTCTTTGTAAAATGTTTTGTCTGTCATCTCTCTTTTCCCCACAGCCTCCTGTTTTTATTTGTGTAATTCTTGTCTGTAAAGTCATTTGAATGGGTAGGCTCTCTGACATAACATCATCCAGTTTGGGATTAACTTGCAGGTTTGCAAATAACATTTTCTGTGGAGGGATGTTCAAAATTTGTGGCTGTAAATAGTATAGAAATGAATGCTCATGGTCCAGTTTTCTCCTTGTACATGTTCTTTTGCCATCAGGTTTATATTTATGAATATTAATATGTGCATTTCAAGTATGTTGTAGATATAAAGATACTTTTCATAAGATCCCAGCAATAAAACTTCCTTTCTTTTAAATAATAGATTTTTAACTTAGTGAATTAAGAAAAGCAATCTTTGTGCTTTTGAAAAGCCACTTCATAAAAGAAGAGTGGCTTTAGGGAAAATAGCGAAATGGTTTGTAAAAAGATGAAACCACAAGCAACAAAAGACACCTGCCTGACAAGGTCATTGGATGGGAAATCAGAGGTCGTTTTTCTCTATAGGAGTGGGAAGAATGATTTTACTAAGTGGAGGCTTCCAAATTAAAAGCTGGCAAATACGGAGGGAAAAGAAGATCTCTGCCTCTGTGCTGTTCTCTCAGAAGCTGCCTCTGTTGACATCCACTGTCATTTATCCTTCCCTGGCTCCTAAGCTAGGTCATCTCTGCAGAGCCACAGTGAGATGGGGCACTTTTGATCTACAGTTTAGTGTGTAGCTCATGGGGAAGGACATGATTGTGTGGTAGAGTAAGGTTGCCTTCAGAATTGACCTTGACATTTTCCTTTTTTCCCCTCTGCTACAGGAACCTAGTAATAAACGGGTCAAGCCCCTTTCCAGAGTCACGTCTCTAGCAAACCTCATCCCTCCCGTGAAGGCCGCCCCATTAAAGCGCTTCAGCCAAACTCTGCAGGTAAGATGGGCACAGTAGTTTTCTGTAGAAAGGGGCATCCTTATCCTACCCAGAATTTCCCCTGCTTTCAGACTGACTGAATTCAATGCTTGTCCCAAGAGAAGAGTACAAGTGAGAGGGCAGAAAGGAAGAACAGTGTTTTCAAGTTGCAACCTAGGGTCAGGCACAGTCAAAACCATTTCTCTTGGATTTTTCCTCACAATTATATTTCCAAGGTTCTCTTACAGGTTTTGTCTTAAAATATCTGTGTGGTCGTAAGAAACCCAGCACATGATATGAGCTGGGGGGGTGGGTAGCAGAACCTGGTGGCAGGGTCAGCGAACTGCAGCATGTGGAAAAACTGCAGCCTGCCACCTGGGTTTTGTTTTTATGGCCTATGAGTTAAGGATGATTTTATTATTTAAAATGTTTGGAGGCAGGCAGGAAAGAAGAATGATATTTCTTGATATATGAAAACTATATGAAATTCAGATTTCATTGTCCATAAGTGAAGTTTCACTGGAACCCAGTCATGCCTATCTGTGCTTTGTCAGTGATTGTCTTTGCACCCCAATGGCAGAGTTGGATAGTTGTGAGAGACCATATTGCCCATAAAGCCAAAAGTAATTACCATCTGGTCCTTCAGAGAAAATGTTTGCCGACCCCTGGTTTAGAGCAAGGACCCTGGAGTAGAAGTACCTTGGTTAATTAAGACCTTAGCTTTTTCATTCAAAGACTGTCACCTTGGGCTGGTAATTTAACATCTCTAGTTCTCGCTTTTATTCTTTGTGGGTAAATTTGTCACACTATCACCAGCTCCTTTGTAAAATTGTTGTATATTTAAAGGGCCTCCTGTAGTACTTGGCCCTTTGTTAGCCATCAATAATTTACTAATTAGTTCAGTAGTAAATATTGGCTACTGTAGTAATTTTTTAGTTAATGAGTGTTTATAGTTATTCTCTCTCTCTCTCTTTATGGTTTTTTTTTTTTTTTTTTTTTTAGTTGTTGATGGACCTTTATTTTATTTGTTTATATGTGGTGCTAAGAATCGAACCCAGTGCCTCACTCATGCTAGGCAAGTGCTCTACCACTGAGCCACAACCCCAGCCCTCTATCTTCTTTGTTTTTGTACTGGGGATTGAACCCAGGGGTGCTTAACCACTGAGCCACATCCCCAGCCCTTGTTTCTTTTTTTCTTTTGGACAGGGTCTCACTAAGTTACTTAGGATCTTGCTAAGCTGCTGAGGTTAGCTTTAAACTTTCTGTCCTGCCTCAGCCTCCCAAGCTGCTGGGATTACAGGCATGTGCCACCATGCCCAGCTATAGTTGTTCTTAATAACTGATGAAGTTTATATTTTAAACTGAAGGTTGAGATTTGTCCAAGGCCTTAGACCCTACTATCCTCTTTTAGACTGAAGCTCACAGAAATCACGCCATGAGAAGGCTCCCCCAGTATAGCTGAACCATTTCAAGTGGGCCATTTCCCATTTTTCCTGAATACCTTTGCTTGGCAATATTATCCTTGCTTTCTGTATCTTTAAGAAAATCATGAGGGGCTGGAGTTGTGGCTCAGTGGTAAAGTGCTTGCCTAGCATGTGTGAGGCACTGGGTTCGATTCTCAGCACCACATATAAAATAAATAAAATAAAGATCCATTGACAACCAAAAAAATATAAAAAATTAAAAAAAAAAAAGAAAATCATGAACCGGAACCTTAGACATGCCTTATGTGACAAAAATCCATGACTTGACAACTATTTGGGGTTCTCCCTCACCCCTTTCTTCTGCATGGTTTGACCAATGTCCCTGACTCTACAGAGCCCATTCTGCTCCTGCCACTTTCCTGTAGATGCCATCCCTCTCCAGAGCTCATCCCCTCGGTGCCTGTTCCTCTGTTAACTGTTCTTACAGTTGCTTCTGAATGAATCCCTCATCACCTAATTCACTATAGGTTTGGTTCTGTTTCTCTCAGTGCTTAGGTCCTTGGGTCCCTGGTTATACCCTGATCTTTTTAATATGAGAACAGAGGAAAAGAAAATAAGGTCAGCTGGGTGAGCCAGATGAAGGGCTGAGCAGCTAGTGAAGAAGGATGTGTTTACCTGCTCTCCCTCATGAGCAGTCCTTGAGCCCCACTGGACAAGCTCATTGCCACCAGCTTCCCCTGGAAGATTCATCACCACCTGATTCCTACAAATCTGGTCTTTCACTGAGTTCTGCTTTTTGGAAATTCTTTAGCCCTTCTTCTGCATTTGACTCTTATCTCTACATCCTAGTGACTGTGATTCAGGTTCATTCTGTAGCTATTTCCTCCCTTGATTATGGAACCCCCACATTGCTGCTCATCTCTTTCTGTTGTTGTCTACCAGGATGTCCCACCCTGTGCCCAGGAGGCCCTCACTCATTCCACAGGCATCGAGTGAGGCCTCACCATGCACCACACTCTTTTTCCTGCCTTCCTGTTGTTCTGTTCTGAATGGAGTTACCTTCTTATAGATTCATGGCAGAGCTGGGCTTAGGTTTCCATATGGCAGTAATGAGCTGGACCTGAGTAACTAGCCACCTATCACCTATAGATGTCCCCCCACTCTCCTCCTAGCACTGATCCTTTTGCTTCACTTGCTATCATTACCTTGCCTAACCTGTAGACGTTTGCATTCATGCTCCTACAAAAAGCAGCTTCTGTGTCTCCTACTGCAGCCCAGCTCTGATTGTACATTGCTACATTGCTTTGTGATCCTCCATGATCTTGCCTTCACAGTCTTTCTTTTGGCTTCCCAGGCAATCTTTATTTCTTTTCTCCTATTCTTGGGGATCCTACACAGGAAACACTGAAGGAAATATTTGATCACCTTGGAAATTCACATTGACCTGGAGAACTGGGAAAGAAAGAAATCATGCCTGAAATTCAACAGACTAAGACCAAGCAAGGATGAGAAAGCCAGACCCAAGGGAAAGCTGACATGTAAAAAAGCCTCAAAGGTTTTTTTTTTTTTTTTGGCAAAGTAATTTTCCTATTTACTTTTTTCAAATATGATGAATTTTTAACTCCAGGCTGTACGTATGGGACAGAAACAACCTAGTGAAATACAACAGTTATTCATATGGTTATACATAAAGACACAAAAAGGACTTGAGTAACATGCTTATTCTCAAGTGTGTCCTGGTGGGGGTGGAGAGGTCAGTGAATAGAAATGGGCCCTGTGGGTTGTATGCAGCATTACACAGCATGTCCACAAATGAAGTGTGGAGAATGCCATCTTGCCCCGTAGGTTATTTCTGAAGCTCACCTTGGGGCATGCAGTCCAACATTGTTTCCATTCTCCATTCTGTAGCATTATTTTCAGTCCTAGCATCCCAGTAACTACATCCTGATTTTACTGTTTCCCTCACCAGCGAGACTGGACATGGATGCTAATGTAGGTTGGGGAGCAGGGAGGATAAGAAGGACAAGCAGGCCTCACAGGGGTGAGGTTCCTCAGGGAACCAACTTCACATCCTTCTCCAGTTTGTCTAGCGCTCCATGACATTTCTAATGGGGAAGAAAGAGGCTACCCAAGCCTGTCAGTAGCCATTTATCCTCACCCATATGTATATATTATTTATGCCTTTTCTCTTCCAAAAATGACTTGGGCCTTCATGGAGCAGCTTGGTTTTCTGTTGTAGAATTCCTTTTCCCTGGCTCCTAGCACCTTAGACATGTATGGATCCCTTTGGATATCCAATCATGTCTCTCAGGTCAGGTTCCTGTTCATTACAGGCTAAGAGATGACTGAGAGCTGAACACAATGCTTTCATCAATACAGGAGCACTTGCCAACTCTTCTTCCTGTTCCTCAGGAGAGCAGTTAGCCCAGAATATTAGGAGAGCTTTGTGCTGGCAGCCTCCCCCAAAAGACTAAAATCCCTGTCACAAATGTGAGTGGTCCTTGGAGCAAGACACTGCAGGATTTGTTCTCTCTTGCTTCCCTGTGCCCATGTGGGCTGGGGGCTTGAGCCACAGCACAAAGGCTGCATTTGTAGATGTGGAGAAGGGACAGGCCGACTGCGTGGCGCTCTGTCTGCTTCCTTTCCAGGAAGTTTAGCCAGTCTGTAGACTGAAGCACAGATGTCTGGATCCCTCTGGGCCTATAAATTCCCTCCCTGGCCTGCATGAGAGGAAAACCTGGCCCAGGTCCGAAAGGGGCCAGAGTGCACTCCCCTGGTGCTGAGTGGAGAAGGTGAGCTTCCTGTGGGCTGGCAGCTTGATTTTCCTTGCCTCTCCTGTGCATAGCTGTGCACAGCTGCAGGACTCATTTGCACTGTGACAAAATGCTGTACTCGTTACCCTGTGATGTAGCCCTCTATTCTCTTTGGACATGAACTTTTTTCTCTTCTGTTATGAAAGTATATGTTCATTATGGAAAGATACAGAAAAGAAGAAAAAGAACATGTATAGCCTTCTACTCCAAAACTACCCCCGTTCATATTTTAAAATTTTCTCCCAGTATTGTTTGGAGTATAAGTACATATCTTACATCCCCTGAGCCTACTTTGGGGTCACTCACAGTCTTTCCAGCTTTATCACTGTCTGTGTGGTTGGCTGCCTTTGCGGTTTTGAGGTGACCATAGATGATCAGTGACTCTTGTATCTGTGTTGGTCTCATGTGTTTCCAAGTTCTGTATCTAGGTGCAAAAATGTTCATCTTTGTCACTGTTACAGTCTCTTGGGGGTGTTGCACCTTTCATTAAAGTTAAGTAACCCTAGCTGGTTGTAGTGGCACATGCCTATAATCCCAGCAACTTGGGAGGCTGAGGCAGGAGGATCACAAATTTGAGGCCAGCCTTAGCAACTTAGTGAGACTCTGTTTCAAAATAATAAAAAGGGCTAGGTTGTAGCTTTATGGTAGAGCAAACCTAGGTTCACTCCCCAGTACCATACCAAAACAAAGAAAAACAAATATCCCTATTTATTTCTTTTAAACCTTTTGCCTTATTTAGTTTGTTTTTTGTTTGTTTGTTTTTTGGCTCAGTATGTTTTGTTCCATCTATTTCCATCGTCCCCTTGTGGTTTACCTTGATGAGAAGTTTTTATGTAGGACAAGAAGTATTATATCACAGTTATTCTTGAAAAAAATCTTATCTTTATGGTCTGAATATGTATTCTTTCAATATGTTGATATGATTTAATTTTACACAATTGCCCTATTAGTGAATATTTAGGCTGTGGGTATTTTTATATTGCTAACTATGTTGAATATCATTTGAAGACATTTGTCCTATTTTTTAAAAAGTCCCTTCTTTTGTGCTTTCTTTTGATTATATAACAAAATTTAAGATTATGGTTAAATACAGAAAAGGGACTCATACTCACTTATGATCCTTCCTCCATATCACTAAAAAAGCTTATATTAACCTTTCAGTACATAGTTAGGCAGTTGTTCTTTTACTACATATATAGCTACATGTATTTTTTTTCTTGTGTTGGAAGTGAACACAGGACCTCATACATGCTATATATGCTAGGAAAGCATTCTACCACTGAGCTACATCCCCAGCCTCATGCATAGTTTTTAAAACCAAGTTTATAATCTTACTGTATATACTTTTTTTTTTTTTGGTACCAGGAATTGAACCCAGGAGTGCTTTACCAACGAGCTACATCCCCAATCATTTTTATTTTTTATTTTTTGAGTCAGGGTCTCACTAAGTTGCCCAGGCTGACCTCAGTCGTCTTGCCTCAATTCCCAAGAACCTGTGATTATAGGCATGTGCTGCTGCACACAACTCATGGACCCAGTTCTTAATGGGCTCATAAGGAGTTTTGCCCAAAGGATGTGGCAGTTTATTTAATCACATTCATATTGTTGAGCATTTAAATGGTCCCCCCCCCTTTTTTTTTACCTTTGTAGATAACATTGCTTTAAACATCCTGATCACAGATCTTGTGCGTTCTTGTGTGTGCCTGTATTTTTTCTTTCCTTCAATTATATTCCTAGAGTGGAATTCCAGGCAAAGGGTGTGAACACAAAAATGCAAAAATATTTTTGTTTATATTTTTGTTTTTGAACCTGGGACCTTGTGCATGCTAGGAAAGTGCTCTGCCACTGGGCTACATCCCCAGCTCTTTTTATTTTTTTATTTTGAGACTGGGTCTTACTAAGTTGCTGAGGCTGGCCTCAAACTTGGGATCTTCCTGCTGTGACCTCTCAGGTTGCTGGGATTACAGACACAAACCACTATACCCAGCCTCCAAGATTGTTTATCTATCAATAGTGCCTAATAGTACACATTACTTAGAATGTGATCAAAAATTGGTAGTTCCTATTATTATCACTATTATTATTAGAAGCAGTGGCCATTGCTGCTCTAGGGTCTCCCCAGGGCTGGCAGTGGGTACTTGCCTTGTGATGGGGGTCCTGCCCTTCTCCTTCAGCCAACATAATAGAACCCTTCCCATGTGGGCCCCTCCAGGGGAGAATTGCTTGGTTTTAGAAGGATTCCTGGTAACCACAGCCATGTGCTCAAGTAAGACTTGAAAATCTTTTTTTTTTTTTTTTTTTTTGGTACCAGGGATTGAACTCAGGGGCACTCGACCCCTGAGCCACATCCCCAGCCCTATTTTTGTGTTTTATGTAGAGACAGGGTCTCACTGAGTTGCTTAGCACCTCGCCATTGCTGAGGCTGGCTTTGAACTCGCGATTCTCCTGTCTCAGCCTCCCAAAGTGCTGGGATTACAAGCGTGAGCCACCACGCCCGGCTAAGACTTGAAAATCTTATGTAATAAAGTACATGAGGGGGAGAAATAGTTTAGTAGTGGCCTAGGGGTGGGGGACATCACGGAAGGCTGCCTTGCAACAAAGGAGGGATTTGTGTTGGGTCTGGGATGGCACAGAGCTGATAAAAATAAAGAGGAGAAAGGGCATTTCAGGGTTGAGATAGGGGCAAGTAGATCGATGTTATCTAGATATGAGGAATAAGTAATCTCCCAAGTATACATGCTATACTCTACATTTGGCAACCATGATTTTCTTCTTCAAGCACCTGTGACTTAGTCCCTTGGTCTGATGTCATAACTGACAGAAGTCTTTGGCCCCTAGTTGCTTGGCAGATGTGGAAATGAACTTGGGGTTTGTGTATATACATGTATGTTGTGGGAATCAACCAGAAACCAGATCTACCTTGCTGTGAGGAGGAAGTGGCATAGCTAAGAAGGGACCTGCATTCCATATGAAAAAGAATTTCCAATTCTCTGCTGTTCTTCATTATTCCTAGAGTAATAGCAGACCATCATAAATAGTAAACTTGTAATTGAAAGCTTGCCATTTTTTTATTTATTGTACAACCAGATGACCAAAAGGAGGCAAATTAAACCCCTGGGTGAGGCTTTATTGGGATGTATGCTCCAGGGCAAACTCCACAGTCCAACAGAGTGGGTCCAGGAGGTTCATACACGTGTTCCACAGTACAGAAAATTTAAAGGGTCCAGTCCGGAGAAGGGCCTGAGGTAGGAAGAGGAGGTGATCTAGAGTTCTGTGTTCTCTGGATTGGTCAGGAGATCCTGCTAAGGTCAGAGTCCTTCCAGGATGAGTCAGGAAAAGTCCACTGATTTGGTAGGAGGCGCCATTACTGCTTACGTATCAGTGTCTGGTTGGCTGTTCCTTTGCGCATGCGGGCTGCTTGCTGCTTTGTTCTCTGCAGCCTGTGGTGGCAGCCATATTGTACGTTCTCCATTCGCCTGGTGAGAAGAAATGTGAAATCTTGAGCGGACCTAACATTTATTAATAAGAACTCTCCCTGGGGCTGGGGTTATGGCGCAGTGGTAGCGTGCTCGCCTAGCACGCGGGAGGCACTGGGTTCGATCCTCAGCACCACATAAAAATAAAAAATAAAGATATTCTGTCCACCTACAACTAAAAAATAAATATTTAAAAAAATAAAAAAAAAAAAAAAAACTCTCCCTAGTTGAGTAGCTACTATGCTCCTGGTTCCATACAAAGCACTTCATGTTAATGGCCTCATATCATCACCTCCTAGTCTCTGCAAGGTAGGCCTTATTACCACTTTATAGGGGAAAGACCTGAAAGTTTAAACATGGGCTGGTAAGTGCGGGAGCTTGGACTCTGCAAGGTGCCTTAAGGGAGTCAAAAATTGGTCATCTTAAAGCCTGCAATTTGCCAGAATCTAAAACTAACCACCAGATTTTGGAGCTAGAGCACCCCACCTCTCAGCTGTCCCTTACTTTGTTTGCCTGGGGGTAGGGGAAGGGAGAGTCATTGTTTCCAGTGAGGGGAATATTTTGTCATTAACATTAGCATACAAGAGCCAGTTAATGGTGCCCCTTGAGAATGGCTAGGTAGCTGCCCTAGGCTCTGGAAGGCTTCCTAATTTTTGGTTAGCTCAAAGTAAGCTGTGTATTTTTTCCATACCAACACCAAATATTGTTTTCAGCTTTTCATTCATTTAACTTAGAATTTCTGAGCTACAAAAGGTTTGTCTTTGCACTAGGTCTTTGGGGTTTGACATTTATTGATTTTCAATTGATTAATTGTCCTTTTGATACCACTGGTTACCAACCACAAGTCCTGTTTCCTCACATGTTGAAGTATAACATTAGAGAAGCACGCCGAGGCAGGCAGATAAAGCAGGATTTGTTTAAAAATGGGTAACATAGACTTCTGGGAGGGAGAAGGGGGCCATAGCTGGTATCCCTAGTATCCCAAGAAGTGAGTGCGGTCTGCCTTTTTTATATGTCTTCAGCTTCCTTTGTTCTCCTGCTGTCTTCCCCTTTATCTCTCCCCTTCCTGACTAGGCCCAGGAGATGCTCCTGTGGGATGCCCAAAAGGTGAGAAGCAGATGGGCTGGAGGGGCCAAGGTGGAGTGATCTGGGCAGGAAGGAGGCATAATTAACAACTTTTATAGCTCCCTATAGGGAGAGACAATCCCTACAAGTTACCTTAGCAACAGGTTGGAGCAGGGGCAGGTTATCTTGATAAGGGTGGAGGAAGGGCTCTGAGGGCATTTCAGTCCCTCAGGGGGTAGTCTCCAACTTCCAGGACTTACCCAAATTGGCCTCCTTGATCCAACTGTACTTGACTTACCTATCTGCCTGTCTAATTCTGGCTTCACTTTTACTATGTTTTTAATGGGCATTAATCTGAATCAGATTCAAGATATGTGATTTTATGTACATAGTGCCACTTCTTACTCAGGTCTTGCATATTTGTCAACTGATTTTGTTTTTTCTTAGTGTCTTTTCATTACAAGAAGTCTAAAGATAAATGTGGAAAATTATGAAGTAGAAGATTAAAATCCCATCATCCAGGGGTGTAACCTCTGTTAATATTCGGTGTTATTATAAAATGGGATCTTTCTTCTCTTGTCTAAATCTGTCTGTAAGGTTTGCCACTCATCGCTAAGCTTTTTTGATAAAGAATGTTTTTTGAACAATGGAATATTCCATTTTATGGTTACACTGTGACTTATTTAACTAATCACTGTTGTTGGGCACTCTGGGCTCTTTCCAGATCTTTTATAAATAGCACTGTCCTGCTAATGGTTTTTCTCACTCTTTAAGTTATTCTTAATGAAGATCCTTCAAGGAGCTGTTTCATCCAAGAAATTGAGAGGTGTGTCTGCTGTCTGCTAACAGATGAAGCATACAGTAGTCCCTTTACCTGTGACGTCACTTTTCCTATTTTGTTACCTTGTGGCCAACAGTGATCTGAAAATATTACACGGAAAATTCCAGAAATAAATAGTTCATAAGTTTTAAGTAACTTTTACTGTAGTGTATCATTAAAATTACTCCATTTTTGTTATAATCTCTTGCTATACCTCATTTATGAATTAAACTTTATCATAGGTACATATAGGAAAAAGCATAGTATATATTGGGTTCAGTACTCTCAGTGGTTTCAGATGTCCACTGGGGCTTTTGGGACATATTCCCAGGGATAAGGGAAGACTATACAAACAAGCACTAATGGTAGCAGTGCAGTCAGAAGTCTACAACAGTGATAGTTACCAACTATCTCCTGCTACCTGAGTTCCAGGCATTTACCTAAGCCTTTGACACCCTTTATCATTATCCAGTGTCACTGTAACTTTACAACTGTGTGGTACTTATTATCATGCTCAGCCAGGCATGGCAGCACACACCCATAATCCCAGTTTGCTAGGGAGATGGGGGGGGCATTGTAAGTTCAAGGACAGCCTGGGCAATTTACTGAGAATCTGTCTTAAAGTATAATTAAGGTAATAATTTTTTAAAAGTACAGCTCAGTGGTAGAGCTCTTGCCTAACCTGTGCAAGGCCCTGGGTTGAATCCACAGTACCACACACAAAATAATAATAATAATAATAATAATAATAGTATCATGCGCCCATGTCATTTTTATAGATGAAGAAACTGAGTTCCAGAGAGAGGAATTTTTCCAAGGTCCCTCAGCCATTGAGTTGACTTGAAGCCATGTTTACTTTACTCCAGAGCTTTTATTCTTAACTGAAATCTATATTTTGGAGTTCAATGTCTGGGCTCCATTCCTATCCCAACACTACCTTGTGCCAGTTACTTAATCCTCTGGTCCTTTAATTTCTTGTCTGTTAAAAGTGGAAGATCCTGCCCAATGCCTCTGGGGCTGGCATGAGGGGCAAATGTGACACAGCTACACAGCAGAGAAGTTTTCTAACTTTCAGCTAATTTCTCTAATCAAGCTGTAGAAGGGTCCACCAGAATGCTGTGGGAGAACATTTTCTGATCCCAGCCATGACCACTGTACATTCCATTTAATGCACTGCAGCAGCCAGTAGGAATCTCTTTTTCTCTTACAGCCATACCCTAAGCTCCAATCCATTTAATAATGAACCCTCTGCTACCAAATAGCAATATAGTCAGGATGGTATGTGTAGAGGGTTTACCCAGCCTGACTTCTCTTCATTGGAGCATGTTATCTCTAGCTGTGGAAACCTTCTGTTTTTGGAAAAGGATGAGGAGCACCCTGCTGAACAGGCAGCATTAACAAATCAAATCTGTCCCACCATGTCTACCTGTTGGGTGTACATTTCCTCTGACATGTGTGAAGGGCCTCCATTTTCCACCCGACAGTCCCCTTTGCGTGTGCAGTGTTTTTTCCACACTGCATGTGCAGTGTTTTTTCAGGCATAAACATGAACACCCATTTCCTAAATCTACTTTACCTGTGTCTCTTGTGGCCATTGTTTTAGCTGCCAGCAATTATGAGGTTTGGGTTTTCAGCTCATTTGCTAGACCAGATTTCCTCATGGAAACTCTTGCTTGTCCTTGATGGAACATTTTTCATTTCAGTTCCAGAATTCCCACACCCCAGGAAATAGATCTATATATATGTTTCTGTTTTCAGGTGGTCCCTTCCAAGGGTGGGTCCTTCACTTCAAGGTGGACCTAGGTATCATGGACCTAAGTACCATAGTGCAGTGTTTCTCAAAGCAGAGGACACTTGGTGGTGTCTGCATATGCTTTGGTTGGTCCAACTGGGGTGGAATGCTACTAGCATCTAGTGATCAGAGGCTAAGGACTGCTAAATATCCTACAGTGTCCAGGACGGCTCCTCATTCATAAACCTGAAGTTCGATTGGCCAGTGATCCATCATTATTCCTAAAACAGAACAAATGCATTTTCTATCCTTACTTGATTTCAATGCCTAGAAGGAGCTGGAGTTCATCTCACTAAAACCTCCCTACAGTATATGACTTCTATGGAAACTGCAGGTGCAGCCCCCAAGAGCAAAAAAGGCTCAGGGTTTGGGGACAAACAGATCTGATTTTTGGATCCTGCCTGGGCAAGTGCCTTAACCTCTCTTAGCCTCATTTTCCTCACAGGTAAAATGAAAGCAAACCCCACCTTGCAGGGTGGGTGCAAGGATTGAAGAGATTGAATCAGAAGATCTAAGCATAGGCAGGCACCTAAAGGACCTCAGTGATAACACCCCTGTAGGACCAAGAGCCCAGCAATCACTAAGAAAACACAAAGGGAGGAATTCTTTTTGGGGGAGTCCAAAAATCCCCCAGGTATTGGGGATTGAACTCAGGGGCACTCAACCACTGAGTCACATCCCCAGCCCTATTTTGTATTTTATTTAGAGGGTCTCACTGAGTTGCTTAGCACTTCTCTTTTGCTGAAGCTGGCTTTGAACTCTCCATCTTCCTTCCTCAGCCTCCCAAGCAGCTAGGATTACAGGCATGCACCACCACACCTGGCCAAAATCAGGATGGAGCTCACCTAGTACATACAGCCCACCTCTCTCATTTTCTCCAAATTGTCTCAGAAGAAAATCTCCAACTCTCTTTGGAATGTTTCAGTATGCTTGCTCAGCACATACTAAGCGGTGAAGTGTTGATATAAAGGCTGGGGATGTGGCTCAGTGGTAGAGCACTTGCCTAGTATTCTTGAGGCCCTGTGTTCAATCCCAGCTCTGCAAAATAAAATTAAGAGAATAAATAAATAGAATGTTGATACATTTTAGGCTTAAGGAATTCTACCTAAGAAATCTGCCTTACAGAAGTACTAACACAAATACACGAATGATGTTCACTGAGGCACTTTTTATAATAGCCAGATACAAGGAGTGATTTTAATGTCCATTAGTTGGGAATTAAAACAGTGTGGTTTACCTAGACCACAGGATAACTAACTGCAGTCACTGAATAGAATGAGTGACCTTGGGGTGATAAGAATGTTTTAGAACTAGGTGCAGGTGGTAGTTGCATAACACTGTGAACTTATTAAATGCTACTGACTTGTTCACTGTAAAAATGATTATGTGAATTTCACTTCTGTTTTTTAAAGATTGAGTCTTACAGGGCTGGGGTTGTGGCTTAGTGGTAGAGTGCTTGCCTAGCATGTGTGAGGCACTGGGTTGGATCCTCAGCACCACATACAAATAAATAAATAAAATAAAGGTATTGTGTGTATCTACAAATGTGTGTGTGTGAGAGAGAGAGAAAGAGAGAGAGAGATTGAGTCTTACATAATAACATGAAAAGGTATTTCAGGAAAGAAAAGAGAAAACATTGTTTCCTGTGAATGTTAGCAAATGTAAGGGGGAAAGTTTGGAAAGATCTAGAACAGACTCAACAGTGGTTACTTTAGGAAATAGACTTGAGGAAAGGAGGGAATTGCTGCTTAATATTAAATGTCTGAGATGTCTGCAATATCTGAAATTTTAAAGTTAGCATAAATTACTTCCAAACTGGTGGGGAGAGTCTGAAGTTGGTTAGGGACTAAAAAGGAGGTAGGCGGGTGATTCCTTTAAGTGAAAGTGGAAACTGTGTTTCATTTTGAATTTTCTTTTTGTGTGTGTGTTTTCCTTTCTTTCTGGGCTTTAATGCCTGTCCCAGCTGCCTTCAGAACAGCAAAGGGAGTAACTTGGTGACTCACTGTGCATGTTTTGACCTTTCAGCAACTATGGCTAATTGATTCTGAGTGCAGGGTATCTACATTCATTAGTCTGGTTACTCTTTATAAGGGACTGTTTTTAAGAGATCATAAGGATTTGCAAGATGCCATTAGCGAACTGTGTATTGGGTGCACGTATTTTCTTGATATCCTGCCCAGGGCTGCTCCAGCAATCCTGAGCTCTAGGTGCTCACAGAGGTCTGTGCCAACCCAAGGAGCTTGGATTGCTACTTGCAAACAGGGCTAACTCCCAGCTTCCAGAAGGCTCTGGTAATACACCCTGAAGCCCCTTGGAAGCTTCTCCTTACAGTTTTGATTTATTCATTTTTCTAAGATCATCAAAAATTATAAAGTAGGAAAATCAGAAATCACCTCTGATTGAAAAAAATAGAATTTTGTGGCATTCTCATTTTATCTTTTCTCGTGTGGACTTTTTGCGTAACTACTAAGCAGTATTCACATGCGGAGTTTAAATTATCTCAGAATTCTTTTATTAGCTAGAATAATATTCCATCAAGCAAGTAATTTAAACTTATTTAAAAATACTCTTACACTGAATGTTTCCCCTAAAAAATATTCTTTTAGCTAAGTGCATTGATGCACATCTGTCGTCCCAGCTCCTTGGGAGGCTGAGGTAGGATGATTACTTGAGCCCAGGAGTTTTGGATCAGCCTGAGCAACACAGCAATACTCTATCAAAAACAAACAAACAAACACAAAATCAAGTAAAAAAACCTCTATTTTCTTGAATTTTATTGCTGAATTTCAAAATAATTGGGAGCTACCTTACCTTAGAACGTCTTAGTGATCTTGGTTCATATGTCACATGCAAAAATCAGTTTCCACCCTTGGGAAGTTTATAGTTTAAAACAAGTGACAAGTATATATATAGCAAAATGTGACAAGTATATGTAGTAAAATGTGATTATTGCTATATCAGGGGTACGTTCAAACTGCTCTGGGAGAGGAGGAAAAAGAACTTAGTGAAGGTTTCCTAGAAGAAATGGCATTTGACTTATATTCTGTGTTAACTATGAAATATAAGAAACACATTCCAGAAAGAGAAGATTGCTTGAAGGGAGCACAGAAGGATAGCAAAGCATGTCACATTTAGGGGATGGCAGATAGCCTAGGACGGCTAAAGAATAGGAGGATTGTGGGTGAGTGACAGGATATGATCCTAAGTATGTAGCCTGTGGTCAGATTACAAGAGTCCCTCTGTGCCAAGCTGAGGAGTTGGAACTTGACATCGAAGGCCACAGGGAACAGTGGCAGGGAACACTTGTTAAATAACAATGTGGTTTTTGAGCACAGTCATACCTCATTGCTTTGGCAAAGTTTCCAGTGAGTGTGTTGAAATCTTGTAGGATGCAGACTAAAGATGATGCATTTAACTTCCTTCCTGATGATTTGTGTTTGTCATGAGAAAGCACCATGGTAGCATATTTCTGCTACAACGTTGGACTTTGAGTGGTTAGACCACCCCAAAGTCAAGTAGCGCCTCTGGAAATTAAGAAAATACCTCCAGAACCCTCATCATTTGCTGCTAAGATGGTATTTAGTATGTATATTAGTTGGGACTTTTTGAGTTGACAGAACCCCAGCTGTGATAAATGTAAATAGGGGTAATGTATTAGCCCATGTAACTAAAATGTCTAAGGGTGGCTCTTCCTGGCTTCAGGCACAGTGGGATCCAGGGGCTCAAGACTAGTGTTGGCAAAGCTCATTCCCTTTCTACTTCCATCATTCAGTCTCTCCATCCTTCAGTCTGTGTATCCCTTCCTTTTCTCATGTGGCAGATAGATTCTCCTCTATGACCAGGGAGAGTTACTACAAGAAGACCCTGCATGAGTTATCTCCTAAGCTCACAATCCCAGAGGAATGAAGACTCTTCCCTTTCTCTCTCATAAACCATGTAGCAAATTTCTGGGACTCAGTCCTGAAGCAGAGTTGGAATACTCTAATTGGTCAGGTCTGGTGTAGCCCACCTAAATTACATGCAGTGGAATGGCCAGGGATAGCAGGGTCCTATTGGTAGGAGGAGGGGAGTAGTTGTGAGGCCTGATGTTTTTTGTTTTTTTGTTTTTTAAATATATATATATTTTTAGCTATAGGTGGACACAATACCTTTATTTATTTTTTCTATTTTTCTGTGATGCCGAGGATCAAACCTAGTACCTCACATATGCTAGGCAAGCGCACTACCAAGAGCTACAACCCCAGCCTTTTGTTTTGTTTTAAGGTTTCTTTTTAACTTTGTTTTTTCAAAAAAATTTTATGTGGTACTGAGGATGGAATCCAGTGCCTCACCAATGCTAGGCATGTGCTCTACCAAGTCACAACCACAGCCCATCGTCCCTTGTCCTTCTGAAGAGGGGAAATGGCCTTTGGAAAGAAGTAGAGCTCGCCGCTTATCAGGGAGCTGCCATTGCCCAGGAGTTTGGCCTGACATATTTTGGTATTGTAGTATAATCAGAGCACAGGTCGCAGAGAACTGGAAGCTCCCAGCGTGTGTGGGGTACCATCAAATTTTCCTCAGCAAGTAGGCTCAAGACAATGCCCCTGCTTCCTAAAGCCCTTGTGGTCCTGTCCTCTCTTTCTTGCAAATATATGATTTATGTTCCATCAGCAACAGGAAGCTGCTCAAAGGATCCACCTAGTTCTGCTGCTGACCCAGTGACAGCTTGTTCTTCTCATTGTTTAGCGTTCCATTAGCTTCCGCAGCGAGAGCCGCCCTGACATCCTTGCCCCCCGACCCTGGTCCAGAAATGCCTCTTCCTCAAGCACCAAGCGAAGAGACAGCAAGCTGTGGAGCGAGACCTTTGATGTATGTGTCAATCAAATGCTTACATCCAAGGAGATCAAACGGCAGGAGGTAGGTTCCTGTGTCTGCCAGGGGAGGTGCTCTTCAGGGAAGCATTTTGCAGGATCTGCACCTCATTCTCCAAACCAGGAGAAAGGAACTGAGAAACCCCATATCCAGCTGGCTGGATGTGGCCCCTGCTTTAAAAAGAAATTGATGTGAAAATCTGGAGTTTACAGGATGTTAAAACCAAGTGCCTGTTTACGATTCTGAAGTTCACAAAAACAATCCTTTCAGTTATACTTTGAGAGCAGCCTCTAGAATATTTTATAATATTCAGTTTGTAGGCCTGAGTGTAGTTCAGTGGTAGACCACTTGCTTAGCATGCATGAGGACCAGAGTTCAATCCCCAGCAATGCAAAAAAATATAAAAATAAAAATTAATAAATTCAGATTATAGAACTTTGATTCAGCTTTGCAGAAAACATCTTTCTAGTGCAGGTAATTAATTCCATTCTCTGTAAGCTTTCTTTATCAATAGCCCTAATTGGCTGTGATGACATTATACTTTATAGGTTTGTCATACGTCAGGCTATGCTAAGCACTCTGCATTGTGCATCCTCTAGTGAGATCCCTGCTGCAGTTTCTATTTTTTTGTGGAGAATTTACATTGGCAAAAGGAGAAATTGAAAATTATCTGGTTCTTTGACTAAGGAATTCCTTTCTAGAAATTGATCTGCCAGGCCTGCTTGTATTTGGATGAAAGATATGTGCAAGATGACTTGTTACAGTAATATTTATAATTGTACTAATTTAGAAGGAGCCTAAACAACTATTACTAGAAACCAATCTAAATAGGTGAAATAACTGTGGGGTGCAGTGGCACACACCTGTACTCCCAGCTGCTTGAGAGACTGAAGCAGGATAAAGGAGAGTTCAAAGTTAGCCTTAGCAAAAGTGAGGTACTAAGCAATTCAGTGAGACTTTGTCTCTAAGTAAAATACAAAATAGGGCTGAGAATGTGGCTGAGTGGTTGAGTGCCCCTGAGTTTAATCCCCAGTACCAAACAAACAAACAAATAAACAAACAAATAGATGAAATAACATGCAGCTGTAGAGATACATGAAGAAGTGCTGATATATATGTTTAGCTAAGTGAATAAGGCAGGTAACAAAATAGGATGTAGACTATGCTACCATGTATTTAAAAATAGAAAAATTAATGTATTTATATATTTGCTTGTAGAACTATAAAATATTTCTGGAAGGATACCCAAGGAACTGGCAACAGTGTTGCTTCCTGGGGTGGCTGGAAGGAAGTGAAAAGGAAAGTTTTTACCATGTGCCTATTTGCACACTATAAATTTTGTGCCATGTAAATGAATTACCTATTCAACAATTAATAAATAAAGCCTTTGTAAATAATACATGCACTGCAAAAAGTCCTGTGAAGAAATATCACAAAATATTAACCATGGTTAATGTGATATTGTGAAATATGTATTCATTCTTCGTCCCTATTTCCCGGCATACAACTCATTATCTTCAGAGTGGCATTTTGTTTGTTGATGGATTGACTGATGGCCATCAGCCATCGAAAGAGTCCAGGTGGAGGCTGGTCACCAGTGAGACCAAGGCAGGACTAGAGGGGTGGGACTGAAAGTCTAACCCTTGGGGAAAGAAGAAATGTTGAGGGTTAAATTGATAACTAATGGCCAGTGATTTAGTGAATCATGCCTATGTAATAAAGTCTCCATTAAAAAAAAAGCGAATGAACAAGGTTTGGAAAGCTTCCAGATTGCTGAACATATGGAGGTTCTTGGAGCGTGGTACTCCTGGATAAGGCATGGAAGCTCCACACCCTTTTCCTTATACTTCAGCATGTTCATATCTGCATCTGGTGTTCATTGATATCCTTTGTAATATCCTTTAAAATAAACTGGTAAACCTAAGTACTTCCCTGAGTCTGGGAGCCCCTCTAGCAAAGCGGAGGAGAGGGTAACGGAAACCCTGATTTATAGCAGACTGAGTTTTGCATTGGCATCTGAAAGGGGGTATAGTCCTGGGCACTGAGCTCTCAGCTTGTGGGATCTGGTACTGTCCCCTGGTACATGGTGTCAAAATGGAATTAGAGGACACCCAACTGGTGTCCACTGCAGAATTGATGGCTTTCTCAGTATGTGAGGGAAAGCCCCACATATTAGATGTCAGAAGTGATCTGTGTTGTGAGAGTATGGGAGAAATTGAGTTTGTTGTTCCTGTGTTCTCAAGAGTTAACAAGATGCTATTATGGATTATTTAAAGTTTTTCTTCTTTATGCTTCTCTATATTTTCTCAAGAGTTAATAGGTTTCATATACAATTTGTACAATCTGACACTGAGAAAAATGAAGGAAGGGAAGAAAATAAGGATGGATTCTACAGACGAGGACATTATTAAGTCATGATGAGCATGAGGTCACCACCTAGTATATTATAGTCAGGATTCAAACGTGGGTCCTTTCCTACCCCCAACCCCATGGTGTATTTCCTAGTGTAGAGGTCTGTGGTTTGTCTCTCTCAGAGGCCCACATTTGGCCAGTCTATGTAAGTGAGCTCTAGTAAAACAAGCATACAAGGAGATCTGAGGAAGATCCACATTAAAGGCTAAGAAGTTATTTTGAGCCAATCATTTTCTAGCTTTGATAACACACTATAGTTATATACCACCATTAGGTGCAGCCAGGTGATGAGTACACAGCACAGGACCTCTCAACTATTTTTATCACTTTTTCCTTTTTCTGAAGGGGGGAAGGGTGTGGGTGGGTGTGATACCGGGGATTAAATTCACAGACACTCTACTACTGAGCTACACCCCTAACCCTTTTTATTTTATTTTGAGCTAGAGGCTTGCTAAGTTGCTGAGGCTGGCCTGGACCTTAGACCCTCCTGCCTTAGGGTCAATGTGATTACAGGCCTGCACCACCTTGCCTGGCCTATTTTTTTTGTAGCTTTTCATGTAAATCTATAATTATTTTAAAATAAGAAGGTAAATAAAACAGAATAAAAAGCTCTGTGGTTTTCTGGACCTTAGAGGGGTTGGTGTACACTGCCCTTGGGCCAGTGTCCTGCCTTCACATTCATTGCCCTGCAGTACACCAGCCCTACGGTGCAGGGTAGGCCTAAAGACTGTTCACTCCTTCCCTCCAATCCAAAAAAAAAAAAAAAAATGCAGTAGTCCCTGAACCATTGTCACAGACTTGTCCTTTAATAATATAATGTTTGCCAAGGATTTAGATCCTCTGATGTGAATCCTCTGATGTTCTGTGTGTCATAGCTCTCTAAATTATGATGGCTTAATAGAGCCAAATTAGAAGTGACCCATGTACACACTCTTGCACACAGCCTGCTCCTATAATTTCATTTATTGTATCTGGTGGGGCTGAGAAGCACTTTACAATGAATTAACTTCACCAGTTTTTATTTAGAATGATGAAGTTTTGGATTCTTTGTACAAGCCTAATCTCAAAACAACTAGCAGCTAAGAGGAGGATAGGACTTTTTTTTTTAAATGGGGTTTGAACCTGGGGTGCTCTACCACTGAGCTACATCCCCAGCCCTTTTTATTTTATTTTTGAGGCAGAATTTCACTGTTTCCAAGGCTGGCCTCGAATTTGCAGCTCTCCTGCCTCAGCCTCCTGCATTGCTAGGATTATAGGCATGCACCCCTGCACTCATCTGACAAATGGATGATAGGAATAAAGCATTCTTACCTAGATTCACCTTCTGTTGAGTAGGAGGGAGGCAAACTGTGGAGGCCAAGTCAATAATATTGCCAGGTCCACTATTGAGAATAGACCATGAATCCTTTCTTAGGATTAACACTCATAAAAAAGATGCAGAATCCATGCCGCAAACTGAAACATGGAAGATGATTGTTGAATTGGAAATTTATGGCAACCCTTTCTCTCACAGAGAAGTCCATTATGCAGACATATTGTAATATCTTTCCTTTGCAAGTTTTAGCTACTAGATGCATTTTCTTCAGAGTGATTTAACTTTTTAAAATCCTTTTTAAATAAAGTAAAGTAGATTTGGAGCTTTGAATGCTAGAACTGGCACTGTTGAATTTGGTCTCATAAAGAAAGGGAAAATTCATTAAATATATTTCATCTTTTCTTGCAGGCAATCTTTGAACTTTCTCAAGGAGAAGAAGACTTGATAGAGGACTTGAAATTAGCAAAAAAGGTAAACTAACATCCAACAGTCATTTGAGTCACCTCATATTTTTTCCCTCTGAGTAATTTCATGATCCTCAGATGATACTTTATGAGCACCTTCTTTATGACTAAGACAAGTCATCAGAAATTGAGAAGAACCTGTGACCACAAAACAAGCAGTGGGTGAAATGGTTCAAAGCAAAAGGCAGAATAGCTCTCTGCACCTGGCACATGTAGGAATTCACCTCTGCATGTCTCTAGTGCACCTCAAAGAATACATCAGTTTAAATCAGAAAGTGAATGTGGATGCCTGTCCTAGAAATCTCACATACAAGGCCTCTTGGTCCATGGGAGAGAATAGATGTCTGAAACAGGAACTATCTCTTAGAAATAAAGGCATTTGAAGTTGAGCATGGTGCTGCATGCCTGTTATCCCGGTGAATCACAAGGCTGAGGCAGGAGGATTGCAAGTTCAAGGCCAACCTGGGTAACTTAATGAGACCCTGTCTTAAAAGGACTGGGAATGTAGTGCAATGATAAACACCACTGGGTTCTATCCCCAGTAAAGGCTGGGGGGCATTTGAATCTCAAAAGTAAATAAAGTGGGGTTGGGATTGTGGCTCAGTGGTAGAGCACTTGCCTCTTATGCGTGAGGCACTGGGTTCGATCCTCAGCACCACATCAAAATAAACAAATAAAATAAAGGTATTGTGTCCATCTATAACTAAAAAAAAATTAAAAAAGGAGATTAAGTACTGAAGTGAGGCAGTTGCATTATTATTGTAAGTTAGGGTCTTTATATGGAAATTGATTTGGGGCTTTTGTTTGTTTTGCTTTATTGATTTATTGCTGGGAATTGGATCCAGGACCTTGAGGATGCTACACACACTCTAGCCAGAAACATTTTTAAATCAACATTGTGTGGGAGGACCAGGGGGGAATACCCCTGCCTTGTAGAAAGTACATTCTTGACAATGAGCTTTCCTTCAAAAACTTTTCCATTCCAGCAACATCAGGCTACCACACCTCATTCCACTCCCATAGCTTGGAAGT
The DNA here is from genome assembly GCA_028644305.1 of Xerus rutilus. Lineage (NCBI taxonomy): Eukaryota > Metazoa > Chordata > Mammalia > Rodentia > Sciuridae > Xerus > Xerus rutilus. The sequence goes on from CM053413.1 coordinate 39,511,038, forward strand.
TAATCCAGACTCCTTCATCTGATATTCATGGCATCCTCAAAGAATCACTGGGCTGGAAGGATGCTTCCCTTCTTTGAAGGGTCCTTAGTGTAGCTTTCTGCTAATATAACCCCCCACCTCCCTCATTCCTGATATAGCCATCCAGGCTTTACTTGGACACAGCCAAGAAACTGAGTTTCAGTCAGGGCTGGAAGAGGGGGAGGAGATCAGGGAAGAACAAGAAGGTTCTTAACTGTGGACATTGTTGCTTCTGTGTTCAACTCACCTTCCATGGATTAAGTTCTCTCAGATGTGAGCATCTTCAGATGTTTCATGGCCTCCTGTAGCTCTCAGTTGTCCTGCCTTCCTGGCAACACTTCTCTTTCCTTTCATCCTTCCTTATCTACCCATCTTCTAGCACCATCACAAATCTCAATTCTTCTACAATATTTATTGCCTCTTTCCTTGTGCCAAGTGGCTCACCTTTAAAACTTTCCTTGGTCACTGCACCTTTAATCTCCTGGCCATCTAGAGCACTTATGACTTGATTTTCTTTTTTTCTTTTTTTTTTTTTTTAATTTTTTCAGTTGTAGATGGACGCAATATGTTTATTTTATTTATTTATTTTTTATGTGGTGCTGAGGATCGAACCCAGTGACTCACGCATGCGAGGCAAGCGCTCTACCACTGAGCCACAACCCCAGCCTATGACTTGATTTTCTTTTCTGTCATGTAACATCTCTCCTATTGTTAATCTTGAATAGTTTTTTTTTTTTTTTTTTGGTGGGGGGCGGGTACCAGGGATTGAACTCAGTGACACTTGACCACTGAGCTACATCCTCAGCCCTTTTTGTATTTTATTTAGAGACAGAGTCTCACTGAGTTTCTTAGTGCCTCAGTGTTGCTGAGGCTGGCTTTGAACTCACAATCCTCCTGCCTCAGCCTCCCAAGTTGTTGGGATTACATGTGTGCCACCATGCCTGGATTGAATAGGTTTTTAAAAATTTATTTAATTTTCCATGCACTTACCAAAAAAAATCTTCCCAGCTGGGTGCAGTGGTACACACCTGTAATCTCAGTGACTCAGAGGTGGGAGGATCACAAATTTGAGGCCAGTCTCAGCAACGTAGTGAGGCCTTAAGCACTTAGCGAGATCCTATCCTAAAATAAATAATGAAAAGGGCTGGGAATATCATTCAGTGGTGAAGTGTCCTTGGGCTCAACCCCCAGTACCAAAAAACAACAAAAAAGTAGTGCCAATCACTGTTTCTGTCTTTCTTTTAACTATATACTGATTTGCAAAAGAGCTTCTGGCAGCTAATTTAGAATAAAGTGGGAGTTTTTCAAGCTGTAGGATCTTGGTGATTTTGAAAACATTATAATAACCAAATCTATACTGAGGACTTATGCTCCTTCTGCTTTGGCTTATCAGTGACCACAAAAGGCTCAAGGAGTCCTGGATTCTCTTCTCTTCCAGCCATGCTTGTCTGCTGTTTTTGGAGCATTATGGGAGAAGTTGTTGGGAGAGCCAGATTTTTTTTTTTTTTAAATCACATAACACCTCTCAGTTGCTAGTTCCTCTGATTTTAAATGTTTGTGTCCATCTCTTGTCCTTCTGGTGCAGGCCTATCATGACCCCATGCTGAAACTCTCCATCATGACAGAACAAGAGTTGAACCAAATTTTTGGAACACTAGACTCTCTAATTCCTCTACACGAAGGTATGGTTTTGTTCTTGGGATGAGTTGTGACTTGTAGCTTAATTGACTTGTCTTATAACAAGTCAGTGATTGTGTAATAATGTGAATAACCCAGAACCTGCTTCCAGCCCTGTTCATATTTGAATGCCTAATGAAATAAGCATTCTGTTTATTTTTTGCCAGAGCTCCTTAGTCAGCTTCGGGATGTTCGGAAGCCTGATGGCTCGACAGAACATGTTGGTCCCATCCTCGTGGGCTGGGTAAGAAAAGTTCTCTGGACTTAGTTGAAGACAGATTTCCTTTTTTTTTTTTTTGTGGAGGGGTTAGGGGAGGCGTGCTGCAGATGGAACTCAGGGCCTTACATATGCTAGGCAAGATTTCCATGATTTAGATGGAGTTTCATTTTACCTAGACTTTTCTAATTGGGAAATATTGGTTTTACATCAGAAAAATAAAAAGCAAATTCCTAATAAAATTTGTAATTATATTTAGGACTTATCTTTTTAAAGCATGAAAACAATTCTTACTACACATTTACTGCATTTAAGATAATGTGGCATTAAGATAAGTAAAATAAGTATAGGTACACATGAAACTATTAGTTTCACATCAAATAAAACAAAACTAGATAATATGGCATCCAGACCAATTGCTTATAATTATTAGCACTTCTAGTTCATTACTGCCTTGTTCCAGAACTTTTGAGGATTCATGACTTAGCTAGTTTTAGTTCAGAAGTCAGTTTTAGCGCTGAGGCTAAAATATCCCAAGGGTATCTGAAAGACAAGTAATGTTCTAAGATGAATAATTTAGAAAAATGAGCATTAATATTTCAGGAGAGATTATTCATCTTATACTTTTGACTTTACTTTTATTAACTTCTTTTAGCCCATAAAAAAATTCTTCCAAAGAGAGCCAGCCAGCTGGAATCACAGAAGGTGTAATGAGAAGAGAGGGTCTATTTCAGTATTTCTTAAATTTCCTTAGTCTGCAGACTGCTTTGATGGGAAGGAAGGGGAGGCAGTAAGGCCACACTCTAGCATCAGCGGGAAGATTGCTTTATGTTTGACGTGACCGCATTATAAAACTATATGATCCCTTAAGCGTCTTGTACAAATTGTGAATTTGTGCCAGAAGCAAAATTGTAGGAAATGCCTCATAATTAACTTTATTTCTGAAATAAATGTTCATCACTTTTGTTAGGAAATCAGTTTGATCTAGGGGCAGCTTTTGCAGTCATTTTCTGTACAGACTCAAGAGAAGAGTGACTGTGCTGGTCCATTGCTATCTGGACCCTTCAGGCCAGAGGACTTGCAGCTTGAAGAGCAGCCTAAAATTAAACAACTGGCCTGTTGTTACCAGACTTCATGAGAAATGGCCTTATTTATCAGGCCCAACGAGCTGTTAAATGTTTTCCCTCTTTTAACTGCAGATGTGTCCGTGCGAGTGGGAACTGTAAACCAAGGGGTACATCTGTTTGAGCTCTGGTCTTTTTAACAGAACAAAATAAACATCTTGGTGGACTTTGAATGAGAAAAGTCAGAGCCCATTCAACCCATGAAAAATTGATTTATTTCTCCCCTGAAGAAAAAACATGAAAAAGCCTTTTACACAAGTGAGCTGCCCAAGTGGGGGCAACATTGATCATTCCTTTTGACCTTAGAATGAATCAATTACTTTTACTTTGAAGACCTTAAACAGAGTGACTGCTTTTTTTCAGGGAACCACCCTGGTTACTGAGGATCCCTGTCCCCCTCCCCAGTAGGTCACCTTGTTGGAGCAAGCCTTCCCTATCACAAAGAATCAACTTCCCAAGTGACATATCTAAGTAATAAATTAATTTATAAGCTCTCCAAGGCAGCCAGTCTTCATGTTAATTTTAATTAAATTTTAATTCCAAAAAGAAAGGCAGGGCACATGGAAGCAAAAAAAAAGAAAGAAAAAGAAAAGATTTGTTCTATCACTTTTTATAAGGTTAGGGAGATAAAATTTCTAAAAAAAGAAAATTTTTAAAAAAAGAGTTTCCCTCATAAATTCTTTTCCCTCCTTATAAATTCTTGATAGTCTATTTAAAGAGATGTCAAGTAGTTCAGAGTTTTGCAGGGGAAAGCAGACAAGAACAGGCTTCAAACTCCAGTTGAGCAAGTAGCTTTGCTGCTTTAAACCATAGTTTCTTGAATAAAATATTCTAGGGACAAAAATTAATAGCTAATACTTACTAATTCTTAACAGGGACCGAGCTCCATGATCCACATGTTATATTTATCATCTCACTAAGGGAAAGGAAAATGTTAGTATATGTATTTTAAGTGGAGAAACTGAGGCTCAGAGGAGTCATTTCTTGAGCAGCTAAGTTGAGCTTTGAACTTGGTTCTCTTTGATTCCAGTCTTCCCTCTTCACCATTGAATTTTCGCCTCTCATATTTTAAATAAGTGTATTTATTTTTATTTGGGAACCAAGATGTGTACATTTTTCTTCTCCTATCATTTGTGGCCCTTTCTAACCAGTGGCTGAACGTGGTAGCCTTTCAGGTCAGGCTCAGGAAATGAGCACCCCAGGTGTGAACACAGAGCCAGAGCTTTAACTTTGTTGCCATGGTAGCAGGTGTCAGGATCTGAGAGGATCTGAGAGAGTAATGGCCCATTGGATAGTAAGCAGCAGTGCAGCTGGGTTTCCTCACTAATTTACATTTGATGGTTACTGCTAATTTGTTTCTCCATAATCAAAACATTGGTCATTTCCAGGTATTTTAAAAGGCGAGGAAATGGAAATGAAATTAAGAGGGCCTGAGGTGCTTTTTAATTAACTCTTAAAATCTAAATTACAAGTACCACATCTGGTATATGGTGTGTGTGTGTGTGTGTGTGTGTGTGTGTGCGCGCGCACCAGTTATCATTACTTGCAAATATAAGGTTTAGGAAGGAATTTCTTCAGCTCTTTTTAACATAATAGAGGTTTTTTTGTTTTGTTTTGTTTTTAATAACATGGAAGGAAGGTGGATATTTCCAAGGATTGTTAAGCTCTGTATTGAACCTTTTAAACACTATTTCCTTGGTAACTTTTTTTCGTTAGGGTTAATAAGAAAATAATTTCAATAAGAGGTGTAAAAGAAGTATAAGAATAATTAGAGGGCTGGGGTTGTGGCTCAATGGTAGGGCACTCGCCTTGCATGTGTGAAGCACTGGGTTCAATCCTCAGCACCACATAAAGATGTTGTGTCCATCTACAACTAAAACAAATTTTAAAAAAAGAATAATTAGATTTTCAGATGTCACTACACTTTATTTGTAAGGGATGTCCCCAAATCATCAAGTATTGCCTAATTTCATAATCCATTATTACAAATAAATATTCATTTCTTTGTCATCTAGAACATAAACTTTGACTGTAGGATATATAGGAGGCACAATGCAGAGTACTGAGGATGCAGAAATCAAAAACGCTTTCTTGTCACTGCCTTATTGATTCCTCTACAGAGGAATTCTCATTCTTCCTAGTGCAAAAGAATGAGAAGTGCTGAAAGGCCCCTGGTAACATTTTATTGCCTCTTGAAACTTTCTGGGGGCTGGTAGCTTTGCATTAAGATGCTGAATCTCAGGTACCATTAAGAGGGAGGAATAAAAAAAAGAGAATGAGAAACTCTTCCTTGAGTCTCTGATATGGTCTTTGCACAATGTGATTGAAAGGACATGTCAGAGAGATGAGTGTTTTGCTGGAATGAAGGCAGTGAACTTAAAATGTTCTAAAGTCTTTAAGCTTACACTGTTGCTTGCTTGGGCTGTGATGTGAACCATAAGGAATAGCCAGAAATCTTTGCTGACCTGTCAGAACTAATTTAAGAGATTTTTATAAATGCTTCCTGCACCTGATTGTTTTTTTTTTTTTTTAACTAACCATACTTTTGTGTTAACTTCTTAAGGCCTTTATAATTGGGCTGCCTTAAAATCAGGTAATCTTAAACTAATATAGAGGTGTTTGTACTAAGCCACACAAAGGCCTGCACTGACCCCTTGCTTTTTGTGTGTGTTGGTAAGTCTTTTTCGTGGGTTCTTATGAATAATTTTTGAAGAAATCCTTACAAGGTGACTTTTACCATACTGGATACTCTTAATAAGGTTAGGAAAAATTCTGAACTGTATGCATATGCAAGAATTCTGATTCTTTTGTCCCTAGCTTATATTGGCAGGAAGTGCAGACAAATTGAGATAAGGGTCTTCAAATCAAGAAAGTAAATGTGCAAGCCGGGCGTGATGGTGCACGCCTATAATCCCAGCACTTTGGGAGGCTGAAATAAGAGAATAATGAGTTCAAAGCCAGCCTCAGCAATGGCGAGGTGCTAAGCAACTTAGTGAGACCCTGTCTCTACATAAAACACAAAATAGGGCTGGGTATGTGGCTCAGTGGTCGAGTACCCCTGAGTTCAATCCCCGGTACCCCCCACCCCCACAAAAAAGGAAAGTAAATGTGCAACTAAGAAAAGTACTTTGTGAAAGCAAGAGGAGCCTAGGGAACCTGTCCATTGCATGCCATTTTGAAGATTTCCACTGGTTTCCTCCAGCCATGCAGATAAAGAAATGTTGGCCAGGCCTAGAGCCCAGTTCAGTGTTCATTCATTCCCCAATGAATGATGATTTGTGACTTCAGAGCTCAAGGATGTTGACACCCCAATCTTCTTCTGTTTACTCCTCAGCTGCCTTGTCTCAGTTCCTATGACAGCTACTGCAGCAATCAAGTGGCTGCCAAAGCTCTGCTAGATCATAAAAAACAGGATCACCGAGTCCAAGATTTTCTTCAGCGATGTTTAGAGTCCCCCTTTAGCCGCAAACTGGATCTCTGGAATTTCCTTGATATTCCAAGAAGCCGTTTGGTGAAATACCCTCTGCTTCTTCGAGAAATCTTGAGGCACACACCAAATGATAATCCAGATCAGCAGCACTTGGAAGAAGCGGTAAGTGTTCCTGTTTCCTTCTCTCTTCCCCTTTCTTTTTCTATAATGGCTAGGGGTTTGGGTCCCTGTGCACATGGGATCCAGAAATCTAGGCCTAGTTTTTATATTGCCAGTCACTTTTCCTCTCTGAGCAGTTTCCTAACCTGTAAGTGTTACGTGAAACACACTTTTGAAACACGCTTTCTTTAAGTTTCCTTTGGTTCTAAAATTTTTCAGTTTTGTTTAGGTGGTTCTAATGTGGTGGTAAAATGGCTGGTTGCAAGGATTAAGATCTTTGTGGAAATTTTTAGTTATCTGTTAGCTTAAGCCCAGAGCCTATTTGTAAAGGCAGATTTTCATTGAACATCTAGCTCCCCTCAGCCCCAATTGCAGTGGGGTGACTAGTCAACCCTCTTGCAAATATTTACTAAGTATGGCTGGGTGATGTGGCAAATATAGATTTTTATTTCCTAGCAGCAAGAGAGGACAAGGGAAAATGGGGTCCAGATCATTAGACTGTTGTAAGCTGTGAGCATTCTATTTAGAGAGCTGGGATCTGACTCTGTGGAGCAGGGTGGAACAGATGGCAGGCTGGGGTGGGGGTGGAGAGAGTGGCCTGAACACAGATGTAAGGAAACAGGCCAGGTCACACCTGGGGAAAACCATGAATCAGTCTGCCCAGGGTTGAGGATATTCTGAGGGAGCAGCAGAAGGTAAGACACAGGATGTGGGTTCCAATGTGGTTATAGAAGGTTTCAAATGGTTTAAATTTGAGAAATTTTCCTGTATTGCATAATTAATTGAAGGTTTATTCTGTTTCCTAAATAGTTGGGATTCAGGGTTCAATTCCCATATCCAACATTTACTAGCTGTGGAAACTTGGACACATTACTCTCTGTAGAACAGGGAACTGAAGAGGAAGACTAGGGCCAGAGAAACCAGTGGGGATGATGCCACAGTGGTGCAGGTGTAAAACCATGAAAACCTGATTTGAGGTAGGGGGATGGAGGCTAATGGACATATTCAAAGGGCTCATTCCCTGTGCTGGGGATATAGCTCAGTTGGTAGAGTCCTGGCCTTGCATGCACAAGGTCCTGGGTTCAATCCCCAGCACTACCAAAAAAAAGGTGAGGGTGCTCATTCTCTGATTTAATCCAGCACAATAATAGGAGAATATGTAGAAGTGATTTTAAAATCAGAAGCCTTGAACCTGCTGAACAAACTGCCTGTCTTCTCCCAGAGAGTGGCTTAATAATAATAAATAGTATCAGCACCACCAATAGTAATAATTCCTGTTGTTTATCAAGTACCTAGTAAATCAACTTTATATAATTGATTATATCTTATATATCTGTACCCACAGATATATAGCCTTATAGATTATATCTCATAATACCTATAAGATAGCTTTCTTTTTTAAAAAAATATTTTTAGTTGTAGATGGACACAATACCTTTATTCTATTGATGTCTTTTTTTTTTTTTTTTTGGTACTGGGGATTGAACTCAGGGGTACTCAACCACTGAGCCACATCCCCAGCCCTATTTTGTGTTTTATTTAGAGACAGGGTCTCACTGAGTTGCTTAGCACCGCGCCATTGCTGAGGGTGGCTTTGAACTCGCGATTCTCCTGTCTCAGCCTCCCTAAGTGCTGGGATTACAGGCTTGAGTCACCGCGCCCGGCTTTCTATTCATGTCTTTTTTATGTGGTGCTGAGGATCTAACCCAGTGTCTCACACGTTCTAGGCAAGCACTCTACCTCTGAGCCACAACCCCAGCCCAAGATAGCTTTCCTATTAGGATCATTTTCTGTATGAAGTTTAGTATAGTTAAATAGCTTGTCCAGGTCTAGAGCCAGCAAGTGATTGGGTTGATGTTCAAACCTTGTCAATGTAGACTCCAAATCCTGTGCCATTATACTTTTTATTTTATTTTTTTGGCACTCGACCACTGAGCCACATCCCCAGCCCTGCTGTGTATTTTAGTTAGACACAGGGTCTCACTGAGTTGCTTAGTGCCTCGTGATTGCTGAAGCTGGCTTTGAACTCACAATCCTCCTGCCTCAGCCTCCTGAGCTGCTGGGACCCTTATGCTGCCTTTTTTTTTTTTTTTTTTTTGATACTGGAGATTGAACTCAGGGGCACTCGACCACTGAGCCACATCCCCAGCCCTATTTTGTGTTTTATGTAGAGACAGGGTCTCACTGAGTTGCTTAGTTCCTCGCCATTGCTGAGGCTGGCTTTGAACTTGCAATTCTCCTGTCTCACCTTATGCTCCTTTATGATCCTGTACATTAGTGCTAAAAGGTGGCCACTTCTTTGAGCCTGTGTTACCTTTGGAATTGCAGAAAGCTGTTTGGTCACCAGATAGGTTTTGTGGCAAGGCTTTGCTGATGCAAAGCTGGGCTGAGTGCCTCCACATGGAATAGAGAAGAATGAGAAAAGACTTTCCTCATTCATAAGGTGTTTAGTATATCTGGGAGACCCAACACACAGACCAGGCCCCCAGTCCACCATGGATAGGGATGCAGGCCCTGGGGATAAGGCCTATCTCGCTTCATCATGTCTGTTTTTATTACTGGGAAGTGTCTGATCGTGTCCCCCCTCCCCCATATTTCATCCCAGCAAGTGTGTGGTCTGCCTGAATAGAAACAACAGGGAGCTTCAGCTACTCTAAATAATTACTTTGGTGAAGCACACGATCCTGTTCTGAGCTTTATTGTAAAATGTCTTTTTAATATGCAGCACAAGAATATCATTCTTTAAAAAAAAAAAAAAAAGCTAAATCTTGAGTTTAAAAACAGATAAGAGGGGCTGGGATTGTAGCTCAATGGTAGAGTTCTAGCCTCCCATGTGTGAGGCACTGGGTTTGATCCTCAGCACCACATAAAAATAAATAAAGATATTATGTCCATCTACAACCAAAAAACTATTAAAAAAACAGATAAGAATATGATTGTTTCCAGTATGAAAGAATGGGCCAGTTACCAGTTTCCCTAGCTTGTGAAGTAGATTCAATTTTCAAAAGTTGAATCTACACCTAATTATTCAGATGGATCTGTGCCCGAAGCATGTACACCTGCATTTGAAAATACCCACAAAGCAAGTCTTCTAAATGTGCATTTATGCAACTTAGGCACAGATTTTTTTTTTTTTTTGTCTTCTTTACAAAATCCTTGCAGCATTACCCCAGATGAGCAGAAGTATTCAGCACTCCTTGTTGCATTATGAATGTTTGATAAACATAAAACCAATGGTAAGAACTGATATAGCTCACATGTTCCCTGAGTAAATTTCCCATCTATGCAAAAGGGAAAATCATAGTGCTGAGCAAATTCCTTTCACACCAAGGGAGTTGATTGCATTAGGACCTATCAGATCTAAAGAAAGGTCTTGCTCTGGATGCAGTACATACACTGCCTCATCATTATAAGAATTTCTCAATAGTGTCTTGAGGGATGATAGAGATTTCCCTCCAAAGGGAACTTCTTAAAATAGAACTTTGGATACTCAGATATTCCAGAGAATTGGTTGTTTAATCTTTAAATTCTAAAGATTGTTTCAGCCAGAAAATGATCCTGCAGACTAATTCTTCCCCTCATCCTTACTCTTCCTAAAAAAGAAAGAAAAAAGAAAACAACCTTACTCTTCCTTACTTACTCCTTAAAATAAATAAATAAATAAATAGGAAGAACAGTCCTGCTTTTGATGCAGCTGCAGTGAAGATTGATGTTCTTGGCTCATGTCAGGAGCTGATGAGTAGATGATATTGTGACACAAGGAACTAGATGGCCAGAGCTTTCAGATACCACTCTGAGGATGATGATTCCAGCATGTGTGGGCCCAACCCTGTTCTGTTGTATTTCTCATTATCTTCTCTTACTAGTCCCCAATGGACATGCAACAATAAAGTTAATTTTTTTTAATATTATATTTTAGTTGTAGATGGACACAATATCTTTATTTATTTTTATGTGATGCTGAGGATCAAACCCAGTACCACTGAACTACAACCCCAGCCCCAAATTTAACTTAAATATACAATTACCATGATAATTACTGGCAACCTGCTGCATGCAACTTTATAACTCCCTGAAATCCTGCAGAGTAAATCTCCTTCAAGTCCCAGTGCAGGGCTAGGGATGTAGCTCAGTGGTAGAGAGCCCCTGGATTCAATCTCCAGTACCACAAAAAGGAAAAAAAAAAAAGGAAAAGGAAAAGACCCGTGTGATGTCATGCTGTTCAGGTGAATAAAAGTACAAAACATTATTTTTAATAAACAAAAGCAGATACAGAGTTACTTTTATAAATGTATACACATAGAGTATGGAATAACATTGTTTCCATTGTTTTGTTTCAATATTTTTTTGAATACTAGAAAAAGAAGCAGAATTTGAAGGTAGTCATAGCTGCCTAAGGAACCACTATGGCATTTGAGTTCATGAATCTTCATGTGACATGCCAGCTGTTCAGTTCCTGGGTTAAATTAGGAAATGAGCACATCATTATGGCTGTGGTGCATTGTCTTTCTGATTTCCTGAATACTTGCAGGAAACTCAGAAAATTGATTCAAGTGTTGATTTGTTTCAGCTGGCCAGGTACACCTAGTAATAGTTAACTGATAAAATAAACCACAGGCAGTGATGCTAAGTTATTTAAAAACAAGGGAAAAGTGTGGATTCTACTACATATAAAAATGAAGAAAGGTAAAATGATAAGGTAGACATAAAACAACTACTCAGATACCTCCCGTATGTTTTAAGCTTTTCAAGGGCAGAGACCCACTTTCATTTCTTTGAAAGCATCTAACACTGGACCAGTACTCGACAAACAGTTAAATTAGTTTGAAAGATGAGTCATGGCTTTAGTGTATTTTGTATAATTTTGTTTTGTTTCAGAAGTAGTATAAGCTGGGCGCAATAGTACATATCTGTAATCCCAGCAGCTCAGGAGGCTAAGGCAGGAGAATTGCAAGTTCAAAGCCAGCCTCAGCATCTTAGCAACATCCTAAACAATTTAGCAAGACACTGTTTCTAAAGAAAAAAAAAAATTTTTTTTTAAAAGGGCTGGAGGTGCCCCTGGGTTAAAAAAAAAAAAAGTAACAATGAGTATCAAGAGGGGAAAACCAAGAAAGGAAGAAACAAACAAAGACAAAGTTAGTATACCAATGTGCTCTAACATTTATTATTTACTTTGTGTTAATAAAATTCAGATTAATTTTAGAGGACTTATACTTAATATTAGGCTGACATCAAAGGCCAAAAATCTTTTTATATGACACTAAGGAGACTTATGTTTTTTTAAAAGTAGCTATATTTGAAAATTTTTTAAAGTAGTACAGTACCTTTATTTTATTTACTTATTGTTATGTGGTGCTGAGGATAAAACCCAGTACTTCATGTGTGCTAGATAGGCACACTACTACCGAGCTACAACCCCAGCCTCTAAAGTATATATATATATATATTTTTTTTTTTAATTTTTTTCTTAGTTGTAGATGGGCACAATATCTTTATTTTATTGCTTTGTATGTGGTGCTGAGGATCGAACCCAGGGCCTCACGCATGCGAGGCAAGCGCTCTACCGCTGAGCCACAATCCAGCCCTAAAGTATATATTTTTAACCAGTCATCCTACTACCAAAATTTGGAAAATAGAGAAAAGATATAAATCATCTTTAAATCTCATAATAGCTACAAAAATGACAGGTTATGCATTTATCCTCTAGAGATAATCACCAGACCTATGCAGAGCTGTAAGATCTGCCAAATGTGTATGAAGTACAAACATTAAAACTGAGTGGTAGGGGCTGGGATTGTGGCTCAGCGGTAGAGCGCTTGCCTCGCATGCGTGAGGCCCTGGGTTCGATCCTCAGCACCACGTACAAAGCAATAAAATAAAGACATTGTGTCCATCTACAACTAAAAAAAAAATATATTAAAAAAATAAAATAAAATAAAACTGAGTGGTAGTCTTTTACCTGGTTGCTTTGGACACAAAGTATCATTTAACTAGCATAGAAAAAGAAAGTCACTTAATAAATCTAGAAAGAATTCATTACCATGTTTATTACCAGATTTGGTAGCTGATAACTAAATAAAAACCTCTTTTAGAACCTTGCTTTTTTTTTCTCTCCACAATTTTTTAATTAGTGCATTATAGTTGATGGGATTTGTTGTTACATATTCGTACATACACACAATATAACAATATGATTTGGCCAATATCACTCCCAGCACTTCTCCTGTCCTTCCCCTCCTCCTTAACAACTGGTCTCTTTCCTCTATTTTATTGATCTCCCTTTGTTTTTCATGAGTCACACCCCATCTTTCTTTTCCTTTTCTTTCTCTAGCTTCCACATATGAGAGAAAACATATGAACTTTGACTTTTTGAGTTTGGCTTATTTCATTTAATGTAATGGTCTCAAGTTCCATCCATTTTCCTGCAAATGAACCTTTTATTCTGCTTTATGGCTGAATAAAATTCCATTGTGTATATATACCCCATTTTCTTTATCCATTCATCCATTGATGGACTCCTAGGCTGATTCCGTAGTTTGGCTATTGTGACTTTTGCTGCTATAAACATGGGTATATGTGTATCACTATAGTATGATGACTTTAATTCCTCAGGGTAAACACCAAGGAGTGGTATAGCTGGGTCATAAGGTGGTGCCTTGCCTACTCTTTTGAGGCTCTCCAGACTCATTTCTGTAGTGGTTGTACTAATTTGCAATCCCACCAACATTTGCTTTTGACCAAATTGTATTTTCTGTTGAGTAAATGTGGCCAAGAAGAGGCCTAGTCAGTATATCCCATCTGTTTTCTTCAGTTACCATAAGAAAGGTGGGACTGTTGGTCTTTACACTCTTAGGGGACAGAGAACCCTACTGAGGAAGGCATTATTTTGCCTTTGATTTCTATCATTGATTTTTGTCCTGCTAATTTCTCATTCTTTGTTTTCCATATTTTCTAATATTTAGACATGTTATCCATGTGATCAAATAATAGTACATCAAAATAAGTAGCCACTGATTACATCTCAATCTTGTTTTGTTTGCCTTTTGTTTTTCCTTTCTGTATTACTGGCATCACATCTACCATCTCTCTGAATTTTTTCTGCCCCTAATTCACTCACATGTGCTATAGACTTAGGCAAAAATGTATATGTACAAACTGTCCCCTTCATTACTCTTAGTGCCTTTCCCATTCTTTTTTTCTCCATCCTTTATAAAACAATTATGTTTTCTCATTAAAAATACATTCAAATCATTTGTTCACATTCAATTTGCAATCATACTTTGTAGCATTAGATTGGGCACATGTAGAAAGACCTTAAAACCAACTTTTGTAAATCCCAGAGACAGTCCCTCTTTTTTGGATATCTACATTCAAATTTGTTTTTTCTCTGTGGTCCAATTGTTTATATACCTAAGTTTGCAACGTTATAATTATATTTTAAGAATTGTGAACAGCATGGTATTGGCACCAAAATAGACATGTAGATCAATGGTACAGAATAGAAGACACAGAGACTAACCCACATAAATATAGTTATCTCATACTAGACAAAGGTGCCAAAAACATACACTGGAGAAAAGATAGCCTCTTCAACAAATGGTGCTGGAAGTCCATACACAACAAAATGAAACTAAACCCCTCTCACCATGCACAAAACTCAACTCAAAGTGGATCAAGGACCTGGGAATTAGACCAGAGACCCTGTGCCTAATTGAGGAGAAAATAGGCCCAAATCTTCATCATGTCGGATTAGTCCCCAACTTCCTTAACAAGACTCCTAAAGTGCAAGACATAAAAGCAAGAATCAATAAATGGGATGGATTCAAACTAAAAAGCTTCTTCACAGCAAAAGAAATAATCAGTGAGGTGAAGAGAGAGCCTACATTCTGGGAGCAAATTTTTGCCACACACACATCAGATAGAGCACTAATCTCCAGGATATATAAAGAACTCAAAAAACTTAACACCAAAGAAACAAACAACCCAATAAATAAATGGGCTAAGGAGCTGAATAGAAACTTCTCAGAAGAAGATATACAATCAATAAACAAATACATGAAGAAATGTTGAACATCTCTAGCAATTAGAGAAATGCAAATCAAAACTACCCTAAGATTTCATCTCACCCCAGTCAGAATGGCAGTTATCCAAAATACAAGCAACCGTAAGTGCTGGCAAGGATGTGGTAAAAAAGGCACACTCAAACGTTGCTGGTGGGACTGCAAAGTGGTGCAACCAATCTGGAAAGCAGTATGGAAATTCCTTAAAAAACTTGGAATGGAACCACTGTTTGACCCAGCTATCCCACCCCTCGGCCTATACTCTAAAGACTTAAAAACAGCATACTACAGTAATACAGCCACTTCAATGTTTATAGCAGCACAATTCACAATTGCTAAACTGTGGAAGCAACCTAAATGCCCTTCAATAGATGAATGGATAAAGAAACTGAGGTATATACACACAATGGTATATTACTCAGCAATAAAAGAGAATAAAATTATGGCATTTGCAGGTAAATGGATGGAATTGGAGAACATCATGCTGAGTGAAGTAAGCCAATCCCAAAGAATCAAAGGCCGAATGTTCTCTCTGATTAGTGGATGCTGTTACATAATGGGGGTGGGGCTGGGGAGCATGGGAGAAATGGAGGGACTTTGGATGGGACATGGAGAAGGAGGGGGAAGGGGAGAGGGAATGGAAGTAGCAAAAATGGTGGAATGAGATGGACATCACTACCCTAGCTAGGTACATGTATGAAGACACGAATGTTGTGACTCTATCTTGTTTGCAACCTGAGATGGAAAATTATGCTCCATATATGTACTATGACTGGAAATGCATTCTTCTGTTTTAAAAATAAAGAGAAAAAAAGAGATGTGAAATGTCGAGCTCACTAATGACGTTTTAAACATCAGACCACCTTGGATCTCTTCCTCTCAGATAAAATTATGCATCAATATTAGGTTTTGTGTTGTTTTTTGCAGTACTGGGGATTGAACTCAGGGGCACTCTACCACCAAATTATATCTCCAGTCCTTTTTATTTTTGATTTAGAGACAGGGTCTTGCTAAGTTGCCCAAGCTGTCCTTGAACTTGAAATCCTCCTACCTTAGTCTCCAAGTTGCTGGGATTGCAGGTGTGTATCAGCATACCTGGCTCAGTATTATTAGTTTTATATATAATGCAAATATCTGTATATGTTCATAAATAAGATGTATGTGTATATATGCATGTGCACATGTGTATGGATAGATAACAGTATATTAAAAGCATTTTTTTCCTTTTCCCAAAGCAGCAACTTAGATGAATCTCAGAATTAGATACAAGTGTATCTTGGTGATCTCTAGGCTAGCCCTAAAACTTCTTTGTATTGATAGTTTGCTTGCTTTCCCCATACTTATTTTCCTCTTTGTTTCCATAGATAAACATCATTCAGGGAATTGTGGCAGAAATCAACATCAAGACTGGGGAATCTGAATGCCGTTATTATAAAGAACGGCTTCTTTATTTGGAAGAAGGCCAGAAAGATTCTTTGATTGACAGCTCAAGAGTCCTGTGTTGTCATGGTGAACTGAAGAACAACCGGGGTGTGGTAAGTGGCTGCTCTCCTTGCCAGTCTCATCCTGTGCCAGTCTCATCTCATTAATGCATTTGATCTGAGCCTCCTCTTACTATTCCTTCCCAGACTAGGGTTGAATTCTTATAAACAAAAATTGCTTTTCTAGTATCTTTTACATCACTGAAATATGTATTACCTTTAAAATTTTAATGTCATGGGCCACTATATATTCAGAAAGAATTTTGGAAACAAATATAGGTTTGTCACAGACACAGACACCAGGTAGAGTGGTGCATGCTTATAATCCCAGCAATACAGGAGGCCAAGACAAGAGGTTTGCCCATTTGAGGTTAGCCTCAGCAATTTAGCAAGACTCTGTCTAAAAACAATTTTTTTTAAAAAAGGAACTTTCAATCTTGAAGAGATTGATAAAATTTGAGAGTTCAAGGGACACTCTTTTGACCTAGACTGAGCAGGCCTGAAAATGTCATTTGACATCAGTGAGTACATGTCATGGCTGTTATCAGGGCTGCTGTGGATCTAGTCAGTTGATGGTTCAATGTGGGCAATAAGACCCAGCAAGACCACTCCTAAAGTCCTATGTCTGTTTGCTAGGGAGTTACAATGGCCAGAAAGTCATGCTCTGGTTATTGCTGAAAGAAGCAAGAAGCACTGGTGGGACTTCTGTTATCTGATACTCAATTCCTTGCATGTGCTTTCTAGGAAGGCTTGTGTGAAATAGAAGAATTTTCTCACTGGGTGTGGGCCAGTTCTCTTTTGTCTGTCAGTAGAGGCCTGAGAACTCCCTGATTGATGTGCCTGAAACATTTAAGATGAACCCTAGATAGACAGAGTTATGAGAACAAAGATAGCAGCTCAGGTGGAGGGTTTGTTAAGTGCCCTTTGTGGAGTTGTGAAGGTCATTGAGAACAAAGTCCTGTGTCAGGACTTTGTGTGATAACTTGAGGTCAGAAGGGAACTGAGACTAATAAGAGGAATTCTCCATGAATATTTACAAATGAAGTATATGTATTATTTTTTATATTTTTAAAATTGCAGAATGCATTTCAATTCATAGTACACATATGGAGCACAACTTTTCATTTCTCTGGTTGTACACAAAGTAGAGTCACACCATTCATGTCTTCATACATGTACCAAGGGTAATGATGTCCATCTCATTTCACCGTCTTTCTTCCCCCCATGCTCCCTCCCTTCCATAAAGTATATTTTTTAAAGATTGCCCAGATGATCTGATTTCAAACTGCATATCTCAACCAGAAGATTGATTGAGGTAGAAATAATATAAGAATCTGATTAAGTATATAAAATAATGACCAATCCCTTTCCACCCCCATCCCCAAAAGAAAAATCCTCATACATTCTACCACCATCCCAAAAGAATATTTAACTTGGTTATTTTGTGCTTTACTCTGTTTTCCAAATTTTCAAAATATACCTTTAATATTCATCAACAGAAATTAGGTTGAGATTTTATTTGTGCACTTTGTGGTGTGTGTGTGTGGTGGGAGACTGACAAGATTTGTTTTTTCTCAAAGAAGAATTGATTTGATAATGCTCAATGTGCTTCTCCTGTCTCCAAATCAAGATTCTAATCTGAGTTTCCACCTCTACCTTTTGGTCACCCCTCTGAGATCCCTGGTTATACATTCCCAAATGTTTCCCCTAGAAAGCCAGAACCTAGCTGCACGATTGTTGATCTTTTCACTTTAACTCCTAAGAATTTCCAAACTGTGAGGAGTCTGGCACTTAGAAGAGAATGTAGCAGCCAGGCTTGGTGGCGCACACCTATAATGTCCAAGACTCTGGAGACTGAAGCAAGAGGATTGTAAGTTCAGAGCCAGTCTCAGCAATAAAAAATTAAAAGGTTGAGATTGTGGCTTAGTGATAGAGCATCCCTGGGTTCAATTCCCAGTACCAAAAAAAAAAAAAAAATTGAATGGAGCAAATTTTCCCTAGCTCCACCTGGCAAACTTGTTTTCATGGTTTGAGACAAGGTTTCATTTTTTAAAAAAAAATCTTTGTTTTGTTTATTTATTGTTTTTATGTGGTGCTGAGGATGATACCCAGTGCCTCACATGTGCAAGGCAAGTGCTGTGCCACTGAGCTACAACCCCAGACCCCAAGGCTTCATTTTTGAGACTTTCTTTTTGCCCATAATGTGCACATCAGTTGTCCACCTTTTAAGTACAGCCTCTTTGGAGAACTCAGGTGATCATGAACTTAACTGGGAAGGAAAACTTGGATCGTCTTTCCCTGTGGTTATAGCAGTGTGCTCTGTTCCCTCAGGAATGAGCAGTGCTCCCTGTTGGAGTCACTGGATGAACCTGATAATCAGCTCTGTGGTTGAAGCAACAAGCATCTTCATGGGTTTAGAAACCAAAGATGACTATTAGGCTTTGATAGGCCAGTTTCATTATTTATAGGTTATTGTTAATCTCTTACAATTACATGGGGTAATTATGCACCAAAGCCAGGAGAGCACTTTTCCTCCTTTCTTATTTTTCTCTTAGTGGAGCTGGAAGCTGTGTGTGCCTGCACAGGTTTTGAATCTCAGTGTAAACAGGGCCCCTAGAGCTGACAGCCCTGGCTTGAAGTATCTGTAGACAGAAAGGCTTTCTCCAGTGCATCCTTAGGAAGATATCTCAATGAAAAGCAGGCTATACATATGTGAAAATGCTTCAAATCTGCCCAACTTCTGCTCTCCTGGAGGTAGATTTGAGCCTAAGAGTTCACAATCCATTGTGAACCTGGTACCTGGGGACCTCTTGCTACAGTGGTCCACACATCAACCATTCTTTAGATTGTTGCTTAGGGAAATCTATGAATTCTTTTCTTCTAGAAACTGCATGTTTTCCTGTTCCAAGAAGTGCTTGTGATCACTCGAGCTGTCACTCACAATGAGCAGCTCTGCTACCAGTTGTACCGTCAACCAATCCCCGTAAAGGACCTCCTGCTGGAAGACCTGCAGGACGGAGAAGTGAGGCTGGGCGGCTCTTTGCGTGGGGCTTTCAGCAACAACGAGAGAAGTATGTACAGGGGTAGACTCTGTTGACCTGGTGAATAGTTTTGGTCACTGGAGGGAATGCCTGCATGGTGAAAAGTGAAGAGCACTAGCCTTAGGGGTGAATTGAATTCCAATGCTGTCCCTCCACTTATCGTGTAATCTTGTTCAACCTTCATGAGGCTCAGTTTATCATCTGCAAAAGTGATAGCATGCCTACCTCCTTCATAAAGTTGCTTTAACAATTAAAGGAGATAATGTAAGTGAACCATTTGCACGTAGCTGGTGCCCCTTACTCTCTGTCTCTGATCCCTGCTATTGGATATAAGTGTACTTAATACTAGATAATCTCTGGGTACCAGTTGCATAATGCTGTTTTTTGTAGTTGAGCAGGTAGACTTGTCTTTAAAGAAACTTAAGAATGGTCAGCTGAGATGAGCATTCATCTGTACCACTACTCAATGGGCTTCTCTAACTTGAGGCTTAATAAACAAAGGAATTAACTAAGAGAAGCTGCAATAGCAACATCTAGAAAGTACCTTCCATGTGTCAAGCACTGTTCTTGGCACTAGTATATACAGTGGCGAACCAGGCAGTTTTGAATCCCATCGATTCTTTGTCCCTATGGAGCTTACATTGTCATGGAGGAGATAAATAAACAAACATTCCTAGTGCTGGTTAAAAACTGAAATCCAGTAAGGGGAGAGAAGAGAGAGGGATAGAGTAGGAGGTTTGATAAGATGAGATGATCAGGAAAGTCTTAAAGAAAATAATATCTGAATCTCCTGGGTTAATGTAGACATCCTGTTGTGAAGATAATTATTATGTCCGGCCTCTTAACTACTCATCAATCCCTCTATCCCAGTAGTATTAGCAGCAGCAGCCATGGTAATAAAAATAAAGCTTATATTTCTTTCTTTCTTTTTTTTTTTTTTGTGGTACCAGGGATTAAACTCAGGGGCACTCCACCACTGAGCCACATCCCCAGCCCTATTTTGTGTTTTATGTAGAGACAAGGTCTCACTGAGTTGCTTAGTGCCTTGCCGTTGCTGAGGCTGGCTTTGAACTCACAATCCTCCTGTCTCAGCTTCCCAAAGTGCAGGGATTACAGGCACGCACCACCATGCCCAGCTTAAAGCTTATATTTCTTGATTACTGACTGTGGGCCAGGTAATGTATAAGCACTTACATGATTTATCACATTTATTTTTCATAACTACTTTATAGGGAAAGGTTTACAAATAAAGAAACTGAATGACAGAGGAGTTGAGGCACTTGTGCAAGATCAAAAGAGGGAGCCTTAATTTAAGGAACTAGGATTGGCTTCCAGCCAAAGGCAACTACCAGTGAAACATATTGATCTACTCTACTTGCATTGCTTAGCTCTAAGCTGTCTGGAGTGGTAGTTCTCAGTCTGTTGGCCACATAGAGTACAAAGTGTCCAACTGCAGATGCTTCTATGAAGCAAGCATTAGATGTAGCACACAGGGCCCATTACATGCTAGTCAATGTTGTTAGATTAAATGCCTTCCATATCATGCACTAACATTGTTTAAATGCATGTTGTAGCTGGGCACAGTGGAGCACACATGTAATCCCGGCAAGTTGGAAAGCTGAGGTAGGAGGATTACAAGTTCAAGGCTCGCCTAAGCAACTTAGCAAGACCCTGTCTCAAAATAATTTTAAAAATAAAATAAGAAGGACTGGGGATATAGCTCAGTGTTAAAGTGTTGCTATTTTCAATGTCTAATATAGTAAATACATGAATTAATTAACACATGTTGTGCCTGTTTAGGTAATTGAAAGAAAATTTCCTTTTTAATTAAAAATTTATAACAGTTCTATGACTTTACATATCTTTTCAATCACTGAATACTAAGCATCCAGGTACTTTCATGTGAAGGGTTGTGGGCATGTTTTGATGTTACAAAGAGCTTCTTAAACTGGAAAAAGCTCTTCCTTGGGGCACTTATTGACACTGTAGATTATCAGGTCCACTTTAGACATATTGTATAGAGACTCTCTAAGGGTAGGGACTGGGGATCTATATTTTTAACAAGCTTCCTGAGGGATTTTGATATGCAGACAAGTTTGGTAACCAATACCGTGGAGGTCCCTTGCAAAATATCATTTAGGTTCTCCACGCCAATATTCTTTTGCTAGCTTCAGAGAGCAGTAAGGGTAACTGAGAGGCAGGCTCGTGTCAACTCCAGTTGATGGATGGTGGCATCAGGTGGAGCTGAGCTATTTGCTGCATCAGTGGCAAACATTTTGCAATCAGCAGTGTCTGCCACGGCTATGGAGGGTTAGTGTCGGCCTGGGAAAAGACCTTCCTGTTGACTTTTTCCACATATTTTTCATTTATAGTTAAAAACTTCTTCAGAGTCAGTTTCAAAAATGGATCCCAAAGTCAGACCCACTCACTACAAGCCAATGACACTTTCAACAAGCAGCAGTGGCTCAACTGTATTCGTCAAGCCAAGGAAACAGTCCTGTGTGCCGCCGGGCAGGCTGGGATGCTTGACTCTGAGGAACGGTTCCTTAATCCTGCCACTGGGAGCAGAGAACCACAGGGAGAAACAAAACTCGAGCAGATGGACCAATCAGACAGCGAGTCAGACTGCAGTATGGACACGAGCGAGGTCAGCCTTGACTGTGAGCGAATGGAACAGACAGACTCTTCCTGTGGGAACAGCAGGCATGTGGAAAGCAATGTCTGACAGAAGGGCTGACCTTCCTGGAAGTAGCCCTGTGTCTTACCTGTACAGTATTTGCATTCCACACATGGAAAAGTTTGGAGAAGCACTTTTTCATACTTTTGTGAACGTGTTGGCCCATCTCTTGTATGTGTACCTTTGTCCTGAGTACTGTAACTGCCAATCAATCTATGTCAGCTGGAATCTGTGGCAGCCGTTACCCTGTACTGTATCTCACAAGTGTCTGGATGGATGGAGAGGTACTTGAACAAGTTGCTTTCAATTATCCTACTGGATTTTGAAAAGTAGAAAGAACAGAAACTCTAAACTACTGTTTTGCATAGCTTGCTTGAAGAGTCCTTCCTCCCATGCTTCTCTAGTGCTTGCCTAGCTCTTTGACATGGTAGCCAAAGGCATGGAAGTTAGAGGGCTTTGCCAACAGGGTATCAGGACAGCTTCAAGGGAGAACCAGAAAAGACCAACCCTTGAAGTGAGCTTGGTTCTGTTATTCAAACAGATAGTATGAAAGCATCCCTGGGGATTCTGAAAGCTTAATTTTGCAAAAGAGAGATAGTGGTTTGAACCTTGCAGTTTCATCCAGTGCAAGTTTGATGCAGTAATCTATGAGGACATGAAATAGAGTCTGCCCTTAGAAGGGCCAGGACAAAAGCAGCTGCCAGCTCTGAATCTTTAACTGAAATGTGTGCAGCTCCAGGGTGTGGCTATCATGGTTAGTGGGTTGCCGTACAAAGCCATCTCTAGCTTAAAACTGCAGAATAGAACCCAAAGGGCCTGGGAAAACCTGCCAGGATAATGACTCCATTTGTTTTCATCTGCCTAGGCCACTCCTATTTTAGAGTGTGAAGCAGTGGGAAAAGAGACCATAGCTGTGTGTCCATGACTGTTTACAAAACACAGGAGAGGGAGAATTAGGAGTGAGAAGTGCTTCATTGGGACCTTCTGAGGGAACCATTTAAAAAGAAAAGCATGGTCTGGAGCCTTCTGAGAAAGGCCAGAGGCTTAGATTTCCTGCTCTGCTTTTTGGACCATCATTTTGCATCTCTGGTTGTGCACTGTAATCAGAATTGTATACATTCTCCAGAGGCCAATTTCTTTAACTCTTTTAGGATCAGCTAGCCATACTCATAACCTGTTTGCCCAGCCTTGATTTACAGAGCAAAGTGGCATGCACCTTAAAAAAAAAAGTTAACAAGATACATGGTAAAGCTCCCTATGAGTGTAAATATTTAGGATGACCTGTGCAAAAGTATACTCACACCAGCACTAGTAGTAATGATTCTAAATTATTGCCAAAGTTTTTTTTTTTAAATCTTCCTGTGTCTTTCAAGTTTACAGAAAAGAAAGCAGAACATACAATGATATCATTTTATTATGTACACATATCATGTGCATTCAAAGAAGCTGTGTGACAAGATTTATCAATATAAAAATAAGGTATATTACATTATTATTTTTCAAAAACAAAGAAAAATGTTATGGTCAATTTTACCCTGTAAAACATATTTCTGTATTTATAGATTTTAAACACAGTGAATTTTTCTATTACAAGTTTATTTAAAACTGCATTGTTTCTCAAGTTGTTATTGAGTTAGCAAGTGGATGAGCCTACTGCAGATAAAAAGAAGCAGAGGGAAGCTCAGAAGAGTCATTAGATGATAAGAAAGAAAAGAAAGAGTTGTGGGTCCACTTTGGGTGATGTATTGAGAAGAGATTTGTCAAGTGTTGGTCCAGAGAAGAAAATCAATAAATGTCTTGATGAAATGAATGTTTTTGTATAATGGCCTTAAACTTTTCTGGAAGAATTTCAAATAAATTACATTAAAAATGTCATCTTTCTTTTGTCCATTGTTTGCTTAACAACCAGCAAGTTTCAACTGTCCTTGTGGGAAGGAAAGGTCTTTCTGAAATTTTTGCTTATCTTTCCCAAATACAAACTTGGAACAGAGTACAGCTGAAATAAATGCTTTGATTTAGCCTAGCAAAGCTTTTTCAGAATTTACATATCTAAGATCTATTTTTTTCAAGCATTCTATATTTATTCATTCATTTATTTATTCATCAATAATTCTGGCTTTATCCATACTAGGTATAAAGTCAAGTGATAAGTCATACTTGTTAATGTTTTTTAGTTGTAGGCAGACACAATAACTTTATTTATTTTTATGTGGTACTGAGGATTGAACCCAATGCCTCACCCGTGCTAGGCAAGTGCTGTTATCACTGAGCCAGAACCCCAGCCCAAGTCATACTTGTTACAGAAATGTAGAATCTCATTGCCAACACAGGTGACTGTTGATAAACTTGGGGTTAAAAAGAGAAGGCAAATTTCACTTTGAAATTCTTACTGGAATTTCAGTCTGCTTTTTTATTGAAATGGTTAGTTTTATTTCCTACAAAGGGTAGTTTTCAGATGAAAAGACTAAACAGTTTTAAGCTGTTAGTAGCCAGTCCAATTGCACATTGATCCAATAATGCTGGTAGTTTTATCTTTATGATATAATTTTCTTTAACAAATTGTTAATTCTCAGATTAGGTAAGAAAGTCACATAAATGAGTGTTAAGTCCAAAAACAATATGTTCTCCTCCTCTTCTTTTTCGTCTTTCTTGTCCTTCTTTGGTGCCATCTTGGATAGTCCCTCCATTTCTCACTCCCACAATTGTAGCAGCTCTTGAGACTATAGGGTGTGTATTTACTAGTATAGTAGAAAATTTTTGCACTGACATTTTGTGGGTTGGTACAAATGACTGAGGGCTAAATGATTTTGTTCAGTCTATTCTCAAGATGTTATATAGATGTAATCTTCACAGTCTAAATGAACAATCATGAGCAATGAAAAGAGCCAGAACTAGTCATGTTGTGCAAAATTAGAGTGTGGTTTCAGCTTCTGGGCTATAATAGTCATCACCACTGACTGCTTTGGTTTCCATTCCCAGCACAGTCTCCAGCAGCTAAGAATGCAAACCTCTTTGTAACCACAGTCTTGTTTCAGCAAGACTGTGGTTACAGGAAGCTGAAGCCCACTATCTTGGTGAACCATCTTGGTTCCACTTTTCCATTTACATTCTGTCCATGTCTATTTCTAACTAATTTTCCAAAAGCCTGAGGATTCCCTGGAAGATTTGGTGAAGAGAATGGCCACACTCAGGTCAGTTTACCTGGCCAGGCTCCTCCTGGAGTTGTAGAATAGATAGTGAATGCCCCCTTTTGTTGATTAGTTGATTCATTTAATTCATGCTATCTTGTTTCTTGACAGAATTCTATAATAACTATATTGGAAGAGAAATGGAAGAGAGATCTCCAAGGTGAAACCTACTAATAGGAATCTGAAGATTATGAAGATAAAAAACTTTGCCCATGTGAACAAGCACAGAATGAGAAAAGGTGACTGTATTCATTGTACCTCAAGGGTATTTAGGCAAACAAGTTTGCAGAAAACATCACTGGTCATTACATCATATCTCCTTTCTCCAGGTATGGTTAGCGTATCAGTCAGTTACCCAGACCTACCCTGACAAGAAGATCATCAGTGGACTAGGGAAATAGAAAGGATTTAGTAGTATGACCTCTATCTTTTGAGAGCTGAGTATTTATTTCAGGAAACTGGACATGCATTCCAAATAGCTTGTCCACTACACATACATGTTCACACATAAACATACCTCAGTGTTAATAAACTGTATTATCTCATCTGTGAAAGATCTTGAAATATGTCATCCTCAGATGTTCTATTCAGTTTATCTGTTTCCACATATGCAAAAAAAGACACCAAACCTCAGCCCATTTAAAAAGTTAGACAATATATGTGAAATCACTTTGAAAATAATGAAAATAGTTTTCCTTGCTGTTATATAATAATCACATTTGATGCGTGTGTTATGAAATTTCCCAAAAAAGTGTGGCTGTGGTCCAAATCTTTGTCATTTATTATGCTATGTTATTGGGGAGCCTTTTCAATCCAGAGAATCTGAATTTTGTTTTGTTTTTAGTACTGGAGACTGAACCCAGGCGTGCACTATCACTGAGCTACAGCTTCCCCTGCCCTTTTTCTTTTATTTTGAGACAGGGTCTCACTAAGTTGCTGAACCAAGTTGCTGAGAGTCTCACCAAGTTGCTTGGCCTCCAACTTGGAAATCCTCCTGCCTCAGCCTCCCAAGACACTAGAATTACAGGCATGTACCATAGCACCCAGGGCCTTGAGCATGGTAGGCAAATGCTCTACCGACTGAGCTATACCCCCAGACTCTTATCTGTTTATTCTTTTTTTTAAAATATTTTTTTAGCTGTAGATGGATGCAATATCTTTATTTTATTTATTTATTCTTATGTGGTGCTGAGGATCGAACCCGGTGACTCGCGCATGCAAGGCAAGCACTCCGCCACTGAGCTACAGCCCCAGCCCCTTATCTGTTTATTCTTAACTTTCTTTTTTCTTTAGAGTACTGGGGATTGAACCTAGGGCCTTGTACATGCTAGGCAAGCACTCTATGACTGAGCTATTCTTACTTTTTAAAAATTTCATTATATTTTGTTCTACTCTCAGGAATATTTCCTCTCCTTTGTTTTTAACCCTTCTACTAATTAGAGGAGAGGATTATCATCATGGGTCCTTTTTTGCTGAAAAATCTTTCCTTTTTTCTCATTAGTCTTATACTGGAGCATCTTTCTGCTTTTTCAGGGAAAGCAATGTCTTCTCTAAACTTTCAGGGAATCTCAGTTTGTATGAATATTTCTTCTTCATGCACTGTTTATCTGGGAATAATAATAGTCTCTCATGGGATTGTTGGGGGATTAAATGTGCTAATATATCTAAAGTACTTAGAATGGTGCTATGTCAGTTATCTTTGGTTTACCTCTCTAAATATACCAGGTACCCTGATCCACTTTCCTAGGTGCATGCCAGCTGTATGAACTTTATCAATGGGCTTTCTTGCAGCTTCTGGTTTGGTTTGGCCAAATACTAGTGCCTGACATAATAAACATTATATATGTGTGCTTTCATCATCATCAATATTATCATGCTACTATCTGCTATCCATTGTCATATGTTGTAATTCAAAGATAAAAGAAGATGGGCACAGTGGTGCATGCCTGTAATCCCAGCACTTTGGGAGGCTGAGACAGGAGAATCGCGAGTTCAAAGCCAGCTTCAGCAACGGTGAGGCACTAAGTAACTCAGTGAGACCCTTCTCTAAATAAAACACAAAATAGGGCTGGGGATGTGGCTCAGTGGTCGAGTACTACTGGGTTCAATCCCCGGTACAAAAAAAAAAAAAGATAAAGGAAGATAGTTGGAATCACCAAAGATGGATTTTATATTTCTGTTTCTTGTTGTTGTTATGATGGATTCTTTTCTGAGAAGTGAAAGTATCTTTCAAAAACAAAAGCATAATGCTTTTCCAGACATATCAAAGCTGAAAGAATTCATCACCAGCAGACCTCCATTACAAGAAATGTTAACAGTACCTTTTTTGGACAGAAGGAAAATGGATATGGATCCATATGGATCCACACTCAGAGGCTGAAACAGGAGGATTGAAAATTCAAGACCAGACTCAGCAATTTAAGTGAGACCCTATCTCAAAATTTTTTTTAGAAAGACTGGGGATGTAACTCAGTATAAAACACCCCTGGAGTTCAATCGCCAGTACCAAAAAACAAAAAAAAAAGTGATTGGTTCTAACCATGATAGAGTAACAGAGACCAGATTTATCTCACAATTGAAATAACAACAAAGACAAAAATATATAAAACTATGGTTTGGAAGATACTGAATGTAAGTAATGAAGGATAATGACCTTGAGAGAAAGGAAACAAATTATGTAAGTCTTACCATTGTTTCAATTCATAGCCTGTCTGAGGGTTTTCAGACAGCTGCACATGGAGGGAGGGGTACCTGTGCTGGTCCAGTGGACCCTATGAGTAGAAGAGCTGGAACTGAGAGTTCAGCTACAGTTTTCAGTGCCAAAATAAGAGAGTACTGCATGGAGAGAACAGCAGTAGTCTGTAGAGGGTCTTTCTCAAGTACATAGAGGGTACTTACTGACCAGTGCACACATAAAGAACACACTCAAACCTGGGGGGAGATTCCAAAAAGGTTTAGAGGGAACACACACAGTCTCAAGAAGTGTCTGTTCCCACAGACCAAACTAGAAGAATATCATAATTTACAGGGCCTGAGTAAGTTATAAGAAAGCTCCAATTTCATTAGTGGGGAATACTTATCCCTAGAGTAACTGCTACTCTGATTCTACCTAACAAATCTTAAAGGAATACCAAGGAAGATCAAATTTTTCCAAGTAACTGCACCCCAAAGTAAAGTTCAATGATATTTATAGGGATATAAAAATGACCACTAAATGATAAAATTAATAGTGCCTGCAAGCTAATCAAAAACTACCAGGCATGTAAAGTGGGAAAGTACAATCCATGCAGAGAAAAGTATTTTTAAAAATGAAAACTGAGGGGGGCGGTTCCAAGATGGCGGCGTAGACAGTCCACTCTGCGCTAGGCTCTTAGGGACCAAGGCTGGAAGTGGTGGAGGCGCCGTTTTCCAGCCAGCTTCCTGGCATCATTCTTCAGCTCAACATCCCACGCAGGAATTACGCTCGTGTGTGTGAGTACAGGATCAACAGGAGGCAGCGGTAGCCGGGAGGCGTGGCTGCGGCGCCGGCCACAGGAACGCGGTTACAGCCCGGGCCTCGGCCCGGGGCTACGACTATCTGAAACTGAGACTGGAAGTAGCGGGGTGCCAGCTTCCAACCAGTTTTTGGCAGCTCTCTGCGCCTTGCCGACCCACGCAAGAGCCTCGCGCACGTGTGTGAGTGAGCACAGGCCCACCGGGAGGCAGCCAT